>JAFEMH010002666.1:320000-321615 GCA_022495995.1 Adenophora triphylla var. japonica | reverse complement strand
GAGCAAAGTGAACTTTTGAAAATACAAGGATTGATTTGAATATAAAAAAGTTTAGTGACTGTCTTGAGAATAAAAACGTTAAGGGACTAATTTGAGAATAAAAAAATTGAGGGATTGATTCGAGTATCAAATATATACTTATATATATATATCATATATATATATATATATATATATATATAAAAAATACTATATAGTATATATATATATATATATATATATATATATATATATATATATATATATAGTCATAGCGAGCGATATATATAGGCCATATATATATATATATATATATATATATATATATATATATATATATATGAGTGCTATATATATATTAATATATATATATATATATATATCAGTATATATATATATATATATATATATATATATATATATATATATATATATATATATAGTATATGTATATATATAGAATATATATATATATATATATATATATATATATATATATATATATATATATATACATACATTGCTGCTACTCCCTCCTTGTTCCTCCTGGCCCAACATAGTTATCACAGTTACTGTAGTCACGTAAATTAAGGAGTGAGATATTACACTGAAAGCTGGGTTGTCATGAGCGCGAAATTAAAATAGAGAGAGAATGAGTGGAGTGGAATAAGAAGTAAATTTATAAACGGGTGTTACAGCATTAAAATACAATTGTAAAGTTAGAGAGAATGAATCTGCATGTAAGAAAGCATTTTCCCTTTTCATTTTTGGTGAAATAAACAAAGTTGGGTGAAAGTATGTAATCTGCACGCCCAAAATAGAAAGTGTAGATGTAAGATGTATCGGGATCCGGATTTTAGTGGAGTATATATATATATATATATATATATATATATATATATATATATATATATATATATATATATATATATATAATTCTTTTTTTGAAATAAAAATATCAAAATTAGTGACTCAGAAATATTCGTCTTCTGTGAATTTGATATATCAAAAATAAAAATTATTAAAAAAAGAAAATTTAAAAAAATTAATAAATTTGGGAAATTTTGGAATAATTATTAGCGACGGAATGATCCGCCGATAATCATTCACTAAATTGATCCAAAAAAATAAAAACTGACTCATTTCCAAATAGATGTAATTTAATGATCCGTCGATAATCCATCACTAAAATGGTCCAAAAGGGAAAATAAAATGACCATTTAAATAATCGACGGAATAATCCGCTCGATAATCCTGTCACGAAAATGGTCCAAAAATAAAACGACCAGCTTAAATAGCGACGAAATTTTCCGTCGTCATTAATCACCTAAGATAATGCTTTAAATTGGTCGCTTATTTTACCAAATTATCGACTTGGATTTTAAAACGTTAGCTGACTAAAAATTTTCGGGTCAAGCAACTGAATGAGTAACCGTCCGCAATCCGTCGAAAAATTCCCAGCGACGCACGTTTAACATCGGATTTTTTACGTTCTAAAAATCCGTCACTAAATTGATTTAGTGACGAAATTTTTGGCATTTAGTGACGGATTTTTCCGTCGGTAATCACGCTTTTTTCTTGGGTAAGTGGTTGGTGAGTGAGTAAGGAGAGAGAGAGTTCTCTGAATGAATTTTGG
>JAFEMH010002666.1:0-315000 GCA_022495995.1 Adenophora triphylla var. japonica | reverse complement strand
CATGAGTTTTCTCAAGCAAATATTTAAAAGAAATTGACCCTAATACATAATCTAATCAGACCTTCGGTGGAAAAGATAAGCATGAATTTATATTAGAACTATCATTTTTCCCGAATGTAGGAAATTGTAGCTCATTCAGTTTTTCTAATATTTCTTCCCTGCATCATTCATGCAGGAGGTGCACTGAGCTCCGTCTCTACCATCAAAGTCATCTTTTTGCATGTGTTATACCGCAAGTGATGATCAGAAGGCAACCATCTACGGTGCCCCATGAAACAAACCTTTCCATCGGCCCAACTAGAGGTTACGTCATCCTTATAAATCAAAAATGCATTATAACCAGCAGTGCTCCAACCTAATGTAATACCATAAGCAGGAAAATCATGTATAGTCCACATAAGCATGGCCCGTAAATTAAATTGTGTGCCAGAGTACTTATCAAAAGTTTGTACACCATTCACCCATAACTCTTTCAGCTCATCAACCAATGGTCGCAAATAAATATCTATCTCCTTTCTGGGATAACCAGGAAAAAGTAAAGTTAGCATTGTAAACTCCTTCCGCATACACTTCCAAGGCGGTAAGTTGTAAGGAACCACAACAACAGGCCACGTGCTATGGTTTGCATTCATATCTCCAAATGGATTGAATTGCCGCAGAAGAAGCCCCAACCTTATGTTTCGAGGCTCTTATGCAAAACCAGGATAGTCAAAGTCAAATGACTTCCTGTTGGTCTCAAAGGTGCAACAAGAGTATGAAAACAACTAGAGGGGGGTGAATAGCTGTATAAATTTTTTCTTCTCTTTTCAAAAATTCAACCTTGGCTTACTTAGGCTGAAAGTGTGGTCAAGTTAAAACCAACTTTCAAGCTTAGTAAAATGCACAACGAAAGTTTCTAAGTATAAAAGCTTAGTAGTTGAAATATAGTGTGGTCGACCGCAAAAGTGAAAGTGTGGTCGACCGCAAAGTTGAAAATAGGCTAAGGCAGATTTATAAGTACAAAAGCTTAGTAGTTGAAAGATAGTGTGGTCGACCGCAAAAGTGAAAGTGTTCTCGACCTCGCGGTTGAAAATGGCTTAGGCAGATTTGTACTATAAACACAATTCAATATGCGGTTGGATGTAAGTGAAGATCAAACACAAGGAACAATAATAAAACTTATGAACTTGAAATATGAAGTGCAGAAAGTAAATGACACGATATTTGGAGAGGTTCAATCGTTATTGATCTACGTCCTCTACCAAGATGGTTAGTCTTGGATTTCTAAGGGAGATAGTATATTTGATTTGAGTAGTCATGTTACAAGGAATACAAATTGAGAATCAATCAATCTCAAATCTAACTATCTTTTTCTATGAAGCTAATCCTAGACAATAACCAGCCAGGTATGTGTGTGTGTGTGTGCAAGATTCAAGAGCTCTTTATAATATAAATGATAGAGCTTGATGAATTTGGAGTGATTACAAGGCTTGAGAGATTTATGGGTAAGATATTCTTGAAAGCTTTGAAGATGAAGAAGTGTTTGAAGATTCAAATGATTTTGGAGATTTTGAGATTCAACACTTCTTGAGGATTATAACGTCTCCAAAGAAATCTCAGCTCTCTAGCAATTCTTCAAAGCTTGATCATAAGGTCTATTTATAGCCTTGAAATAATGTAGCCGTTGGAATTTCTTGTCAAGCAAGCTTCAAGGACAATGTGTTGTTGATGTCTGATTGGAGCACATTTCCTTTTTGCCTTCATGTTGCAGAGTTAGTGGCAAGGTGGTGTATTGGCGTGTTCTTTATACGATAGATCACAGCTGTCACCAATTTGAAATTCTCCGAGTGAATTTTACAATGGTATAATTCTCTGAGTTAACTCTGAGTTGTGATCAGAGTTAAATTCTCAATCTTCAATTTGATGATGTGCGGTCTGGCAAGCCATAGGGTCTGGAATGTAATGCGGTCTGCCATGGTCTGCGGTTTGCACCGAGGTTTACCTTGTGGTTTATTATACCAACATCAAAATCTTCAATCTTCAATTTGACCTAGGACTGGAGGGAGTGCGGTCAGTCACATACTATGTGGTCGACCGCATGAAGGTAAGCATTTCTGAGCCTAGCTTTCAAATGTGTGGTTAGTCGTGTGGTCGACCGCAGTGTGGTCGACTGTAGTGTGGTCGACCGCATGGTTCAGACTTAGTCCTTTCTTGAGCCAAAGTACTTAGGATTTTAATCTACTCAATTTGGCTAAGGACTTGAGTGTGGTCGACCGCAAATGGGAAAGTGTGGTCGACCGCAAATGTGTGGTCGACCGCAGGGTTCAGTCTTCAGTCTTTTCTTGAGCCAATGTACTTGGAATTTTAATCCTACTCAAGCCTAAGTAACTATACTACAAATGGACTTATCTAAAAATTGAAGTGTAAAACTTCATACATGAGATCCTATAGTCCATGTAAAACAAAATAGGTGATGGTATCAATCAAATCAAGTAATAGGAGGGGTTTATAATAAGCATACCCAACAATCTCCCCCTATTTGATTGAGACCATTACCTACTATAAAAAGGCTAATTCATTGTACTTGGTAAAAACATGTCCAAAAGTTTTAAGTATGGTAACTCATGTCCCAAGTCAATGCACACACTAAGCCTAAGTCATAGATTTCTAACTTCTTATAAAGATAAGAAAAATATTACATAGAGAAAGTAAGAAATGAACACTTAGTGCATTCAGAGATGTTAACATGAAGTGCATGAATGCATTTAAACTAAATGTATGAAACATGCATTAAGTATGAGATGTACAAGATAGGCTATATGCATGAATACTTCAAATAATGCAATCATTATTCTACAAACAAGTAGTTTGAATGAATAATGTTTTCAAAATCATAATGATGCATTCAACATTCAAACTTGTAAAGATTATTAATTGTATCTTATACATTTGAACATTCAAAAAATTTGGAAGCAATAGAACAAAAGGCTTCCAAAATCTTCATACCTTAATCTTCATCAACCTTCAAAGTCTGGGAGGAGGAGGAGGAGGCAATTCAAAGCTGTCACGGTCTCTAATGGTAATGAAGTTGTTGACCTCAGGATCAGCTTGTGGAGCAGGAGCTAGAGGAAGGACTTCAGGCATATCAAAAGCAGAGGCTTCAGCATCGACTGCTTGCACTACTCTTCTTAGCGCAACAAATTCTCCATTTGCAGCAGTTTCAAGTGCGGTCAGCCGGTTCTCTAGGCTTTGAAACGCACCAGTTGATAGATTTGTAAGCTCTTCCACCCTTGTTGTTTGATAATAAATTCTTGAAGTATGAATAGCTAGGTTTTCCTTGACACCTCTGAATCTTTCTCCTAGAATCGTAAGAGCTGCCTTGATTGATGTATCAACATATTCTTCAATCTTCTTTATCTTTCCCACCACTTCAGTTTTATCTAAGCCCATGGCTCCAGACAACTCATCACTGGCATGCTTCATCTCCATAGTCATACCGTGCTTGAGAGCTTGAGTCATCACTATTATTGCTTCCTTTAGAAACTCTTGAGAAATAGAGTTTTCAGCAGTTGAAGTTTGAGGGGCAATGGGAGTGGTAGAAGCTGTTATTTGTCTCAGGCTTGTCCGGCCTGCGAGAATATCCTTCACAGCCTTTGTTGTGTGAATACTCTCCCCCTTAATGGTATCAATCAATAGGGAGGGCAGAGATTTCACTTGAGCTTGCAAGTTTTGGTGGGAGGAGGCAAGAGCAGTTTGGTTCTTTATGAGTTGGGCAATTTGGGAGTGGTAGAAGTTGGATAGAAGTAAGAGTTACTATAGTCTGAAGGAGTTGATCAAGAGTTGAGTTTGGAATAGGTTTGGGTGAGCTGATAGGGATTTGGTGAGGAGGGATTGGAGACTTATTTGCAAATAGTTCAGGCTCAATGCGGTCAGCCACATTGCGGTTGACCGTGCGGTCAGAGCCATCCTTGGAAATTCCATCAACATTTTCCTCAAGGCCTTCAGCTTGTCCCTCAACATTCTCTTCATCAACTTCTTCACTTTCTTCATCAACACTATATCATTTTCTTCCTCAACTTTAGCAATATCTTCATTTTCAGGGTTTTCAAAAGAATCATCTCTAGGCTCCCCTTCAAATGAATCTTCAAGCCATGCACTGGCATCATCATCAGGCACTACAAGCCTATATTTCCTCTTCAATGGTTCTGCTTGAGGTGAAGGAGGAATTGAGACAGCCAAGTCATCTGATAAATCATCATCACTGTCATCAAGGCCTAAGTTATTGACAGCCTTTCTAACACTTACAATCCTTGGTTTCTTCTTGGAAGTAAGTTGCTCATCATCTTTCTTTCTCAACAGTTTTAAGAGAATGAGAAATTTGGGATTTTGGCTTGGAGGATTTGATGTTAGCAGATGTTTTTGATTTAGTGGGAGACTTGGTGGGCTTGGTTTTCTTTATAGGTTGTTCAACTGCCATTCCCTTGCCTTTGGCTTTTCTAGGTAACTTCCTAAGATCCTTTCTTTCAGATTCTTCTTCTTCTTCAGCCACTGCCTTTTCAATCTTCTTTTGGATTTTGGGAGGAATGTACTTCTCAATTTGATCCTTCTCCCAAAATTGTCTATACAATACATCATCAAATCTATTTCTGAAAACCAGCAAGTTCTTTCTCGTGAAGATTTTAGACTTGGGCCTTTCTTCGTGTAATTTTGTATGTCTATCTATAATCTTGATGATTTCAACGGTCTGAGTTAGAAGGAGGGAAATCAATCTGGTGTGAGTCCTGTATTTGTTATGCCCTGCTGCCTCATGCATTTGATAGTCCAAGATGCTGGCCAGAAGTCGTTGGTAGATAATCTTGGGCCAGTGTAATCTTGTGCCATAAAAGATAGCGGCATAAATTTTCCATTGATCGTTGTTGAAGTTGGCTTGGTTTCCTGTCTTGCAAAAGAAACAATGACCAACTAGATGACCAATTGTGGTACATCAGTTCGTCAATTTTTTTTAGGAGTGGTAGTCACTGCTGTGCTTCCAATCAACGATATGGCTAGAATATCTAGATCTGCTTGGTCTAACTCCATGCGATCAGTCTTGATAATTGGAAGGCCAAGGACCGTAGCAATGTCGATGTAGTCGATTTCCAATGGAATTCCTTGGATCTTTGTCCTGATGAGCTTTACAGTTCTGTCTTTATCATCCTTCTCCTTGATTTCTCTGGCATTATGAAAGAATTGGTCTACTAGGGCTGGAATATGGAATGACTGCTTCATGTTGAAAAATGGAAGGACTCCACATTCTTTGAAAGCCTTAAGCATTACTCTCCCGAAAGCATCTTGACCTAAGTCCTTGCGGTCAATGACCCAACCATGGATAAAATGACTAGTGTTCTGCATAGAAAAAAAATGTGAGAGGAAATAGATAATTATATGCAGATGCGGTTGACCGTGATATTAACAAGTATAGTGCGGTCGATCGTATTTACGTGAGAAAGAATGAGTTTTCATCGACATTCGGTCGACCATAAGGTATGCGGTCAACCGTGTTTACAAAGGCAGGAATACAAACATGTTTATACTCGTATAAAGTTCATAGCCATAGATTGAAGTGTGCGGTCGACCGTGATATTTGAAATGGATTGCGGTCGACCGTAAACAATGTTTGAGCAAAAACACAAATAATTAACTTATGCACATACTTTTTAGATCAAAACATATAAACACGAGCATAATGAATTAAAACCCAAAATATAGAAAATTTAGAGGAAATTCGGATGAACACATGAAGAACATGAAGAACACGAAGAACAAAATTTCCAGATTTTATTAAAACTTAGTGAGATTCAAGTATTCAGGATTCTAACAGTATGAATTTAAATAAAACAGCCTTGAAAACAAGAATCAATCATAGAAAGACTTCACAAATTTATTTTGAAATTTGAAAACCTTTAAAACCTAGTTTTGAAAAATCTGTCGCATTGTCATAGAATTATCAAGGAAATGTGAAATAAACAACACAAACTAGTTCATAATGACAATCCGAACATAAATGAAACAAGATTTTACAGAAATCAACACAGAAAAGTGGATTTTTGAAATCAAATGGGTTTCTCATTTTTCAGAAATACGAACAGACATGGCTATTTCGAATTTAGATTTTAGAGATAGAAATGTCATACCATGACTACGAACTTTGATAATGATGAATCAGAGTTTGATTCCTCAGACGATTTCTTGGACGATTTCTTCTTTAAAGGGGCCATTTTATAGTGAAAATTCTAGAGAGATTAAGTAGAGAGAGAAAGAAGAAGACAAATTGAAAGCACTGATTTGGTGCAGGTGACAGAGAGTGAGGAGAAGTGGAGACGGGGGTTATGGAGGGAAGTTAGTGCACAGTTATGTCCTTTGTGTTAGAGAGATAGTCCTTTTGTCTTTAATATGACAGCCAATGGGGGCTGTACAGGTGTCAATTTTAAAATAAAATATTTTCCTCGAAGAGATTTGAATTTAATAAATGCGAGGGAAAAATAATTGCAAAAGTACCCTTGTGCAATTATCTTGTCCTAAAATGGACAAGTTCCAGACATCACAAAGAGTTAGAATACTTACCTGATATCTTTAAACATGCGGTTGAGCATGACTTTTAGGGTCATACGGTTGACCGTAATTTAGGTTTCTATAAAGCCTGGAAATGATAGAACTTATGCGGTCCAATATTGAAGGACTATGCGGTCGACCGTGACTTGAATTGGCTTGAAGCGGTCGACCGTGAAGAACAGAATGGGCCATTCTTTTGACCTATTCTCAATCATGATTTTAAAACACACAATTTGTTAGAAAGAAATATGAACAAGTTTTACTTGAGTTCTAGCATACCCATTTCTCCTCTTAAGAACACGAATCTCTTGGAGTCTAGAGCCTTGGTAAGAATATCTGCAATTTGATTGTCAGTACCAATATGCTCTAAATGTATGTTACCTTTTTCAACATGATCCTTGAGAAAGTGATACTTGATATCAATGTGTTTGGTTTTAGAATGCATGGCAGGGTTGTTTGATACTGCAATGGCTGATGTATTATCACAAAAGATTGGACAGTTTCCTTCATGAATACCATAGTCAACTAGTTGTTGCTTCATCCACGCATTCGACAACAAAGAACTCCCAAAGAAGAATATATTCAGCCTCCATTGTTGAGACAGAAATTGAGGCTTGTTTCTTGCTGGCCCATGCAACAAGTCGATTTCCAAGGAAATGACAGGTTCCACTAGTACTCTTCATGTCAATTGTGCAAGCTGCATAATCTGCATCTGAGTAACCTATAAGATTAAAAGATGATTCTTTGGAATACCAAAGTCCAAGGTTGATAGTCCCAGATAGATAACGAATAATACGTTTTACAGCCTATAAGATGTGCTTCTCTAGGATCTCGCTTGATAATGCGAGCACAAACGCAAACACTAAACATGATATCTGGCCTACTAGCAGTTAGATATAGTAAGGAGCCAATCATACCTCGATACAAAGTTTGATCAACTTTCTTACCTTTCAAGTCTTTGTCTAACTTGTTACCTGTAGCCATAGGAGTGTCGTATGCTTTTGCATTTTCAAGTCCAAATTTCTTGATTAGGTCTTTAGTGTATTTTGCTTGGCTAAGGAAGATGCCTTCATCACATTATTTGATTTGGAGCCCAAGGAAAAATGTGAGTTCTTCCATCATGCTCATCTCAAACTTGCTTTTCATAAGCTTCCCAAAATGCTTACACAAAATTTCATTAGAAGAGCCAAAAATGATATCATCAACATATATTTGAACAAGTAGAGTATGATCATTATATTTGGCAATGAAAAGAGTTATGTCGATTTTACCTCGTTTGAAGCCCTTTTCTAAAATAAATTTAGATAGAGTTTCATACCATGCTCTTGGAGCTTGTTTGAGTCCATACAAAGCTTTTTGGAGTTTGTAGACATGATCAGGATGTGTGTTGTCTTCAAATCCAGGAGGTTGTTCAACATAGACTGTATCTTGAAGATCCCCATTGAGAAATGCGCTCTTCACATCCATTTGATAAAGCTTGAATCTTTTGAAGGAGGCATAAGCTAAGAAAATTCTTATAGCTTCTAGTCTTGCAACGGGGGCAAAGGTTTCATCGTAATCGATTCCTTCTTCTTGTCTATATCCTTGAGCAACCAACCTTGCTTTGTTTCGAGTGATGCTTCCATTCTCATCCATCTTATTTCTAAACACCCATTTTGTACCAATCACTCCTTGATCCTTTGGTCTTGGAACTAAAGTCCAAACTTTACATCTTTCGAATTGGTTGAGCTCTTCTTGCATAGCCACAACCCAACTTGAATCTTGGAGTGCTTCATCAACTTTCTTTGGTTCAATTTGAGATATAAGCGAAGTGTGCTCATTATAGTGAGAACTTCTTGTTTGAACCCCAGAGAACAAATCACCAATGATGTTATCAATTGGGTGATCTCTAACCTCATGAATTTCTGGAGGTAAGTCTGATTGAGTTGTTTGTTGTTGCAGGTCTTCTATTGGTACATCATTTGAGCCATCATAGTAAAGCCGAAGCGAGGTATAGGCTCTATGGAATTTATGGGAGTAGATTCAATTGCATCATCTTCTGAATGAACATCTTCAATAGGAACTTCTGATGTTGGATCTGAAAAATTTGGTGTGGTTGATGTTGATGGATTTCCTTGAGTTAAGTGATTTTCTGATCTAGGTGTAGTTTGAGGAGGATCACCTGTCTCATTAGGCTCAGCAAAATCATCAGCAACATTTGGAGCCAAATGTGGCTCAAGGAGAGTGTTGGGTCAAAATATATGTGGACTCAGAATTGCTTAATCCCAATCACATGGCCAGTTAGAGACCCCTAATTTAATTAGATTTTATTTTTGGATCTCTTGCTGATGTTCTCTTTGTTAGTTCAGCAAGTCTTGCAGGATAATGTCCTGCCGGTGAGATCTGCCTGGTAATCAGCAAGAGAGAACACTTTTCAGCAACATACTTTAGCAGATAGGTGACTTAAATTTGTGATGACTCCCTTCATTTGAAACAGACTCCCAAATACAATCTGGCCACATCTCTATCTCTTTCATCGTACTTGTTTCGCTAAAAGTAGTTACATTTTTCCCGCTAATGCCATTCTCGCTCTGTTTCCGACATAAGAGCTACTTTTAGCTCTACTTTGTCCTTTGTCCCGCTTGTTGCAGTAACCGGTTGGGACAAAGGGGTTATTACCCGCCGAACAAAGCAGAAATGTCTTATTCAAAATCTCCCGCATTAATTGCAAAAGATATGACATTAAATGATCCTCACCTACCAACCATACTTTTCATATTCCGAATCTACCCCTCAACGGCATCTTAGTTCTTTTCTTCTCAAGTATATATAGAAGACTTTGATGCATTGAAGATGGTTGGTCAGTTGCATTGAAGAAGAGTGTGCTTGAAGCATTCAATGAAGCTCAAGCCTTCAAGTCCAGAAAATCATTAGACATTATTAGGGACATACACTCGTGCACATTTCAATCAAAATTGTAAGCATTCTCCAACAAGACAATCATTGGAATGTATTGATTGAGAAACACACACACACCTGAGTGAGATAAGTCTAACTTGCCGCTCAAAAACACCCGGTCAGCTTCTTTGTCTTACGATCCATCAAGAGATCTTTGTTTTCAATCCTTGTAACCGGCAAGGCCGCACTTGTAATAGACTAGGACCAACTGATAGTAAACTTCTCTCAAAATCCAAGATATGACCAATCTTGGTAGAGGACGTAGCAGCATTCACGCTGTGAACCTCTCCAAATACTGTGTTCTTGTCTTTACTTTACTTTAATCTTGCCACTGCTCACCATTACAAATCGTAATCAGCTTCATCCGCCGAATCATAAGTATTTCCCTAAACCAAATAAGTTGCACTGCATAAATGGTTTAATTAAATAACTCGTGTTAAAATCAAGCTCTAAACAACTTCTTGCTGATTTTGTGTGAGTTTAAACTAAGTCACGAATATTCCGCTGTGCTTACTGATTAACTTACAAACTTCTGATTAGTGACTTTGACCATTAAGGTATTTTCCATTAAAATTGTAAAAAGGCTATTCACCCCCCCTCTAGCCTATTTCCTTGCCAATTGGGCCTAACACCGGTATCGTAGCTTGTCATTTTTGAAAGAAATTTCCAAGCATTACAGCTTGATTGCTGATACCATGGCGGGAAAAATTATGCAGTCGTTTAACATCACTACCATACCGATGTTGAACACCAACGAATTTGGTGTTTGGAAATCCCGAAAGATAAAGTACATGAACTCCATCGATGAACGATTAATGAAAGTAGTCGAAGGTGGACCGATTACTCCCTTGAAGGTTCAAACCACCTACAAACCTATACCATCCACTCCCCTAACTGCGCATGCTGACGCTGATGATGAACAAGAAACAGATGTTCAAGTTACGGAAACTATGGTCGAAAAACCAAGAGATGAATGGACTGACGAAGACAAATTAACCTATGCTCTCGATGGGAAAGCCACCACATTATCTCTTGTGGTCTAGATGACAAGCAAGACAAGCTCATTGACTTGTGTTACACGGCACAAGAATGCCGGAACAAGCTCCTTGAATACTTCAAGGAGATGCTCGCACCAAAGACAACAGTGCTTTATGACGCAATTGCTGAAGTTCGAATCCTTCAAAAAGTCGATGGCGAATCACTCGTAACATCATATGATCGGCTCGCGAGGTAAGTAATCTATGTGCTTCTCTTGGCAAAGTATATACTATGAAAGACCCGAATATACGCTTTCTAAGTGCATTAGGAAGTATATATCATACCAAGGTCAATGTTCTAGAGAAGCTAGAGATTTAAATACTACTTCTATTCAAAATATTGTGTCTAGTCTATTTCTCGTATGAGAGAGAACTACAAAAACTTAATGTTCTCGATAAAAACTTCAAATGCATGTCTCTCTCAAAGACAGACTCGTATATCTCAAATTCCTACTCCTTATCCTCCTACCGATCAACGCCAAACCCCTTGCCGTAACAAAACCCTCAAAGCCCTCCCGAGCCTCATGTGGAAGAAGATGAATTTGCCGCATTTGCCGAAACTACCGAAAGTTCAAAACTTCAAGAAAATGCAAAAAGACAAAGAAACCAAATCAAAACAAACCATTTACTACTCCCCTTCCATAGAACCACTAGCAACCATAAGCCTTCTACTAGCATTGCTGATGGAAAGAACAGCAAAGGAGACTTGGTATGTTTTAACTGCCGAAAACCTGGACATTTTGCATCTAAATTTCCCCAACCAAAATATGAGTATGTCGTGAAATCGGTAAACCAAAGACATCCAAAGTCCAGAAGCTATGTTGCAGTATGACAAAGACAGAGAAAGCTATGCCACCGGTGTGAAACCGACTCGTAAGGTGAAGGCGCCGCCGATGACAATGAAGATGCCGATATAAGTTTTGTTGCCCCGGATGCCGATGATGAAATAGCACTAGATCTACCAACTCCTATTCACCGGAATGCAACTCCTCCAAGAACACCATCAAGGACGTAAAAGCCAAAGAAGACATTCATTCCAAGAAGTTAAAGTCAATGCAGCTTAACCCTTATGGTTACAAGGTTCATCAAGTTGGAACCTCACTCTACTGACAAGGTGGACCTATTACCTCCTATGCAACCGAACCAAGTCCTCCACAATCCTCTCGAAAAGAAGCTATCCTTTACCAAACTCCCAAGCATTTCAAGAAATCTTGCCAAACCCATCTCATCTCTCGCCCAACTTCTCTCCCCGAACCAAAAGATCACTCACCCAAAAAGAAACATAACCGATCCTCTTCCTGAGATATCTAAAGCTGAGATGATAGAGACCATGGATGAACTTTTTATTGATTATGAAAAGTTTAGTAGTGTTCATGAAATATTGACTGTTGATTTCAGTTTAGTTTCTGCTGAAAGAGACTCACTCAAATTAGAACTTGATTCTTTAAAAACAAAACCGAGTGAGTTCGATCGCCTTAAAACCGAAAACCCGGATCTCAAAAGCAGAGCAAAAGTACACACCGCACGTATTAAAGATTTAGCTCAAAGAAATGATTCTCTTTATGAAAACTATTGATACTTTTTCAAAACCTAACGCCGCTAAGATTGCAATTAATGCAACCCAAATTTCTCCTAAAAATAACCAACATGGGATAGGATTTGAAACCAAGAAGCAGCAGCTTGTAATGATGCCTTCAGTAATCGAGAAAAAGGACAAGAAGGCCGAGAACAACTCGATTAACTCATTGCATAAGGATACCAAGCCAAAATATAATGTCAGGCAATGAAGTATCCTCACTACAAGGAAATGGAGAAAGCCATGTACGTACAAAAGGGAATTAAGATTGGCCGACAATGATTCCGTGGATGAAGACATTAATAGTAAATTCATCAAAGAAAGCCGGTATCAGAAATCTTGATTCAACGCCGATGAACAGCTTCCCCCAACGGTGACCGGCAAAGGCAAGCGTAAAGGTAAGAAGGGTAAAATTAGCACTTACAAAGTCCCTAAGTTCGTATCCGCTAATTCTCCTAAGCCAAATGATGCAATGACCAAATCTAGTGGTGTCTTGCCGACTACTCGCTCAATCAAAGAAAGTGAGATGTGATAGTTGTTTGATTATGGTCATCGCTCATGAATGCCTCTTGAAAAGCCTTTCAGACCCACAAAGGGCTAACGCCTCTAGTGGCGGCCAGATATGGCTGCCCAAGAGGAACTAACCTCTTGGACTCAGTGAATAAGGGGGACCATAAGCATGTTTAACTTGCAAAATGCTTTATGGCCTCGACTGATGCCAGCAAAGATGTATGGATTTTGGATAGTGGCTGTTCTAGACACATGACCGCCGTGCCGATCTCCTTGCCGATATTGCTGACGCATCGTGTCCTCCCGTAGTTTTTGGTGACAATGGAAAAGGTAAGATAATTGGATGTGGAACCATCATTAGAGGTGCAAGCATTATACGTAAGGTCTCTTTGGTGGATGGACTCAAGCATAACCTTTCTCTCCATATCACAATTCCGTGATAGAGGAATGCAGTGTGTCTTTACTACTTCAAGTTGCTATATAAAAGACATTGCTTCAAATGAAACTCTTCTCACTGCCAAACAAAAAGGTAACATTTATGCAGTAGACTTAAGTGCTATTACTGGTGTTACTAATATCTGTTTTGTAGCTAAGAATATCGCTGAGAACTCGTGGCTATGGCACAAGAGACTCAACCACTTAAACTTCAAATCAATATCCAAGCTTGCCGCCCGGGATTGGCAACCGGTCTTCCAAAAGTGTCTCGCCGATCATGGAAAGAAGTGCAGAGCTTGCTAGCTGGGAAAACAACACAAATCCTCTTTCGAGATCAAGCCCCGCATGTCAACTTCTAGGTGCCTACAAATGCTACATATGGATCTATTTGGCCCCACAACCACAAACAAATTTGGGGGAAGTAGATATACCTTGGTCGTAGTAGATGACTATTCCGTATATACTTGGGTGGAAGCATTCAAAGAACAAAGATGATACATATGTCCGTTGCCACCAAGTTATTCAGATCGCTATGCACTCGTAAAGAAAGCGATATCGTCGCATGAGATCTGACAATGGGACCGAATTTACAAACAATGGTATTGCTCAATATTGTGATGATCATGGTATAGACCATAATTTCTTCCGTCGCCGGTACAACTCAAAGAAATGGTGTAGTTGAGAGAAAGAATAGGACGCTAATTGAAGCCGGTAAGACCATGATTTCGGCTGCCGCCGAAATATTTCGGGCCGAAGCCATTCATACCGCCCGCTTCACTCGTAATGCATCTCTCATCAACAAATTCCATAATAAGACTCCTTATGAACTCGAGAGGCCGAGTACCCAATATTGGATTCTTCAAAATCTTCGAAAGTGCAAATGTTATGTGCTTTACAATGGAAGAGAGCACCGAGGTAAATTTGATGAAAAAGCCGATGAAGGCATCTTTATCGGCTACTCAAAAACACAAGAAGGCCTTTCGAGTTTTCAATAAGAAACTTTTGAAAATTGTTGAATCTGCTCATGTAACCTTTGATGAATTTGATTTGTTAGAGTCTCGATCGTGCTCCAAATAGTGCTAACCAATCTAGTGGTTTTGAGACAAAGTGAATCTAGTAATTCTAACCAATCGCAGATAAAGTGCAAGATCCTTTGTTGTTGCGTAAGACCCACAGATATCTTTCCATCTTCAAAGAAGAAACCATCCCGCCGATAATCCTCCAAATGCCCCCGCCGATAGTCAATCCGCCAATTCTTCTCAACCCGTGCCAACGAATCCTAGCCCAAATCCAATCTCGCAATTCATCCTCCTATACCAAATATTCCTCAATCAAATTCCAATGCCACTCAAAGTCCAAACAATCCTATCTCTCCTATTCCTTTCAATCTATCATCTTCCAAATCTGCCGCTAATTCCCGAACCTCCTCTAGAATCCTTAAGACAGAATCGCAAGACAAGATCTTCCGAGAGAAGTTAGACCTCATCGTGACCATCCTCTTGATAACGTCATTGGTGATGTCTATAGACCCAAAGTGACTGTAAATTTGAGCAAGGACTTTGATGAAAATCTTTTCTTCGGCAATGGTGTCTCGATATTGAGCCTCGTAAGATCGAAGAAGCCCTTGCCGATCCAAGCCGGGTGGAAGCTATGCAAGAAGAATTAAATCAGCTTGAAAGATGTAATGTTCGGAACCGGTTCCGAGACCTTCCTCTCAGCAAGTCATTGGAACTAAATGGGTATTCGTAAAACAAGTTGGATGAAGCCGGAATGATTACAAGAAACAAAGCAAGATTGGTGGCCAAAGGATACCGTCAAGAAGAAGGGATTGATTATGATCAAACTTTCGCACCAGTAGCAAGATTAGAAGCGATAAGACTATTTCTTGCCTATGCCGCCTTCAAAGAATTCAAGCTATATCAAATGGACGTGAAAAGCGCATTCTTAAATGGTGAACTCCAAGAGCCGGTCTACGTTGAACAACCACCAAGCCAAGATCCTAAGAAACCCAATCATGTCTACCGATTAAAGAAAGCTCTTTATGGCTTGAAGCAAGCACCTAGGGCTTGGTACGAAACCTTGTCCAAGTTCCTACTCAGTGACGGTGAGGGATTTATAAGAGGAAAGATCGACACAACTCTATTTGTGACCAAGCACAAGGGTCATTCATTGTTTGTTCAAATATATGTGGACGACATCATCTTCGGTTCCACAAATGAAGCCCTATGCAAAAGATTTGAAAAGCTTATGCAAAGCAAGTTTGACATGAGCATGATGGGTGAGCTAACTTATTTCCTTGGTCTTCAAGTAAAGCAAACTGATGAAGGAATTTTCATTCATCAAGCCAAATATACCAAGGAGCTGATCAAGAAGTTTGGTTTCGATAATGCTCATCCTCAAAGCACTCCCATGGCAACAAATGTTCATCTTGATAAAGACGAATCCAGCAAGAAAGTGGACATGACTCTTTACAGAGGAATGATTGGTTCACTTCTCTATCTAATGTACCACAGACCGGATATTATGTTTGTCGTTTGTGTCTCACAAGCAAGATTTCAAGCCGACCCAAGAGAATCCCATCTCGCAAGCCGTAAAAAGAATTATCAAATATCTAAGTGGCACCGCTAACCTAGGCCTATGGTATGCCGTAGATTCTTCTTTCAATCTTATCGGTTACTCGATGCCGACTACGCAGCCTTGCCGAGTCACAAGGAAGAGTACCATGGAACATGCCGCTTTCTTGGTGAGAGGCTAGTCTCATGGTCATGCAAAAAGCAAACAACTACCTCTACTTCCACAACTGAGGCTGAATACATTGTTGCCGTAGTTGCTGCTCTCAAATCCTATGGATGAAGCAACAATTAGTAGACTATGAGATTCCACCTCAAGTCCGCCCTATCTATCGTGACAATCAATCCGCCATTTCGCCTCAAACAATCCAAGAATGCACTCCAAAACAAAGCACATTGACATAAAATATCATTTCTTGAAGGATCATGTTGAGAAAGGCAACGTTGACTTGCCGAAAGTTCACACCGACTTTCAAAGAGCCGATATCTTGACAAAGCCTCTGATCGTAAGAGATTTGAATTTCTAAGGAGTGAGCTGGGTGTTATTGGTTACTCTGGTTGAAGCTTATATCTTGCTGAGATTGCTATCTCTGCCGATCATTCCTTTGCTGCGTGCCAATATTTCTGCTGATTAGTTGTTCTGCCGATCCGTATCTTGCCGATTGCTTGCCGATGTCTTTTCTTCTGCTGGTGCTCTAGTTTTAGTTGCCAGCTATTTATGTCTCCCATCAGCAAGCTTCCTCTTAAATGAAAAGCTGAGTTCCCTATCAGACAAATCAAATCAAGAACAGTTGGTCACACCCCTCTCTTACACGTGTGTGTACCGCCACTTATGAAAAACGTGTCAAATGATTTATTCCAATTAATATTGTGATAAATCGCAGATAAACTATATCATTTAAAATCTTAAACAATTATTTTTAATCATTTTAACCGCTTAAATCCGATGCTTTAAATGCAACTGCTGCCGCACGTATTCCAATGAAAATGAACAGTTGCGCCTTTTTGAAAACCCTTTTTCAAATAAACCTTTCCCTCCTAACTCCATAACATATTTAAGCAAAGACCATCTTCTCAAAAATCCTTTCGCATTCTCCAAACATTTACTCATCAAATTCCTATCTTGCTATCTCAAACCTCCATAACTCAACTCTTTTTCTTTGAATCTGGTATGTATATCTAGTTATTTCAATTGACTGATTCTAACCTTGGTTTATTGTGTTTGAGTTTGTTTGGTTGTTGAGTTTTGCAGAAACTATGAGTAATGAAAAGGATATCTATGGAGGTTACATAGACCCAAGCTTTTTTGATGATGAAGCTGATGGAAAATTTCTCAGGGATCTTCTCTCAGATACTTCTGTTCTCCCCTTCCTGGCTCCTTCTGATGATTTTGGAGTCTTCATTGATTCTGTCAGAGAATTCATCGCAAATGCTGTTGTGGAATATTCCGATGAAGATGATATGGAATCCTTCTCTGCCATTTCTTCTACTGTTGTTGGTGTTCCAATCTCAGTTACCCCTGAAAGCATATCTTCTATTTTTCCAACCCTAGGAAATTCTGGCCCCAATTCTGTTGATGCTTCCGTTCTAGATGAAGCCTGGACCCTTATTAGAGGTGCTAATGCCTGACCTAGACTCAGTGGGGACAAACACTTCAAGGTTCATTATTTTAGGAGATACTTTGCCCTGATAGAAATAATTGACAGATGTCTGATATGCCGATCTGGCTCACATAGCCATGTTACTGACCTTCAGTTTGAGGGATTTGCTGCCATTATGCTAAGGAAGAATTTTAATTGGTGTGGATTTATCTTTAGGGTCATTGCCCTAGCAGCTAAGAAGTATGCTGCTGACAGACAAAAGGGTAAGGATTTCCCTGGAAAAGGTTGTCACTTATCTGCCGCTTAGCAGATAATCGAGGAAACCCCGCTAGTTCTTGCCGATCCTAACGCTACCAAAGATATCCAAACTAAAGTTGAAGCATCACAAAGGATGCCGATTGGAAAAGAATTAGCACACAGCCGTCGCCGTCGGTGAAGCCCCTCTTCCCGCCGATAGAGTTGTTGCTCCCGCCGCCGAGAAGGTCAAGAAGAAGAAACCCAAGAAATCAACTCTAGCCCCCGCTAGTTCCAAGCCACGCCTGTCTCGCCCCTCGCTTCCTCATCTACCATTGCCTTGGCCCCGTTACTAGAGCAAAGAGATCTCGCTTCCCATCATGTCGCCCATCCTCTCGCCGAACCAAAGAAGAGAAAATTGCCGCATGTCTACCGCCAAACCCTTTAAGAAATCAAAATCTATCTCTCGCCAAAGTTCCTGAATCCTTTCCTATTCCTTCTTCTAATCCCAGAGTCAGAAAAGTGTTGTTTTCTGAACCCATCCTTGATGATACCTCATTGCTTCCTAAGCCAACCTTCAGAAAAGTCACTAAAACCCCTGAAGAAATCGATCGAGAAATTGCTGAAAGAAGAAGATTGATTGAGCAAGATTTAAGGAGGAGGATTCCCTTATAGCCCCTTCTACTTTCCTATCCTAACCTCCCGGATATTCAGCACACTGCCTCATCCGGAATAGCCATCGAAGCCAGAAACAGAAAATGTGCTCCAATCAAGAACCCCACATTTCACATCTATTTCAACAATCCTTGGTCCATGATCAACAAAATTGCTCCAAGTGACTGGGTGTTTCCAATTGACCATCTCCAGCCATTCATCAGAAGACTTCTCCAGTTTCATGAAGAGAAGAAAGAAACTGTTCCTCCTGGAAACCTGGTTGATTATGTTGATAGAGCAAGACTGGATATGAATGAAACCTTTGTTGAGAAGTTCCCTCCACTCTCCAAGTACCAGAATTTCAACAAGAATGTGTTGATGCTGAACTTCAATAGATATTTTGATCTTCTACCTCTCTTTTAGAATCAAGTTTATCTCTTTTAGGACCGGATAAGACAGGATCTGATGGTCATCTCAGTCTGGATTGCTTATGCCTCATTGTACAAGACTCAATTTGACTTTGATGAGAATGATCCCTATTCCCTATCAGCTAGGAAGAGCTGAAAATGATGAAGACTGGGGATTCAAATATTCTGATGCTAAAACTCTCACCAGAGGCCCTCTTGCTTCTCAGCTGATTGAAAATGTTTTGAAGATGACTCAGGAACTTATCACTCACTCTGAAGAAGCGTTGAAGAAAATGAGTGGTAGTTCTTCTGAAAAGAAGGTTGATTCCTCTGAAAACCTTTCTGGCAATGCTGGTGATGCTCCTTCTGCTGGTTCCTCAAGTGACTCTATTGCCTCCAGCAGAACTGTTTCTGATAATGACAATCAGTTTATCAGCACTGTATTTTTAAAAGATACCCATTTATCTTGTGCTCACTCCAGCCCATCTGCAAGTCCTGCTCAACCTGTGCCTATAGTGGTTACAGGAGGAGTTTTTCTTGATGATTCAATTGCAGAGCAAGCTCCTGTTTTCTTTAATGAACCTGCTGAAACCTTCCCAGAGATTACTGAGTTGGGAGGAGGAGCTGCTACAGATGCTGACATTGCTGCTGATCTTCAATCCAGAGAAGTTGACAATGCTTTTTCTGCAGTTGTTGTCTACAATCCTGTTCAAGCCCTTATTCATCAGGCCATTGCTGATTACTTGTCCCATGATGATCCACTGCCTGTTGTTGAAGAAGACAGTCCTGATGAAATTGATCCAGAAGATTATGAGGAGATTCCTGCTGTTGTTGAAGAGGATACCTCACCTCCCTCATGGTAAAATTCTCTTTCTGATGACTGTAGGATGATGATATGCTCAAACTGGTACACTACCTTGAAGTCCATTCCAAAGGACTCTCGCTGTAATGCTCTTTTCCCTTCTCATCGAAACTTAAGTGGAGGTCTGGATCAAGAAATATAAAGCATCCTTTCAAAAATTCTGTCCCCTCTGAAGGATCTTCCAGCATGACTCCCATACTGCTCAAATGGGATAAGGACATTAAGCATGTCAAAAAGAAAACCCCTGCTGTTTCACATTCCAAAGTTAAAATCCCTCCTCCTGCTACCAATCAACCTGGGTCTTTGAAGATTCATGGTGAAGTAAGTCCAGCTGGTGAATCACCCATTGAGGTCTACATTTATTCGGATGAAATTAAAAGGAAATGTTTGGTGATTAATGATCTTGTGACTGATATTCTTGAGTATTCCTCTTACTCGCCGCCGGTGCTTGGAAGCTTGTCTACCAAAGATGCCCCGGCCATCACTTTGCCATTTTATGCCACTGCACTCGTCGGCAAGATCATTCAGTAGATACTGGGAGGATTCTTAGTCTTGGCATCATGCGCACTTTGCTGAATGGAAGAGCCTTTCTTAATCTGATGCTTGCAATTAGGCTCTCCTTGGAAAATAATGGTCAGATGTTTCTTGAACCTCCTCTGTCTGCTGATCTTTCTATCATCATTCATCCTTATTTTCCTCTCTCTGTCTCACCTACCCCTGTTCCTTCTGATGTTCCTCTGATTTTCAACACTGTGATTCCTGCTGCCTTTTTGAACCCTACTGTTTACACCCTTTATGGCTACATTGCCAATTACCATGTATATCTTTCTGACCCTTACCAGCCTGTTCTTCGTGGTGACATTGGCGATCTAGGCTATTATCTGCGTGATAGGCTTGATGATCTGAATGAGTTGGTGCTTAAGTCCACTCAGGAGGAGGAAGGCTTAGCAAACAGAATCTCAAGCAAAGTCTCAGCCAAAATTTCAGCCACTATTGCCAATGCCCTCAGCAAACCAAAACCCTCTCCTGCCAGAGCCACCCTCAGTGATCTAAATGTTGGTGAAGAAAGATTTGATAAGCTTTGCGATCTCATTGATAGCACCACTAAGACTCAGCAGCTGCTGGTTGATACAAATCTTAATCAAGATCTCAGCATCAAGAATTTGGAGCTGAAACTCATAGCTACTGAAGATAGAGCCGCTGCTGGCTGCTGGCCAAGCTTTGAAGCCAATCAAGATTGCCAAGCCGGAAGGAAAGAATGAAGGCGGTGGAGCGCTACAAGGCAAGCAAGAAGAGGAAAGCCGAGAAGGTTGAAGCCAAGAAGCTGAAAAAGTCTAAGTCCGTTCTTTGATTCCTCCGTTGTCGCCGATGAACTCCGCGATCCTTGACCGTCTTGTAACCAATGAAATAGATATCCTCATGAAGCCCCAAAAACAAACTTACTTTTTGCTGACAATTTGGTTTTTGATTTTGTGTCTTTTGCTTAATATCTATCTAACCCTTACTGTAGAACATTAATAGTTTGCCTTTACGGCTTATCACTTACATTTTATCTTAGTATACTTCTTTAAGTGATTCTATTTAAAGGTGATTGGACTTAAGCAATTAGGAGGAGATTGTTGGGTCAAAATATATGTGGACTCAGAATTGCTTAATCCCAATCACATGGCCAGTTAGAGACCCCTAATTTAATTAGATTTTATTTTTGGATCTCTTGCTGATGCCTTCCCTGTTAGTTCAGTAAGTCTTGCAGGTTACTATCCTACCGGTGGGATCTGCCTGGTAATCAGCAGGAGTTAACACTTTTCAGCAACATATTTCAGCAGATAGGTGATTAAAATTTGTGATGTCTCCCTTTATTGAAGCAGACTCTCAGTCACAACGGTCACATCTCTATCTCTTTCATAGTACTTGTTTGCTAAAAGTAGTTACATTTTTCCTGCTAATGCCATTCTCGCTCGTTTCCGACACAAGAGCTACTTTTAGCTCTACTTTGTCCTTTGTACGCTTGTTGCGGCAGTAACCGGTTGGGACAAAGGGGTTATTACCCGCCGAACAAAGCTGAAATGTCTTATTCAAAATCTCCCGCATTAATTGCAAAAGATATGGCATTAAATGATCCTCACCTACCGACCATACTTTTCATATTCCGAATCTACCCCTCAACGGCATCTTAGTTCTTCTCTCTCACAAGTATATATAAGAAGACTTTGCTGCATTGAAGATGGTTGGTCGTTGCATTGAAGAAGAGTGTGCTTGAAGCATTCAATGAAGCTCAAGCCTTCAAGTCCAGAAAATCATTAGACATTATTAGGGACATACACTCGTGCACATCTCAATCAAACTTTTAAGCATTCTCCATCAAGACAATCATTGGAATGCATTGATTGAGAAACACACACACACCTGAGTGAGATAAGTTTAACTTGCCGCTCAAAAACACCTGGTCAGTTCTTTGTCTTACGATCCATCAATAGATCCTTTGTTTTCAATCCTTGTAACCGTAAGGCCGCTCTTGTAATAGACTAGGACCAACTGATAGTAAACTTCTCTCAAAATCCAAGATCTGACCAATCTTGGTAGAGGACCTAGCAGCATTCACGCTGTGAACCTCTCCAAATACTGTGTTCTTGTCTTTACTTTACTTTCATCTTGCCAGTCGTTCACCATTACAAATCAGAACAGTTCATCCTGCTGAATCATAAGTATTTCCCTAAACCAAACAAGTTGCACTGCATAAATGCTTTAAATAAATACCACGTGTTAAAATCAAGCTCTAAACAACTTCTTGCTGATTTTGTGTGAGTTTAAACTAAGTCACGAATATTCCACTGTGCTTACTGATTAACTTACAATCTTCTGATTAGTGACTTTGACCATTAAGGTATTTTCTATTAAAATTGTAAAAAGGCTATTCACCCCCCCCCCTCTAGCCTATTTCTTTGCCAATTGGGCCTAACATGGTCAATACTTTTAAAAGTGTGACATTTAGGAAAATACTTTTTGAAACAGTGTCATTTTGGGAAAAAGTTTGATCTACTGCTCCCTCTAGTCCTAAACCCTAAATCGTCTAATAGAGTCGGAGCTGTATAAGACTCAAGTGATTATAGTTTGTTCAAAGGTTTCGACGAGCAACATGGTTGAACCAGGTTTAGAAGTGTAACGAGCAGGTGTAGCGTTTGCGTGAATTTTATCTTTTGAGTCGCCACCTATATTATTCGTTTGGAAAACATAGAAAAACCATTTTGAAAGAGATTTTGGTTCGGGGCTTAGGTTATGGAATGGGTAGGTCAAGGAGCATCCATTCCACCCAATCCGGAGATCGGTCTTGCTAAAGAAAAGAGAGGTTTTCAAAAAGAAGAAGAAGAAGATTTTAAATAATAAAAATAAAAGATCCATTTAACGGGGTTAAACAGAATGTAGGATCGATTGCTTCGAGACCATCTCCATGTCTTGGAGAGGCTCTAGGCCGATCCTAGATTCTATGGACTTATACCACTCTAACAATTAATTAGAAAGGGATTTAGGGGGTTACCTTGCGTGAGGTAATTTGGGCAGAGTTTCGACTCAAGTTTAGAATCGAATCTTGATACGGACAGAGCTTCGCCTCAGTCCTTGACTTGGATCTTGATGTTTGTTTATCAACAAGGTTGACAAACAAACTTTGAGGTGATTTTTTAGGGTGATTTTGTAGGATTCTTTCAGGGAGAGAAACCAACAAAATGTGTGTGTTGTGAAATTGTCGACCTCTTGAACCTTGGAAGTCACCAAGTATTTATAGGGGTTGGGGAAGTGTTGAAGATGAGATCAAACAATTCAAGATGGTTCCAGACTCCAAACTCTATTGGTTGGCCGGATGGATGAAGTTTTATCCCGAAAAGAGGTTGAAATCGACGAGGAAACTGTCTTCTGCATACTGCAGAGGGACGATATCTCGCGCGAGACACGCCATCTCGCGACGAGATATTGCTTCTGTTGGACAATTCTGTCCTTTCCTCATTATCTCGTACGCAGTTTAGTCCCGAACTAACGGTGGTTGGTCAAAACTTAACGAAACATGACAAAATGGTGGATTTCTACTTCTTGACTCAAAGCGAGACTTAGAGTGGTATAATATGATCCGATGTGTTCAGAATGGGGTGTCTACAGAGCCCCTCAGCGACAAGACTTATGGAAGAAGTCATGTCGTCGATAGAAAAGACATCATTCTGAACATCGGGAAGGTCGAGCCGCACGGCTTCCTACGTATCTCTATCGGAGAATCAGACCATGACGTAGTTCGACTCCAAAACACGAAAAGGATGCTCTAGGTATTTTGAAAATCATTTTGAAAATCGAAGAGATTTTGTTTTTTGAAAAGGTAAATTCATACTGAGGAATCAAATCAAGACCCAATTCTGAATATACCTGCCTGTCTGAAGATTTTCCAATCTGGGCTTCTAACCTGCGGGGAAATTTGTTAGAAAATAAAGGCTCACCTGTCCGGTCCTTTGAGTCCTGTTGATTTTTGTGACGATTCGCTTGTCCGGGCTTCCGAATCGGGCTTTTTGTTGTTTAGGATGACGATTCACCTGTTTGGGCGTTGAATCGGGCTTTTTGTTTTGACGATCCACCTGTTTGGGCGTTGGATCGGGCTTTTTGATGATAACGATCCACCTGTTTGGGCATTGGACCGGGATTTTGATTTGACGATCCACCTGTTTGGGCGTTGGACCGGGCTTTTGATTTGACGATCCACCTGTCTGGGCGTTGGACCGAGCTTTTTGATGATGACGATCCACCTGTTTGGGCGTTGGACCGGGCTTTTCTGATGACGATCCACATGTTTGGGCGTTGAACCGGGCTTTTCTGATGACGATCCACCTGTTTGGGCGTTGGACCGAGCTTTTAATTTGATGATTCACCTTTCGGGCTCAATCATGTGGATTGAGTTGATTTTCTGATCGCTGGTTTTCTGGCGACCGGTGCCGTACGGCGATCGTGCGTATGTCACGTTCGGCTCGTTCCGTGACTTGCGGAGCCGATTTTTCCACGTTTCCTTGCTAATTTATCATTTCCAAGGGTAAATGTGTCAAAATTTTAAATTTTGACGTTGCGTAGACGTTTATTGTCGGGGACAATTTTGTCAATTTCCAGAAGGTATATCTCGCGCGAGATATCATGTATCGTGCTAGACTTGTACTGTCGGGGCTAATATAACAGTAACTCCTCTTTTAATTTGAAAACATCCTTTTCAAAGTTCCCTTCCTAGCTCAAGCCAAGGTCGTTTTCTTTGCAATTTTTTCGTGGATTGCTTGGTGATTCTCCTCCTAATCCATTCTCATTCCTCTCTCCCTCCATAATCAATGGCTCAAGAACAAAGGAATCCTATTTTGGGGAGTTATTTACTAGGGAAGGATTATCCCCGCGATGATCTCACCTTCGATAGGCATGCGCACTTCTCCACCGCTGTTCGGGAGGGTTTGGTAAGAGCTTCTCTCTCAACTCTTGATTCTCGTATTGCATTGAGCTTGAACCCGCTTTCCTTGAATTCAAATTCCATCAATGGCTATTTTTTCTTGTTTTTGTCTAGAACTAGGTTCCTTCTTGCATGCTCTGATTTTGTGCATTTTGTTGGATGATTGTTGTTGCATTGTGTGCGTATGAGCCTCCTACACATCATGGATTGTAGGAGAGGTTGATTCGGGTCATCAATAGCATCCTTGGGCAAGCTTTTCTTGTACGCACGCCAAGTGTTCGATGAAATGCCTCAATGAAAATTTTCTTCTATTTCATTGATTTTCTGACATGGAATGATTTCTAATACTGCCCTTTTTGCTTTTCCTCTGTTTTGCAGTCATATAGGCCAACGAAGAATTGTCGAGGGAGCCCGAAATTTGCTAGAGTTGTGTGGGACAAGATCAAGGACCTTGAGGGAGTTCGAGATAGGGTGGCCCAAACGGGGCTATTGACCTTTGTTGATAATCTTCGGGGGATAAGACGGACTCCCCAAGTTCTTCAGGCGATCCGGGAGAGGTGGTGGGATACTACCCACACCGTGCATTTGCGCTTCGGGGAAGCGACTATGACTCCGACTGATTTCCTTGCTATCACGGGGCTAGAGTTCATTGGCGATCCCCTGCCGAAGACTTCGGGTTATAAGCCTGCGGGTCCAGCTGTGTGGAGACAGTTGATCGGTTTCGTCCCTAACAAGGTTAAGGGATTTGGCTGAAGTTGACACCCTCCGGCCGATTGAGGATTATGCGCACAAGCCGAATGCAGTCACTGATCGATTGGTGAGGGGTGCCCTCTGGTATATCCTTTCTGAGACCATCTTCGCGAACCATTCTTCTACGGCTCATCTTTCTCTGTTGGGTTTGTTGGTGAATCTGGTGAGTGAATACGATTGGGGCTCAGCGAGGCTGGCCTTCTGCTATCACGCCATGGACGAGGCATGTAGGCATACCAAGGATTCCCTGTCTGGGTATTCTTATGCCTGGGTGGTATGCTCTTGGTTCTATTTCTGTTCTCTATCTGTATGCTCTGTCTGTATTTCATACTGAATTCGCTCTGTTTTCTTGTACATATATGGGGCTATACTGTCCTTGGGCTGTACAAGTTTGAGTTGGAGAGACGGACCCCTTTGTTTCCGGATATCAGAGGTGGAGCCACCCCAATCGGAGCGTTGATGAGGAGGAGGATCAGGAGTGGACCCCGACAAAGGGCGCAGGCGAGGACCATGCTGGACACTTTCGAGTATGAGAGGCTAGGCCTTTATCCGTGGACCCTGTTGGAGCGGGAGGTGCATCGTGCTTGGGATGCTACTGGGATGCAGAGGATGCTGGCATCTTTGGAGGGGGACACCATGTACCTTGGTGAGCGGGTCTTCCTCGCATGGCCGGGTAGATTGCCATATAGTGTGCCGGCGGATCCGCCGAGGGCGATGTATCCCACCTACTCCATTCCAGATGATGCTTATGCAGGCCTTTTGGTAGGTGATGTGGCGACAACTTGTGTTATCCCCGGGGCCTCCTATGAGGAGTTCTTGCCTCGCTTGATGGGTCCCCTCCCGGTGGGTGATAGGCGATCGCACGCTCGTGGCTCCGCCTCGCTTCGCCTCAGTTCATCGCCCCTAGCACTTCTTCCCGCTCCGTCGGTTCTCTCGCCTTTCGCGCCGTACTTCGGTCCTCTCGAGCTATACTTACATGATGGGGAGCATGCCGATGATGGGCCACATCCCGACTGGATCATATTCCCGAGAGTTACCGCCTTCCGCCGGATGTCTCCTCGGTATGTTTCGTTTGTATTATTTCTCGTATTCGTCCATATAAGTGTATATGTCCGACTTCATCTGAGCATTTCTCTTCTTTTGTTGTCAGGTCACTATGTCCGCGGCCGATTACAACCGTGGAGCGACCAAGATGGCGGGACTGATGGCCCTGGTGTCGGACCTGTCCGATAGGCTGTTCCATAAGGATTCTTTGGCGGCCTCAACAATGGCCTCGGCGGTGACCCCTACTTGCGGAGCCAAGAGGTCGAGGAGGGATGGTAGCCCCCGTGGAGGTGATGGCGGAGGTGCCGGCGGCTCGGGCGACTTGATGGCATGATCCCCTCCTTTTCTCTCTATTTGATTTCCGATGATCTGTACATATTGGCCGTGTGGGCCCAGACAATTTTTCTTTTTCTTCGGTACCTGTTAGGAACAAGTAGGTAGCACAAAACAAGTTTTCTTAATCCCTAATCCTAGGTTTAATTAGTTAGTTAATTAACTTTCTCGACTTTCCATGTCTTTGAAAATGGAATGGAATGGCCATCAAGGCCACAATTTTGAGCTTGATCTTGGTGTTGCACTACATATTATGAACTGTATGCGCAGGTTTTTTCGAGACTTGCTTCGTCAAGTCGGGGCTAGATTGTTGTTTGAGCAGAACTATTGCTGTTTTGCCGTAGCGATATCTCGCGCGGGACAAGGTATCTCGCACGAGACACGCTATCCAGACAGAGTTCTCTTCCTTTTTCGAACAGGATTTTGTCAGTTTTCCCTATAAAAACACCCTGTAGTCCGGCCAGATAACACATCCTAGCCTTTCAAACTCTAGAGATATTCTGTTAGGGCGAAACTCTTGGCTTCTTCTTCAACCCTACGATCCATGGCTTCCAAGGAGATTGCCCCAACGTCCATGATTGTCGATGATTTTTCTCTGTCGTCTGAAGTGATTGAATCTTTCAAGCAAGCATCAAGAGATTTTGTGAGGTCGTTTCGCAACCGATCTCGCAATAGGTTCATAGCAGAATTTGGATTCAGAATCCTTTTCACCTTGAAGAACCTCCAACCGGATTGGAATCTGTTGCAGGGTGCTGCTAGATTTTGGGATCCCTCTATTCATCTTTTCAATTTTTCTTTGAATGAGATGGTGCCTACTGTGGAGGAATTTGCCATTATCTTGGATATGCCTTTGACCGGTGAGATTGCTGTTCCTAAGTACCATAGGAATCATTCAGAGACATTGAATGAGTTGTTAGGGATCCCCCTTGATACTTGCTACGAGTTGGTTCATCGTAAGTGGATAGATTGTTCTTCTTTTCCTGAGCGATTCAGCGGAGACTCAGATGATGATGCCTTTCATGTCTATAAACGGAACTTTCTGGCCCTTTCTCTTTTCGGAGATGTTTTATTCAAGTACAGGGATGGCTTGGTTGACTCCCAACTGGTGGAAATTGTTCTGCAGGCTAGAAAACGTTCTAGGAACATTATTCCGCTAATCTTGGGTGAAACCCTGCATGGTCTTGATGAGCTGCATAGGACCGGTGCCATGACTCAAGGGAGTCCTCTTCTGTTGACCATTTGGCTTAGGGAGCATCTCAAGTTGGTAGGTCCCCCGTTGGAATATTCCCCTTTCACATATCATACGCGAAAGTTATTGATCAAGGATCTTTCAGCGGATGAATGGGCTGAGTTGATTGCGAAGACCGAAACTGCTGACATTCTTTGGTGTCCACCTTATTGGAGGTTGAACAAGTATGTTGCCAATACCAAGGGTTTTGACAGGGTTGTTCTTCCGGGTTTGCGAGATTCCTCCTTTTATTTTCCCAAGCGGGTGCTCCGTCAGCTTGGTCAGCAGCAGGACACTTATCTTTTCGAGGGGGCCTCTCGTGAAGTGTCTTATATTGGTGTAGAGTTTGCGCAGGTGCTAGCTCAAGCATGGGGTGAAGGAACTAGTCGGGACCGCTGGTCGAACCTTCAGACTTTTAATGCAAGCATCTTCTTGTCTGACAAGTATTTGGATTGGTTCCTTCATACCGGTCACCCTACTGGAGAGAAGATTGATGATCTGCGGCTTTCAGTGCTAGGGGATTATTTTGTAGCTAGCAGTATTTTGCGAAGGAGCGAGGCTCAGTCTGATCCTGCTAACGTGCGAACCGATCCAACTCAGGATTTTCTTCATGGGGATTGGTACGAGAGGCGAGGCAAAGGGATGCCTGGAAAGACGCAAGCTTTAGATAGGCCCAATGTCTTCAAGAGGCTTTCGGAGTCTGTCTTTGATCGTCTCGAGGGATGCTCGCTTTGAGGGCTCAAAGCGCAAGAAGGATCGCGACAACGGTGGAGATCATGTCCGCCGGCCTACCAAGTCAATGAAAGGCTAGATCTTAAGGAGTACCAAGAGATTGCTTCGATAGATCAATTGTTTTGCTTTACTAGTATTTTTATTTCAAGATTATTAGCTTAGTAAATTAGTCGTTGTGGTTAGGATTTCCCTTTTGTCATTAATAAAAATGCATTCGATTAATAAAGGACAAAAGTAGATTTATTTATTTGATTAGACCGAACCCGAAGGCTGCCTACGTTCCTCTTTTATATCAATTAAATAAGAGGCTCAGGTCTAACGTAGTTCATTCTTGAGAAAAAGGACAAAATATGAATTCAGGCCGAAGGATAATCTCGCGCGAGACAAGGCCCCCTCTTCTTCTTTTTTTTTTTTTTTTTTAATGCACACCCTTTCTTTTGTCTAGACTGCCCCTTCGGGTTTTCACTCTAGCGGGCTTCTTTTCTTGTGCGAGCTCTAATTTTTGCCTAGGCCGCCTCCTATGGGATTTTCAACCTAGCGAGCGATTTTTCTTTTTGTAAGGCCAAGTCACGCGAAGTACTTCTTGAGCTTGTCCATGTTGACCGGCTTCGGTAGTTGATCTCCGTCTAAGTCTACCAGCTGAAGGGTTCCCCCAGAGAATATCTTCTTCACAATGTAGGGTCCTATCCATCTTGGTCCCCACTTGCCTAGCGGGTTGAAAGGTCCAGGACGGTGCTCACGGAGAACCAGGTCACCTACTCTGATGTTCCTTGTCATGACCTTTTTGTTGAAATCTCTTGCCATTCTTCTTTGGTAAGCTTGAGTGTGTTCGGCTGCTTTCAACCTTCTTTCATCTAACAGGGCCAACTCTTCGTATCTGCTTTCTAGCCAGTCGACCTCGTTCACTTGGTTTTTCTAGGAGAACCCTAAGTGATGGTATTTCCAATTCTATTGGTAAGACAGCCTCCATTCCGAATGTGAGGGCGTAGGGAGTCTCTCCTGTAGCTGTCCGGACTGAAGTGCGGTATCCCCATAGTGCGAAAGGTAACTTGTCGGGCCAGTCTTTCCCCGTGACCACCATTTTTCTGATGATGGTTTCAATGTCTTGTTTGCGGCTTCAACTGCTCCGTTTGTTTGAGGCCTGTAAGGAGATGACTTGTGCCTTGTGATTTTGTACTCAGTTAGGAGATGATCGGTTTTCTTCTCGAAGTGTGACCCATTATCGGATATCATCTCTTGCGGAACCCCATATCGGCAGATGATGTTGTGCTTGATGAATTCTGCAACCTTTCTGGCATTCAGAACTTTGTAGGAGGCGGCCTCGACCCATTTAGTGAAATAGTCGATGGCTACTAGGACGAAGCAGTGTCCGTTAGCTCCTACGGGTGTGACCTTTCCAATCACATCTATCCCCCATATAGAGAACAGCCAAGGAGAAGTCATAGGGTACAGCAAGGAAGGCGGTGCGTGCTGAAGGTTGGCGTGTATCTGACACTTGTGGCATTTCTTGACCATTTTGGTACAGTCGGCTTCCATGGTTAGCCAAAAGTACCCTTGTCTGATGATCTTTTTGGCGAGCATGTTTCCGCTCATGTGGGTTCCACATATTCCTTGATGAACATGGTCCATTATTTCTTGGGCCTCTTCCTCGGTGGCACAAAGGAGGTTTCCTTGGGAATGTTTCTTGAATAGACGGCCCGCAGTGATGACGTAATTAGCGGCCAACCTCTTAAGGGCGATCTGAGTCTTTTGGTCCGTCTCAGGTGGGATGGTTCCATCTAAGATGAAATGCCAAATGTCATAGTACCATGGTTTCTCTTCGGAGTTCCCAACAATGGCACATTCGGATAACCATTTGTCTTTGCAGTCATGGAGATCTATAACGGCGCAGTAGGCAGGAGTTGCACGCCGTGTTATTTTGAAGGGTTTGACTGCTTTTCCTTTAGGGATTTCGACCAAAGAAGTGAGTGTGGCTAATTGTAAGTACCCCAATCTGGATCACACCCTTTCAAACACACGGGAAACACCGCAGACTCATCAACACAGTCTCGACGACCCCTCTCACTCAAAACCCTCTCTAAACCCCCAACCAAACCAAGGGAGGAGCCTTTGCAGGATAAAAGGGACAAAAGGACCTTTTGGGGAATTTTCGTGAAATTGGGAAAACAATATTGGTCCGTACGGACCTCTTTGTTGTCATAATTACTGAATCTTCTTAAAGTCCACAATATTCCTCAAATCCGGGAAAATGATTACTTCCATGCAGAGTTGGTCCGTACGGACCTCTTTGCATGCAAGATGGTCCGTACAGACCTTATTGCTCAGGGGACACCATAATTGCAAATATTCCTCCATCATCACAGATTCCCTCAAATCGAGGAAAACCAAAATACTGGATTACCAGGGAGGTCCGTACGGACCTCTTTGCACCTAATCTGGCACTATAAATAGAGGGCTCCCCCTCCTCATTTTTCACACCTCCCACTTCTCTCTTCCTCCCTAGGCCTTCTGGCTTCCCCTCTAAGTCCTTTCGAGGCATTCCCGGCCCCTTTCGGATCCTTCCGAGGCCTTCCGAGCCCCCTCGTGGTGCTCCGAAGCCTCCCCGAGCGCTCCCGCGATGCTCCCGCGCTGCCCCGAGGCACTCTCGAGGTACTCTGAGGCCCCTCGTGGTACTCCGAGGCCTTGCCTGGTCTTTCCACGGTGTCCCGGCTCTTTCCGAGTCAAACCGGCGATCCCAAACCACGCCGAAACTCTGCCCGAGTGACTCCTGCCACCACAACGCACGCCGAACCTCTGCCCGAGTGATCCCGACGATCCCCACGCACGCCGAACCTCTGCCCGAACGCATCCTGCAACCTCAACTCACGCAGAAACTCTGTCCGCAGACAACCGGCATCTCCCGAAGCAATCCCGATCCGTACCGGAACGCTACTCCGACCTCAAACACTATTCCCCAGCGGAAGACAGACACGAACCAACATTGGTAAGGATTCCTTCCATTACTATTTCAATACATTTCCATACATAGCATACAATATAGACATCCGATACAGCATGCATTTTTAAAAAGCACACACACACACACACAACATTTAAAGGATATTAGGGGTATCCGAAAGACTCGTTTTACGAGGCTACTCGGGTGAGCTCTAATATTCTAATATTCTCTTCCCGAGGAGTCATCTGACCTCCGAACTCAAAATCTCATCACACAAAAACAGTTTAAAATTATCTTTAAACTGATGCCCTTTTTCAATGTTTTGGGCTTAATAAAAACGGCGTGGCGACTCTACAAATGCGAAAAACAAACGGCGAGACAAAACCGCCTCCAACGCGAAAGACATGCCAGATGCCGGGGCCGCGAGGCCTGCTCGGATCCGGGCTATTTCAGTTGGCGACTCCGCTGGGGAAAATTTTTGTTTTAAAAACTTTTAAACAAAACAAAAGATTTTTAAAACGATGATGAGGGTCAAACTTTCATTTTACCCCTTCCTTTAACTGTTATGTGTGTGTGCACGTGCTTTACTTTTTTATTTTACAAAAAAAATAAAAATACAAAAAAAAATGCATCAATATACATCTGTGCATACATTTAAAATTCTTCAAAAGCTTCTGTTTTACTCAGAAAAAGAATTTTAGAGACCGCACACTACGCGCATCGGCCTTGCCTCGGTTACACCGCACTCTACTCACACCGTCTTGCCTCGGTTACACTCGCACGCTACGCGCTGCGCCTCGGATACACCGCACACTACAACCCTTAACCCGGAGTGGTCTCGGTTGCGGTCCGTTAGGTCTTCCTAGGCCTCTTGGACGCGCACGGGATCATTCCAAACATCCCATCCTAGCCAAGCGTCAACTCCCGCACGTTTGAGTCTTGAGTCACACTCTGTCCGGACTCGGTTGGTTTTACCCGATCCGTGTCATACGGCTGGATACATATACCATGCCGGCCATTTTCGAAGTCAAGGCTCGGAACTCCAGATCCCTTGCGCAAGCAAAGCGATGAAAGGTCATGCTAAAATCTTGACCTGATCTTGATTTCCGAAGCTACACCCCGACGATGTTCCGTCCCGGATATACATCCATGCTCACATGACACCATGTCATCACGCCTTTGATACGTCGGCCATGACAATATGACCCGGCCAACGCCTAACGTCACGGATCCCTTGCGCAAGCAAGTAAAGAGAGAGGTCATGCCGAACTCTTGACACGATCTTGACTCGGTGGCGAAGCTCGGTTCACTATTCACATGGCTAACGCATCAAAACGAACATGACAGGCTCGGTCCTTAGGTTCGATTTTTCTTTTAGGCCGGTGGAAACCGCTTGCACTATAGGACCTCGCACAGGTGTCCACCTGGGATGTCGAAATACGAGGTGCAAAACGAGGGGCTTATAGCGTACGAGATGGTCTCCACCGACCCGGGATCTAGCATAGTTGCGAAAAAGAAGAGCAATCTTTTCCAACCTACCTAGGATTCTCGAGAAAACATGTTTTAAGTAAATTAAAACAACAAAAAAAAAATCAAAATAAAAGAAACGGAAACCGCATGCCACGTGAGCTTTCCCCTTTTATCCCGTTAGGCCATTCCCGTGTCTAAACCTTGCCCGTCACCCCCTCCGGCTAACGAGAGAGTGGTCGAGAGTACTCCAGGGAACCCGTCTCCCGAGTGTCAAAACAGCAAGGTCCTACCTCCTTCCCGGCTCTGTCACCGGGACGGTCCGTCAAATCCCATGGCCAAGTCGGTGGATAACAACGATGAGAACGGGACCTTACCCCCAAGAAATTTCCCAACATTGGAAGAAGTTTGGCGAGGTCCTCATGGCTATTGAGAAACGTCAAGGTGAGCAACAAGCCTGGATCGAAGGTGCCATGCACCACTTCGGAACATTAGCCACCCACTACACAGGGCTTCCCAAGTCATGTTGCTCCTACGGCCTCTAACATCTCTCATTGTCTCCCGAGAAGTCAACTGTTACCCTCATACGAGCCATGCGGTTATGACGTAAGGCCACAAGACCTTCGAGAGGAAAGCCCGCCCATCCGGCCTCCCGAGGTCCCGGTACTCACCGCCGAACAACGAACACATACGGTGGGACGTCTGCGATTGCAAAGTGCTTGTCTCGGAAATGGAATTCCGGGATGCAATGAACGAGGGCCGTCCTCGACGAAAGAAGAAGCTATCTTCTCAACAAAAAGCTGAAAAAGAGGTATGAATCCGGTGATCCCACGGTTGGAACCCTTGGAGAACCCTCGGGAAAGTTTGACTACTATGTCATCTACTCCAAAGAAATCTCCCGGCCTAGTTACGCACAAGGCCACGGCAATGTTTGCTCCATGATCACTGGGACGAGCTTCGCACCGCCACCGAAGGCCCGAAGGTCCAGATAATCCAACCCCTGTCTTGGGAAGATCTCAAAGCCACTATTGATGCTTCGGTAAAAGGCTATGACAGTGAACGAATTGAAATGCGCGATCGGCCTTACGCCAATCGGGCTCCTCCCACTCCCGAAAGCGGGAGAGACAAGCAAAACCACTAAGTCCAGGTGAATGTTCGACACGTTCGGTCAAATCCCAGTGAATCCTCCACGGACGGACAAAGGCCGGCCATACCCGAGCCACGAACGAAAAGGGACCCTACGCCAAAGAAGCTGAAACCTTGGACCCAAGGTTGAAGATCTGTCTTGACACGGCTCAAGCGCACTCGGCTAACATCTCACTCTGGTCCTTACTCACTTCATCTTACCCGCACAAGCTCAAGTTGGAAGAAAGCTCGGCCCGAGACCATGGTTCCCATCACAGTGACACTGATGAAGCGGTTCGGATGATTGGCAACGTCAATTACGGCAATATCATCACTTTCAGCAGAGCTCGACCTTCCAAAATTTGGGGCGACCATAACGAGCCTCTCTACATAACGGTTCAACCGGACGAGCGTCGTCTCCCACGGGTGTTGGTAGATGGGGGATCATCCATGAACGTCCTTCCAGCCAAGATGATGGATTTGCTAGGGATCAAGGCAACTGATCTAAAGCCCTCGACTCAGGCAATCAAGGCATACGACTCAACATCCCGCCCAGTCTTGGGAATAGCCACCTTGAACCTGTGGTTTGGAAAACAAATGGTCCCAACGGATTTCCAAGTCATCGACATCCCGATCACATTCACTGCCATTTTGGGACGCCCTTGGCTACACCAGATCAATGGAGTGGCATCCACTCTCCATCAGTGCGTAAAGTTCGTCCAAGGAACAGATCTTACCATCATCTACGGTGATAGCATAGTCAACGAAAGGACCGACACAAACGGCGTCCCGGTCTTAGAAATCAAACCCGACGATGATGGCATGATGCTAACAGGGTTCACCATCGAAAGCCCAAAGGCCCAAGTGTGCCACATAGACCTGCCTTTGATTTGGGACAAGATCCCTCCCCCAATGAAAATGATGAAGCACATGAACTACATCCCGGGGCTCGGTTTGGGAAAACGCCATCAGGGCACTCAACAGATCATCAATATCAAAGAACAGAATACCCTGCACGGCCTGGGATACTCCCCTACTCCCGAACACATTGCGGAGGACAAGCGAGCTGCACGAAAACGCTCCACAGATAACAAAAGAGGCTTGCCCGCAATCTCCGATCTTCGTCCTTACAGCTTCGACATGACCAAGTACTTCACAAGGAAGGCCGACAACTTGGAAGAAGATCCAGGAAATGGAACAGAGCTGATCAGCGCCAAACAAAGCTGGCCTACAACCATGGACAAGCTCCGGCGAGAACTCGGCAAGATTCAGAGGCCTCAAGCCAAATCCCGTCCGAGGAGCATTTCTCGACACACCGCCCCTGTCGGGATCCACAACCACCACTATTCACAATGAATTTTGGTTCGGGAAAACTCTCTCTTTGGCGGAAGAATTCGAAAAACTCTCTGTCAACACTCCCGCCTTCAACAAGCGGGATGAGTCTGCATTCGAGCTAGTAATGCCCAAGACAAAAGCAAAAGACTCCGCAGACGATGCTTGGGACGAACCACTACTCCACCTGCTCTTCAAAGAAGAAATCGAGATGCCGGATCTAATCGATTTTGTTTCGATAACTCTGTGATAGCAATGATCGGGAACGGTGACATAAAGCCTTTCAAGCCCCATCTCCTATCAAGCTCATTGCCACTCAATAAGCTGGGCCACCTTCTCCTACCACCGCCAAAGCAAAAAGGACATGATCGAACAACTTGGTCGACCCCTCGAGTCCTAGAGTCTAGTGTCAAAACTCATCCCGAGTCCATTAGCTTTGAATTTGAGTCTCTCGAGTCATCCGATGGCCTCACGCCGAAGATTACGAACTCATTGCCAATAATGTATTCCCGTATGCTCTTAATGAATGCTTCGATCTTTCCGAGTATCCTCTCATTGCATCTTTAACAAGCGATAAATTAACTAACACACAAACAGGTTAATAACGATTCACTTGATAAAGAAGCGAGACACATTAAACGAACAATACATTAAGCACATCTTTAAGCATGTTGTCAAACGAGAGAAAACCGGGCCCAAGCCGCCGAGGAGGTTTTAACCAAAGTGAATTTGGGAACCGCAAGAGCCAAAAGAGACGCAAATCGGAAGTTTCTTCACCGGCACAGAGCAAGACGCATTGCACCGCTCAAAGAGTTCGTGGACGTGTTCGCTTGGTCTTACCGAGACATGACCGGATTAGATCCTAACATTGTAGAGCACCGGATCCCTTGAATCCCGAGGCTAAGCCCATCAAGCAAAAGCTACGCCGAATCAAGCCGGAATGGTCTTTACAAGTCAAAGAGGAGATCGAAAAATGCTCCGCGTCGGCTTCATCGGGGTGATCGAGTACCCCACATGGCTCTCCAATATCGTCACGGTCACCAAGGCCAATGGAAAAGTACGCCTGTTGCGTGGACTTCCGAGATCTCAACAAGGCAAGTCCCAAGGACGATTTTCCACTACCCAACATCGACATGTTGGTAGACACTACTGACCAATTTCGAAGTCAAGTCCTTCGTGGACGGTTTTGCCGGCTACAATCAAATCAAGATGGCCGAAGAAGACCAAGAAAAGACGGCTTTCACAACCCTGGGAACCTGCTTGCTACACGGTAATGCCGTTCGGACTAAAGAACGGCGGGGCTACCTACCAACGGGCGGAACCGCCCTCTTCCACGATATGATCCACAAAGAGATCGAAGTGTACGTCGATGACATGATCGTTCACTCAAAGGGATCAGACGGACAACACCTCACAGACTGAGAAAATTCTTCAATCGCCTCCGAAAACACTCAATGAGGCTTAACCCCGCCAAATGCACATTTGGGGTTAGCCGAGGCAAGGTTTTGGGATACATGGTCACCGAGAGAGGCATCGAGGTGGATCCTCAAAAGATCAAAGGCTATCATCGAAATGAGACCACCGCAAACTCGGACAGAGGTGAAAAGCTTCATGGGCCGCCCGCAATATATCGGCCGCTTCGTCAACCAATTGACCTCTATGTGCGAGCCAATCTTCAAACCGATGAAGAAGAACGCCGACATCGAATGGAACTCGAATGCCAAGATGCCTTTGAAAAAATAAAAGCATACCTTGTGAGTCCTCCGATTCTCTCGTCCTCCCCACGAGGAAAAGCCACTTTGTTGCTATACCTAACCGTGACCGACACCGCGAGTTGGAGCCATGCTCGTCAAGAAAAGAAGGAGTCACGGGTCGAAAATGCCATCTACTTCGTCGGTCGAAAGTTTCAAGGCGGCGAACTCAATTACTCGGCCCTCGAGAAAACTGCGCGGCTACGGTATGGGTTGTCGGGAAACTACGGCACTACATGCGCCGCACACGGTACACTTGGTTTCCAAATGGACCCGATCAAATACCTCTTCGACAAACCATCTCTCGTCAATGAGGCTCGCCAAATGGTCTTTCTTCCTAGCGGAATTTGACATCAAGTACGTCAACCAAAAGTCAATCAAGGGACGGGCCATGGTGAATAACCGGCGATTTCCCAACCGACGAGGCTCGAGGCCCCGAACCACAATTTCCAGACGAGGGAATCTTCGCAATCGAAAGCGAAAATCGATGGCAACCGTTCTTCGACGGAGCGGCCAACAAAAAGGAAACGGCATCGGTATGCTCTTGGTAGATCCCAAGGACGAGCACACCCCAATTGCTATAAAGCTCAATTTCGAGGTAACCAACAATGCCGCCGAATATGAAGCCTGCTTACTTGGACTACAAGCCGCACTCGAGAGGAATGTCCGAAACTCAAAGTTTATGGGGACTCGGCCTTGATCATCAACCAAGTCTCCAACAAGTGGAAAACCATAGACTGGGCTTGCAAAAATACCATGCCTGCATGGAGGACCTCATCACACAATTCGAGGAGATCACCTTCCACTACTTGCCAAGAGACCGTAACCGGTTTGCAGACGCCTTAGCCACCTTGGCTTCCCTTGTGGAAATCCCTGAAGGAAAAGCAATCAAACCCTTCAAAGTCGGGCGAAAGGAAATTCCCGCCTCTTGTTGTGAGATCGAACTGTAACCTAAGCCCGTCAATGAGCCATGGTATAACCGGATCTTCCAATACCTCAAGAACGGGGAAGCCACCTTCATGAACAAGGGAAGACCCACACACGAAGGGGTCAAAACCAAGAGCATCATGGCCCTAAAACGCCTCGCCTCTCACTTCGTCATCCTCGGGGACATGCTATACAAGAAACGCTACCATGGGCCCCTCCTACGCTGCATCAGCCAAGAAGAAGCAAACAAGTTCATGAACGAAGTCCACAATGGGGCTTGCGGTCCCCACATGAACGCCGAGCCCCGATGCAAATCATTCTCGGGATGGGCTACTACCGGATCTCCATGGAGGCGTTGCATCCACTTTGTCCGAAGCTGCGACAAGTGCCAACGGTTCTCCAACCTCAATCATCTCGCCGCCTCACGACCTCTACCGCATGACTACACCTTGGCCCTTTGCCACTTGGGAATTGACGTCATCGGGAAAATCGCTCCGCCAGCAAAGAACGGTCACAAGTTCATCTTAGTAGCCATCGACTACTTCACCAAATGGGTCGAAGCCAAGTCCTACAAGGTACTCACCTCCAAGAAGGTCGCGCATTTCCTCAAGGAAAACATCATCTGCCGATACGGCATTCCAAATGAGGTCATATCAGACAATGGTTCACACTTCGAAGGGGAATTCGGCTGCATCGCCGGCTGAATTCAAGATCACACGCCACAAATCTTCTCCCTACCGGCCACAAACAAACGGCGCCGTGGAAGCAGCAAACAAAACCCTCGAACGGATCATCCGAAAAATGACTACCCGAGGACGAGACTGGCCCGAGAAGCTACACTTTGCACTTTGGGGCTACCGCACATCGCCGAATCACCCACGGGAGAAACCCCATTTGCCCTGACATACGGGATGGAAGCAGTCCTTCCCATCGAGCTGGAAATTCCCTCACTCCGAGCGCTGCTGGAAAATGACATCAACGAAGTCGAATGGCTCCGAAGCCGACACGACGAATTGGCTCTGCTAGACGAGCGACGACTAAAGGCCATGGAACACGTCCGAGCCTATCAAAGCAGGATGGCTAGAGCTTTCGACAAGAAAGTCAAATCCCGAGACATCAGGGAAGGCGACCTTGTACTCAAAGAAAAGCCTCCCACTCGAACCAACCCACTGGGAAAATGGGAACCCACATGGATCGGCCCTTACTTGGTTCAAAAGATCTTCTCCGGAGGCGCCATGAAGCCGATGCACCTAGACGGCAATCCCTTCATGAATCCAAATAAGCGGAAGCAAACTTCGCAGATACTTCGCCTAAAGAAGAACAATCTGTGCATCTCTTGGCACTCCATGTAGTGTCGAACTACGCACTCGAGCCCTCTAGTCCGGGGGAACGTAGGCAACCTTAATTGGTCCGGTCTAAAAATACACAAAAAAGTCAAAAGTTTGAATGTCAATCAAAGACCTCCATCAAGCTACGCACTTTTCAAGAACACGCCCCAGCAGTCACCTTGACCAAGTCAAACGATGGCGGCAACATCAAAGGACATCCGAGGGTCACTCAGCATCAAACGACTGACTCATGTTTGCTTCCAAGCCAGGGGCTTGTCTTCGCCCTCACGCGCTTCAAAAAACACAAAAAAAAAAAGAGCTCGAGCAAGGGCTCACAAAAAAAAAACAATAAATAAAAAAAAAACAAAAGAAGCTCAAGCAGAAGCTGCAAAAAAGAGGTCAAGAGCCCGACGCCAACAAGAGGCAAGGAAGCTACGAAAAAGACCGTCAAAACGACTTGTCAAGGGAGCATTCAACCTCTCAGCCAAGTGTAAGTGCTCCAATTTGAGCTTGTTAGAATTTTCGTTAGAAAATTAACGAAAGTTATAACATTTCTAACAATTCCTAACTATCCTAACTTTTCTAACAAAGTGAGGGTAAAATGGGCATTGTTATTTAAGGTTAAACCTTAAAAAGAATCTTAAAAAGAAAAACAAAAGGAATAAAATCACAAATAGCAATGGCTGGAGACACAAAACTGGCTGTTAATTTGAAATTTCAAAAAGATTATTCCTCTTGTCCAAAGCTGAAGCTGCATTTAATGAACAAAGGCACGCCGAGGGGATCCATCCGCGCGGATATGTTTGTAATTTCCAGAGGGCTATAAATTGAGCCCTCCAAATACAAAAATGAGGAGGAAGAACACATTTTGCACCGAACCTCCGCGAAATATAGAGAGAAAACAAAGGAGAATTCTTCAAGAATTGTCACCATTTTCTCTCCAATCTTTCCCAACTCATACTCATCCACTCACTCTCATATTAAAGCCCTAAACACTCATACACTCAAGCCAAACACTCAAGAACACAAGGAAGATTGGTAAACCCTCCTCTTCCTAACCCTAAATCTCAACCATGCATGCATCTTCAAACTACAAAATGTAGTTCTTTCATCTTCTTGCTTTAGATCTAAGAAGATCACCATGGAAGACCATCTCCATGGATGATCTTCTACAAAGATCAACATTATTTTTAAGCTTTCTTACTTTCTTGCAAAGAAAACTCATTTTCAAAACCCTAAAAACCATTTTCAAGCATAAAATCTTGATTTCAAAGGATAAAATTCCCCTTCCCAAGCAAATGAAATGCTTAGTCCTAATGTACCCCAAGGATGGTTTGGTATAGTTGATTCACCACTAAAATGTCTAGTGATCACTAACCAAAACCTAGGGAAATGGGGACAAGCATGGATGCAAAACCCCCCTTAAAATCATATTCTCCTTCTTGAGAAGTTGCTGTCCAGTAGCAATTTTCTCAGACCTCAGTCCATGGTCTTAATTTTTGGACACAGATGAACTTGGAATTTGGTGTTGACTACAAAACACTTTTTGTAGCCAACATCCAGAGCTTTCCAGACATATTTTTATTTTATTTTTTGGGTGAGTAAAACTCCTTTTTTCAAATTTTCTTTCAGAGGCTAGTTCATGAGCTTCTGGGAATCCAGATCTCATATCTGAGGTTTCCAGGAGGTTTTGACCCCTCAAATCTTCTCCAAAATGGAAAATTCCTTCGCACAAACTTTATTTAAGGTGTCTAGAACAACTTTCATTCTCAGAGTTTATCCAGATTATGAAGTTTTAAGACCCTTGAATCCCTTTCAAAATCAAAGGTCCACTGCCTTTTTCATTCTGGCAGAAATGGCTCTCAACTTCAAAAGGTCTTTTGAGTACCAAATCTCAACCCAAAAATCTTCCAAAAAATCATGGGATCAGTTTAAAGTCTTAAAAAGATATCCCAATTTTTACTTTTCTGAGTTTCAACTTATTTTGGCCAAAACACACACACACACACACACACACAAATGATTTTCAGCTTGGAAGACTCGTTTACGAGGCGCGTCTGGTGCACACTAACGTCCTTCCCGACGCGTAACATGACCTCCGAACCTAAATCTCTGATCTCGGTCTTTTTTCAAAGTTTTGGCCCTCAAAATTAAAATGGCGTGGCGAATCCGTTTCGTTGATTTTTTCAAACACAAAAATGGGAAAATTTTCGGATACACATTCATCACAAAGGGCGACTACTGGGACTAAGCTTTTTTTTTAAAAAAAATGGTATTTGGTATATTGGTGGAAACCACTAAATTTCCCGTTATCGCCTCCTAACACGAGTCGGGGATAAATTGTGGTCTAAATCCCACGTACCGGTATCACCGTTTTCAAAAAAAAAGCTTTTGAGGGTCAAGCTTCCGTCCCGCTTTGAAAATCATTTTTGTGTGTGTGTTGATTTTTTGCACAGCTTTTCATGTTGTTTTGGCCGCCTAGGAGAAAGTCAAAATTTTGACTGTCGGAATAATGTCCCTAACCGTCCGGAATTTTCGTGCTTACGTGCTTATGTGCTCATAAAAAAAAAAATCAAAAAAAAAAAAAGGATTTTCAAAAAAAAAAGAAAATTTCCAAAAAAAAAATCATGCATCATATATTTAAGACACATAAAAAAATCTCTATTTTACTCGTAAAAGAGAATATAGATCGCTTGCACACTACGCGCACGTGACCGTACACCGCACACTACGTCCTTAACCCGGGAAATCCTTGTCGCGGTCCGTTTGGTCTTATTACGCCTTCTGATGAGCACAGACTACCCAAACATCCTACGGAGCCTCGTGTCGACCATGCACTTGTCCGTGACACACTTTGTCCGAGACCCGGTTGGTTTTTAGTCCGGTCTCGTGTCATGCCCCGTCCGTGTATAGACCTTTCCTTTCAAGCCTTTGTCGGCATACCGACTCAATATCTTTCGGGTCCCTAATCGCCGAAGTTCTCGCCGGTTTTCCGCCGCACTTTGACCAAGATATTGACCGGCGCCTTGACTTCGGCTCGATCGGCACAAATTATACACTCGACTCCCAAAGATTGACACCGAGTCATCAAGGATTAATGACTATTCCATGCCTAATTACGGCTTAACCGACGACAAGTCAAGATCAATCGTGGACGCTTATCACCCAAATCATGCCGACTTTTGTCGAGCCCCTGACATGATCTTGACTTTCGACGCGCCTTGTCCGTAATTTACATCGAATGCTCGTTAAGACTCGATTACCCGCCGTACTTTTAGGATCGTTTTTCTTTCGGTCGGTGGGACCCGCTTGCCCTATAGGACCTCGCCCGGGCCGTCCACCCCGGGAGGTCGAAATACTGTGTGGAATACGAGGGGCTTATAGACGTAGTGACGGGCCCACCGATCCAGAATCGAGTAGTTTGCGAAAAGAAGAGCAATCTTTTCCAACCGATTAGGTTAATAAAACATGTTTTAAGTAAACGTGAACAAATAACCGCATGTTGCATGAGCCAAAAGCCCAAACACCTACCCCCTTCCATTCCTGCACATCCGAACCTTCGTGTCCTTTCCACCGCAGCCTCCGCACAAAGCTTGGTTTCTGCACGGGTCACCGTTTGATCGCTGGGAAGAGTCAAGCGCATCGTCGCCTTCACCGTTTGTTCCGACTCCGGGTTTCGTAATGTCCGCATCGCCCGGTAATGATGGGGATAACGTTGCTCCGTCCTCCAAAATCCCTCGCATGCACAAGATTGGATCCAGCTTGGTAGAACAAATGAGACTTCGACATGAGGCTCAAATTGATGACCCACCGGGGGTAGTCGCAAGTCATGGCTCGACTATCGCCTCAATTCCGATGGCACTTTTACCGCAAAGACAGAAGAGGGTTCTCCTCCTCTTCTTAATAGTCCCTGATACATCAAGATGCTACCCCAAGATTCCTATGCTTCCACCGCCGGACTCCCGCCCGCCGACTTACAGTGGCAACCGGCCCCCAAACAGCTAGCCGTGGACGAAAGAGTTCGGTATACCGTCGCTGTCCCCTCTCAAAGTGATGATCCCACAAGTGTCACTGAGTGATGAAAATCGTGGAACAGCTTGAAGAAATATGGTCAGCCATCAAAGCCCCGGAAGAACGCTGCAATGCATGTTGCCAGCTTGGATTGAAGAGGCCACACGCCACTTCGGGACCTTAACAATATCCCAACCGACCGGGGCTACCCCGAAGGACAAACATGTGCCCGTTCCCCGGACCTCAATATCTCTCATTATCCGGCGGAGTCCAATCACTCGCTACCGCACAAGCCCAGCAGCAGATCCCCTGACCAGCTTCCACTCAAAGTCATTCCAAAGACCGCCAACTCCGAGGTCCCAAATCCGCCACCACCCGTGGAACACATTTGGTGGGATATTTGTGACTGTCCCGACCGCCTTGAAAGGGATTATCAGGGATCGGATACACGAGGACCGTCCTCCTAAGAAAAAGAAAATTTCCTCCCAAAGAAAAATTGAAGGAGAGATTCGAGGCCGGTGATAATAACAGCTGGGAACGCTCGGGGAGCTATCTCGGGGATTTGATTATTATGTACTCTACTCCGCCCGCCTTCCCCAAAGCAAAAAGGGGTAAAAGAGCGTAAAAGCCTTGCCAACGACAGAGTTGAGACTTTCGGATACTGCATTATGCAACGTAAGTCCAACCCCCTCGTGGTCGCCCAAGGTTCGCTTGTCCAGCCTCCCGAATATACACCGATGAAGAAAACCGACGCGCCTCGGCGCTCCCACTCAATCAACATGTTGACTAGAGATGGCAACCGCCACAAAAGGCATCGCATAACCTGTGGGCTTCGGCAAAGACTCTACCTCGCAAGAAAAAGGCACGAAGTGATCGGCTTGATGACTCTCCATCCCGAGACAAGGACCAAATCTATGATCCTCACCTATATGGGAGTATGATCACCTTCGCGATGAAGATTTGCCAAGAGATGTCTCCCAACACAATGAAGCTTTCAGTACATCACTATTCGGCTCAACACCATGTCACTCCCCGGGGTATTAGTGGACAATGGATCATCGGTAAATGTCCTTCCCTCGCATGATGAGGGCCCTCCGCATAAATGAAAGGCGCGTGATCCCATCTACCCGACCGTCAAAGCCTACGACGGTTCGTCTCGCCCCATTCTGGGGACGGTGACTCGAACTCGGTACGAAACCCAAATGGTGCCCGCAAAGTTCCATGTAATGGATATCCTCCGAGTTCACAAACTCTACTAGGGCGCCTCGTTGCATCACATGAAAGCCATAGCCTCCACTCTCCACCAATGCGTCAAATTCATCAACCTATAGGGAGACCTTGAAGTCATAAGGGTGACAGCTTCTCATAGGGAACGAAGCCAAAACAATAGCCAAGAACGCCCACAAGCCAAACACCGGCTACATCCTTCAAGAGGCAAGTCTCGCCAAAGATCCTTTGGAATCCAGCGATGCCAACTATGTCGACACACTCAAGCGAGCACTCCGAAGAAGTTCGATTCATCAAATTTAATTGCTATTTCCAACACTGAGGCGTATCGGAAGGAAACGCCGAACACCGCCATGATACAGCACACAAGTCCCCTGGGCCCTCAATCACGCATTTGTCGCATTCTCGCAAACCCATTCTTTCGTCTCGCTGTGCGAGGAGATTTTCATGATAAAAGTAGGCAAACACCGACGCACTCGCTCGAATCTATGAACGCCGTGTGGGACGTCCTCCTTGCCGAACTACCCGCCAAGCCTTTCCGCTCGAGTATGGGACATGAGATTTTTCTAGCAAAGACACCGAGACGCAATACGCCCTTACATCCGGATTGAGCGGTCGATTGTGACGAAATGTAAATCCCTGTGGATTGAGGAAGATCCCTACATCCACATGCTCGCCTTCCTGACGCCAAACACAATTGATTCTCGGTTCGGACAAAGAGATGATAGCAACGACCGAAGAGGGAGCACAGAGACCATGCCTTTCCCGGCCGTGAAGCCACCGACAGCCGATGCCGCTAAAGAATTGGGAAACTCTCTCAGCCCGTCCGCGACCAAAGAGGAAATGATCACCAAGCTTGGATTGGTCCCCCGCCCTTTCGTGTCAACCTCAGTAAAGTCCTCCGAGTCTCTCATTGTTGAAGTTCGAGTCTCTCGAGTCGTCCGACGGCCTTACGCCCGAAGACTACGAGTCCGTAGCGAACGTTGTATTCCCCTTCGTCTTCAATGAAATGATGAACCTTTCGAGTATCCCTTAATTGCCACTTTAACTAATGATGAATTAACTAATAATCTAAAAACAAGCTAATAACGATTCACTAGATGAAGAGGCAGACACATTAAATGAACAATATATCAAAGAAATCTTTAAGCAAAGTTGTCCGAAAAGAGGAAAATCGAGCCCAAGCCGCCGAAGAAATTTTGACAAGTGTGAATCTGGGAACCGCGGAAGAGCCTAAAGAGACGCAGATTGGTAGTTTCTTCGAAGGGACTCGAAAGGGAGGCCCTAATCGAGCCGCTAAAAGAATTCGTGGATGTGTTCGCATGGTCCTATAAAGATATGCCGGCCTCGATCCTTCCATAGTAGAGCACCGAATACCGCTCGACCTTAAGTCAAGCCGCAGCGTAAGCTAAGAAGAATTAAGCCCGAATGGTCCTTACAAGTGAAAGAGGAAATAGAAAAGATGCTCAGAGTGTGCTTCATCGTGGTCATTGAATACCCAACATGGCCGTCCAACATAGCGACGGTGACCAAGGCCAACGGAAAAATCTGATGTCCGCAGTAGACTTCGTGGATCTCGAACAAAGCTACCCAAAAGACGATTTCCTCGCCAAACATCGACATTTTGGTAGATTCCACGGCCAACCATGAAGTCAAATCCTTCGTCGACGGTTTTGCCTGGCCACAACCAAATCAAAATGGCGTAAGAAGATCAAGCCAAAACAGCCTTCACAACCCCTTGGGGCACATCTGCTACACCGGCCATGCCATTCGGACTAAAGAATGCCGGGCTACGTACCAAAGGGCGCCTACATACTCTGTTCCATGACATGATCCACAAAGAAATTGAGGTCTATGTGGACGACATGATAATACATTCCAGAGGATCGATGGCCAAAGCACTTTGTTGATTTGAGAAAATTCTTCGGCCGCCTCCGAGACCACGTAATGAGACCGAATCCACCCAAGTGCACTTTCGGTGTAAGACGAGGCAAGGTACTAGGATATATGGTGACGTAACGGGAATCGAAGTAGATCCCCGTAAAATCAAGGCGATAGTTGAAATGAAGCCACCACGGACACCGACAGTAAGTGAAATCCTTCATGGGAAGATCGCAATACATAAGCCGCCAGGAATCGGTGACCTCGATCTCGCGAGCCAATCTTCAAGTTGATGAAGAAGAATGCCTACTACGTAATGGACCCTTAATGTCGCCTTGCCTTTGAACAGTATTAAGGCATACCTTGTGAATCCCCCGATTCTCTCGCCCACCACATCGGCAAAAGCCACTCTTGCTATATCTAACCTGTCACTGATACAAAGAATTGGGGCTATGCCGGGCTCAAGAGAAGAAAGATTCCAAAGTCGAAAACGCCATCTATTTCGTAGCGTAAAGCTCCAAGGAAGCGAACTCAATTACTCGCTTGCGAGAAGACTTGCGCAGGTTTGGTCTCGGGTAGTGGGAAAGTTGAAACACTACATGCGCCTCACCCGATACATCTTGTTTCAAGGATAGACCCCATCAAATATCTGTTCGACAAGCCTTCCATCTCCATGAGATTGGCAAAATGGTCGTTCTTTTTGGCCGAATATGACATCACTTATGTTTCAAGGAAATCCGTAAAAGGACGCATAATGGCGTAACATCTCGGCCGATTTCCCAAGTGATGAGTCTCGAGGACCCGAACCTCAATTTCCCGATGATGGAATCTTCGCCCTAGAAGGAGAAAATCATCGGCAACTCTTCTTCGACGGATCGTCAAACAAAAGGGGAACGGATAGGAATGCTTCGGTCGATCCTACCGACGAACACACCCCCATAGCAAGCAAGGCCGACCTCGAAGTCACCAACAACGCCGTCGAATATGAAGCTTGCATAGTCAAGTTTGAAGCCGCCCTTGAAAGAAATATCAAGGAATTGGAGGTGTACGGTGACTCTCGCCTCATCATCAATCGTGTCTCTAACAAATGGAAGACCGTGGATCCGGGTTTGCGTAAGTATCATGCTTACATGGAAGAACTAGTGGCTCAATTCAAAGAAATCGCCTTTCATTACCTCGCCAAGAGACCGAACAGTTCGCAGATGCTCGGCTACACTTAGCCTCTCTTGTCGAAATACCCGAAGGAAAGTCTCGTTAAACCATTCGTAGCCTGGAGAAGAGAAAACCCCGCCTATTGCTTCGAAATCAAGCGTGCCGAACCGATCAATGATCCCAGGTACACTCGCATTTACCAATACCTGAAGGATGGCGAGGCCTCTTTCAAAATGAAGATGGGGAATATAAAGAAGGAATCAAAGCAAAGTCTCTCGCCCGTGAAGCGGCTCGCCTCCCATTATGTTCTTTTCGGGAAATATACTATACAAGAAGCGTTATCAAGGCCCCCTCCTGCGATGTATCGAAACAAGAGGCTACCGAACTCATGAAAGAAATACATGGTGGTACTCGCGGCCCTCACATGAATGCTCGAGCTCGATGCAAATCATACCGAGAATGGGGTACTTTTGGATCTCCATGGAAACCGACCGCATCCAGCTGGCTGTCAAAAGCCGCGACAAATGTCACCGATACTCAAATCTTAATCACTTGCCTCCTCACGAGTTATACCGCATGACAACCTCCGCCTTTCGTCACTGGGGAATTGATGTCATAGGCAAAATCACACCATCAGCAAGAACGGCCACGAAGTTCGCCCCGGTAGCCGTGGATTATTTCACCAAGCTGGGTTGAAGCAAAGTCCTACAAAATCCTCAACTCGAAGAAAGTTGCCCTCTTCATCAAAGAAAACATCATGTGCAGATACGGGTTGCAAGCCGAAATCATCTCGTATAATGGATCCCACTTCGAAGGGGAATGTGAAAATTGCCGTGCATTCCGAATAACCCGTCACAAGTCATCTCCCTACAGTGCCCTAAACCAACGGAGCCGTCGAAGCAAAGAAACAAGACTCTGGAAAATATCATCCGGAAAATGGCCGCCCAAGGCGTAGATTGGCCCGAGAAGTTACACTGGCACTCGGGGCTACGTAACACGGGCCGAACGGCAACCGGGGAAACACTCTTGCCCTCACATACGGAATGGAAGCCGTACTCCCAATCGAGCCGGAAATCCCCTCGCTCCGTATACCGCTGGAAAGCCAGATCAACGAGGTCGAATGGCTCCGCAGTCGCCATGATGAATTGGCCCTACTAGACGAACGCCGATCGAAGGCCATGGAACACATCCGGGCCTACCAAGGAAGAATGGCCGAGCCTTCGACAAGAAAGTAAAGCATCGGGAGATCCGAAAAGGTGATCTCGCTCTAAAGAAAAGCCCCGTCCGTATCAACCCCTCTGCAGATGGGAGCCCGTATGGGTCGGGCCATATGTCGTCCCGTAAGATCTTCTCCTGAGGAGCCATGCAACTTGCGTACCTCGACGGGAATCCCTTTGTACACCCAAAGGAATGGTGACAAGCCGCGCGTATACTACGCGTAAAAAAAAAAACCAAAAAAAAAAAAAAAAAAAAAAAAAAAAAAAAAAAAAAAAAAAAAAAAAAAAAAAAAAAACAAAAAAAAAACAAAGAAAAGAGAGAAAAAAAAAGAGAGTGCTAAAAGAGTAATACCCAACTAGGTTAGAAACCCGAAAAGGGCGGCCTAGGTAAAAAACAGGGTTGCACCAAAAAAAAAACAAAAGAAAAAAAAAACAAAAAAAAAAACAAAAAAAAAGAGTTCACCAGATTGAACTACGAAGACCCGAGCTCCTCAAAATGAGGGGAACGTAGGCAAATGAAAACGGTTCGGTCTAAAACACAAATAAAAGTCATACTTTGGCATCAATACAATCAATCAGACCATGAAAGCGTCTCGAAAAACTCTGAAGCAATTCAAATATTCATTACAAATTAAAAGCTCTTTGATGAGTCTAAGCCCGATTTATTCCTACAACTGGCAACCTGCTAAAAGAAAACTAAGATACATAATCAATTTAATGTGTCTGCCATGACAAGAAAGGGATACTCGGAAACCTCAGAGTCACTCCAAGCCACTCGCATCGGCCTCTCCCCTCTTCTTCCCCTTCGAGTCTTCTTTTTCGAACAGAAAATGTCGGTGTTCCTCCTACCAAGCTCGTATAGGGACAGTGGTCTATCAAACTGCCTCTCCGTCGTGGCCTTAGTAGCCCTAGCGTCATCTCTCATCCCCGTAACCTAGCCGGTAGCATAGGAGCCCTCCTCTCCCGTCTTGACGTAAGCCTCATAATCGCCGCGCGTCTCCGCTCCTGTCATGAGGGTTGGCCCTCGCCGGCCCTCCTCCTCTCGAAACAGTCGGGACCTCCGCACCCACAATGGCCTCACGCCGTCCGAAAATAGCCACCCGAGTCTCTCCTGCATGCCTCTCATACCAATCCAGTACCAAGTGGTCGTGAACACCGGTCTCTGACGCTCGAGAATGACCCGAGGAGGAAAGGCATCATACCTCCATGCTCGGGAAAGAAATGGAAACACCGAGGGATCATCCATGGAAACAGAGCCACCACCCCGGTGGCTATATCATCAAAACCCTCCAAAGGAACTCCGGCTTCCAAGCCAAACCGTCTCAGACTGAGCCTAATGTAGAAACCGGACTCGAGAAAGCCCCTAAGCATAACCACATGGGACCCGTCCTCGAAGCACTCTGCGAGTCTCCACCCGCCAACGAGGCACCAACCATCCGATATCTTCAGCCCGCGACCCGCCATCCAACGCGCCCACGAGCCCCGATCATCAAAATCTACATCGACACCTCTCCCCGGCAAAAGTCCAAGGCCCGATCATATCGAGGTTTCCCGAAGAACCCCCAAACGCTCCATCGCCCAGGGGTCAAGAGGAACGGGCCGACCCGTACATATACCGCCGTCCGGTAGCTAATCCGTCGAGAGCATGAAAAGTCTCCGTAATCAAAGGAACGACATCTCTCGCCTGTGCGACAGCCAACGACAACATCCAAAGAAAGACCGATGGCGTATCCCAAAGGAATAGACCATGAACAGGGTGCCAAACATACAAAGTGCAAAGGCATCCCAATAGGCATCATCCACCAAACCTAGGCCCCTAAATCTGTCGGGAAGACCGGAAATATCGAAATGATCGGGACCGCGGATCATACCTTGCGCTTCCTCCGGGGAAAGATGAAGGAGGACGCACAATCTGCCGAAGAAAAGAAGCTCCCTCCGGCAAAGGAATCGCTATCTCTTCCACCTCCGACCTCCAAGCAAGGCCCGAAACTCTTCCACATTCGGAACAATCTCGTTGAAGGAAAGGCAAAAGACATGCCTTCTAGTATCCCAAAACGAAGAAGAAGCTCTTAAGAGGTCATAATCCGGAATCAATTCCTTGATAGACCATAAGCACTTCATCTTGTACCTTTCTTCAAAGAATGATCTTCTCTCATGCATGATCTCCCTACACCACTCCTTGAACTTTTCAAAGAACAACATTTGCCTTTCTTTGGACAATTTTGGAGAATATTTGGCCATTTCCATGGTTTTTCCTCTTTCTCCCCGAAAATGGTCAAGCTTGGACTGGAGGTTGAAGAGGATATTTGAATTTGAAATAAAGCAAGACCAGGTCCGAACCAAAATTAAAGAACAATGTCGATGCGCCCCATCCGCGCGGATGGGATTGCTTTCCCAAAAAAAAAATCTGCAACAGTCCAAGCTGCTACGCCAAAAAAGGAATATTCCGTCCCGGTTGCTCGAAACTTGTGCAAAAACCTCCCCAAACCAGTCCATATACCAAACACCCTTGCAAAAAAGACCAAGGCTCATGCAACACTGCATTCATATTGCATTGCATTCATAAAATAAAATCCTAAATTATTACATTCCAAAAAAAAAAAAGAGTATGCATAAAAAAAAAAAGCAAACATAAATAAAATCCTAAATTATTACATTCAAAAAAAAAGAGAAAAAAAAATGTGCATAAGCTGTACAAATCTAAATCTCAATCTCAAATCTCAAAAAAAAAAAAAATCAATCGGAGTCTCCAGCGCCCGATGTCTCCCCGGCCCTCTTGCGACTCGGGCCCGCCTCCTGGGAGCCCCGAAAATCTCGGGCTCGTAATCGTCCTCGTCTCCAGAGAGAGGCTCGTCGCCAGACCAACCGGCACGCCCGATAGGGCAAGCCGAGATCTGCGAAAAAATCGTACCCGAAGGTGAAGGCGTCGGACTCCTGCATGTACGAAGACGACCCGCCATGCTGCCATACGTGTCCCTGCCCGTGTGGATCCCCGAGAATGACGTGATCCGAAGGCAACACCGCGCGGGGATCAAGGAGAGGAGACAAAGGAGTCTCTGAAGAAGTCTCTGAGCGAATAGGGGAAAATCCCAGAAGAGCCTGCAGATCAGCATCGCTGTAGCCATCCCGCCACTCAATGCTGCGTCCATTAAAGGACAGGCCCGTAATCGCAAAGATAGTCGTAGGGGCGTAACCGTAGCCTCGCCTTAAGAAGTGGAAGGTGTGGGTCGCGCCCCACCATGCCGCGCGAGCAAACATCAAGCCCTTGCTCTTAGGGAACTTGACCAGTCCCCTCAAGCACTCGACGAACTCCCAGAGCCCCGTCTCGACAACAATCTGTCTCGGACTCGGCAAAGCTCCTCGGCCCGCATCCGGAAGCCGGTCCCACAAGTCAATCACAGACTCCACAGATCCTCGAGTCTTCATCTTGTTCACCGCTCCGTCACAAAACGGTTTCCGCCCTGTAATAAAAAAAAAAGAGAAAGAGAAAATGTCAAAAAGATTGCATTTGCATTAAAAAAAAAAAAGAAATTTCGACAAAGATAACAAAGATACAATGAGCATATCCCCATTTTTCTCGCATAAAAGAAAACAGTTTTCAGCAAGTCCCAATGCATTCATCAAAAAAAAAAAAAAGATGCATTCCTACGGAAGTAAAAACTCCGTCCCATTTTCATAAAATAACATGCACACCATCCATCGTCTCAAAAAAATTTTTGCATACATGCATATCATCCATCTTACATGCGACGGGAGGAAAAATCCGTCCCACTTTTCAAAAAAAAAAAAAATCCTAAACATACATACATCTCATATTGGCAAAATGCCCATTCTTTCCAAACAAAATGCATGCATTGCATCATCATTCATCAATATCAAAATTCAATTTCAAAAAAAAAATCATCATCATCATCAACATGCAATATTCAATTTCAAAAAAAAAAAAAATCACAATTCTTCGAATTTTCACATGTAATTTTCGAATTGAAAAAAAATGTGGCAAAAATGCCAATTCTTTTTCCCAAGCAAAGTGCACATTTTGGGTTACTCATATACTAATTACAACATGCAAAGCATCAAAATCAAAATTCAAAGCCAAGAATATCAATCATTCGAATTTTCAAAAAAAAAAATTTCAAAAATCACCCAAAATTCAAATTTCAAGAAAGAAATCAACAAAGGGATCAAAGGGTTTCAAAGTATACCGTTCGGAGATTCGAATCCGAAGCCCAATGTTGCCAAGCATCGGGGTAATGCTCCTCCGCAACCGATTGCGAAAGATTGTAATGCCTCCTCATTCGGACGAGCTCCACCGCCTCCGCTACCGGGCCACGTCCTTGGCCTTGAAAAGCGCCTTCCCGTGTTCCATTGCTCAAAAAATCGAAGAAATCGGAGAATTTTGAAGCTTCTAAGGCCAACAATGGCGGATTTACGATTTCTCTCTCCCTGCTCTCGGAATTTTTGAAAAAACTGAATGGGGAAGAGGAAGGGCGTTGGCCCTAATTAATACCCCTGACTTTCCATTCCTCTCCGCGCGGACAGGATTGTAAGGGTCAAAATGACCCTTTTGCCCTTTAAAATTTCAGGACTCTGCAATTCAGTCCCCAACTTGACAAAGTTAATGAAGTTAACCAAAGTCAGCCCCTTGTCAAGAAAATCTTCCCCGGCAGTCAAACGTAAGACCGAGTGCCCCGAGAAAGATAACGAGATCCCGTATCTTTCATCAAAATCTTCCCCGGCAGTCAAACGTAAGACCGAGTGCCCTGAGAAAGATAACGAGATCCCGTATCTTTCATCAAAATTACCCCTAGCAAGAAATGTAAGACCGAGTGCCCGAGAAAGATAACGAGATCCCGTATCTTTCATCAAAATTACTCCCTATAGTCAAACGTAAGACCGAGTGCCCCGAGAAAGATAACGAGATCCCGTATCTTTCATCAAAATTACCCCCGGCAGTCAAACGTAAGACCGAGTGCCCCGAGAAAGATAACGAGATCCCGTATCTTTCATCAAAATCATCCCCCGACAGTAAAACGTAAGACCGAGTGACCCGAGAAAGATAACGGATCCCGTATCTTTCATCAAAATTACCCCTGAGCCAAACGTAAGACCGAGTGCCCTGAGAAAGATAACGAGATCCCGTATCTTTCATCAAAATCAACCGGCAGTCAAACGTAAGACCGAGTGCCCCGAGAAAGATAACGAGATCCCGTATCTTTCATCAAAATCTTCCCCGGCAGTCAAACGTAAGACCGAGTGCCCTGAGAAAGATAACGAGATCCCGTATCTTTCATCAAAATCTTCCCCGGCAGTCAAACGTAAGACCGATCTTCCCGAGAAAGATAACGAGATCCCGTATCTTTCATCAAAATCATCCCCGGCAGTCAAACGTAAGACCGAGTGCCCCGAGAAAGATAACGAGATCCCGTATCTTTCATCAAAATCTTCCCCGGCAGCAAACGTAAGACCGAGAGCCCCGAGAAAGATAACGAGATCCCGTATCTTTCATCAAAATTATCCAACGGCAGTCAAACGTAAGACCAATTCCCCAGACGAATACGTCTCGATTTTCCCCAAAGAAAGGCTAACGAAATCCCCAAAAGTTAACGGAATCCCAAAAGCCAACGGAATCTCGAGTAGTACTCGAACTACGAAAGGGCTTGATTCCCACTAGGGCTACGTAGGTAGCCTATCATTAGGTCCGGCCCTCGACCAAAACGGTCACCCTCTCCTTCGGCGGCCAGACGAAGTCCACCGAAAGGCCATTTCAAATTAAGGACCGAGGCGCCTAAAAAGCCATCATCATCAAGGTCCGAGGCGCCTAAAAAGCCATCTTCAAGGTTCGAGGCACCTAAAACGCCATCTCCAAGGTTCGAGGCACCTAAAACGCCATCTCCAAGGTCCGAGGCACCTAAAACGCCATCTCCAAGGTTTGAGGCACCTAAGACGCTATCACTAGAAAAACGATAAATCACAAAAATCCCCAGCAGAGCGGATACCCGTCAGACCGAAAATGGTCATTCCTATCCCCAGCAGAGCGGATAGCCATCAGACCGAAAATGGTCATCTCTTATCCCCAGCAGAGCGGATAGCCATCAAACCGAAAATGGTCATCTCCTATCCCCACAGAGTTTCTTTCCAGAACCGATCAGAACTCGCTCATCAGGTTCGAGGCACCTAAAACGCCATCATCTCCAGGGTCAAGCACCCGAACTACGACTGGCTTGATTCCCATTCGGGATACGTAGGTAGCCTATCGCTAGGTTCAGCCACCCGATCACTCGATCATCCTGCCAAATATGGAGCCTTACTCTTATCGACGACCCCGCTTCCTTCGAAAGCGCCGTCGCCGAGGGGCTACTGTAAGTGCTCCAATTTGAGCTTGTTAGAATTTTCGTTAGAAAATTAACGAAAGTTATAACATTTCTAACAATTCCTAACTATCCTAACATTTCTAACAAAGTGAGGGTAAAATGGGCATTGTTATTTAAGGTTAAACCTTAAAAAGAATCTTAAAAAGAAAAACAAAAGGAATAAAACCACAAATAGCAATGGCTGGAGACACAAAACTGGCTGTTAATTTGAAATTTCAAAAAGATTATTCCTCTTGTCCAAAGCTGAAGCTGCATTTAATGAACAGTGCACGCTGAGGGGATCCATCCGCGCGGATATGTTTGTAATTTCCAGAGGGCTATAAATTGAGCCCTCCAGTCACAAAAATGAGGAGGAAGAACACATTTTGCACCGAACCTCTGGCGAAATATAGAGAGAAAACAGTGAGAATTCACTTGAATTGTCACCATTTTCTCTCCAATCTTTCCCAACTCATACTCATCCACTCACTCTCATATTAAAGCCCTAAACACTCATACACTCAAGCCAAACACTCAAGAACACAAGGAAGATTGGTAAACCCTCCTCTTCCTAACCCTAAATCTCAACCATGCATGCATCTTCAAACTACAAAATGTAGTTCCTTCATCTTCTTGCTTTAGATCTAAGAAGATCACCATGGAAGACCATCTCCATGGATGATCTTCTACAAAGATCAACATTATTTTTAAGCTTTCTTACTTTCTTGCAAAGAAAACTCATTTTCAAAACCCTAAAAACCATTTTCAAGCATAAAATCTTGATTTCAAAGGATAAAATTCCCCTTCCCAAGCAAATGAAATGCTTAGTCCTAATGTACCCCAAGGATGGTTTGGTATAGTTGATTCACCACTAAAATGTCTAGTGATCACTAACCAAAACCTAGGGAAATGGGGACAAGCATGGATGCAAAACCCCCCTTAAAATCATATTCTCCTTCTTGAGAAGTTGCTGTCCAGTAGCAATTTTCTCAGACCTCAGTCCATGGTCTTAATTTTTGGACACAGATGAACTTGTAATTTGGTGTTGACTACAAAACACTTTTTGTAGCCAACATCCAGATCTTTCCAGACATATTTTTATTTTATTTTTTGGGTGAGTAAAACTCCTTTTTTCAAATTTTCTTTCAGAGGCTAGTTCATCAGCTTCTGGGAATCCAGATCTCATATCTGAGGTTTCCAGGAGGTTTTGACCCCTCAAATCTTCTCCAAAATGGAAAATTCCTTCGCACAAACTTTATTTAAGGTGTCTAGAACAACTTTAATTCTCTGAGTTTATCCAGATTATGAAGTTTTAAGACCCTTGAATCCCTTTCAAAATCAAAGGTCCACTGCCTTTTTCATTCTGGCAGAAATGGCTCTCAACTTCAAAAGGTCTTTTGAGTACCAAATCTCAACCCAAAAATCTTCCAAAAAATCATGGGATCAGTTTAAAGTCTTAAAAAGATATCCCAATTTTTACTTTTCTGAGTTTCAACTTATTTTGGCCAAAACACACACACACACACACAAATGATTTTCAGCTTGGAAGACTCGTTTTACGAGGCGTGTCGGGTGCACACTAACGTCCTTCCCGACGCGTAACATGACCTCCGAACCTAAATCTCTGATCTCGGGCTTTTTTCAAAGTTTTGGCCCTCAAAATTAAAATGGCGTGGCGACTCCGTTTTCGTTGATTTTTTCAAACACAAAAATGGGAAAATTTTCAGATACACATTCATCACACCAAGCACAAAGCCTCAGCAAAGGGGATTGCCGTCATGGCCCAGACTGCTTCAGTCCGCAAATGCAACAGAAAGGTCCAAAGATGGACGCCGACAAGGTGCACAAAAGAAACAAAGGCAAACAAGAGATCTTGCGTCTCGACAAAGCTTTAAAAGTAAATCACAAATCACTAACGGTTACAACATTTCTTGATGAGTTCAAGCACGGTCTACTCTCAAGATTACAACATGCTAAAAGACAGCTTAATACATTTAACTAATAATGTGTTTGCAATGCAATGAATGGATACCTAGGAGGTCATTCCGCGCCGTCTGCGCTTGTCCCCTCGCCATTCTTCCCTTTCTTCCCTCGTCCCCGGCGAGTCTTCTTTCGCTCCACGTGAACCAACTCTGCGTCTCTCAGTCCGAGATCTGGGGTCCTCCCCGTAGAGTCAAATAATCCAGTAGCTCTCAGGGCTTCATTCGCCCGTGCTTCGGCTCGGATCTCCTCCCTGCGAGTGCGCAAGAGGACCTCTCCTGTCGGTCGGTCAACTCTAGTCTCGTAGTCAAACAAAGTGTCTCCCGTCACATCCAAAGGGTCGACCGGGCTTCGGCACTCCTAAGGCAATAGCTACTACGGCAACCGGGTCCCAGAATCGCTACACGCCCGCTCTCCAAGAGCCACTTGGGATCGCCCAACACGCTGCTCATACCGGGCCGGAGTGCGAGTCGTCAATACGACACTCCCCCGACGTCTAAGGAGTACCACAGGAGGGAAAGCGGAATACTTCCATACCCTCAGAAAATACAAGAAGGCACTGAAGCCGCCATACAAAGAGGAACTACCTCCGCGGTAGCAAGGTCATCCCGGCCCAACAAAGGCTCTGCTTCATCCCAAACTGCCGGGAAACAAGCGACGGAATATAGAAGGAGGACCAAGACAAACACGGAACTCGACAACGTAGGACCCTTCTGCAAGATCCTCCTAGTCTCAATCCTCCAGGTGCGGAACCCACGGCGGATCCGATACGTACCAAGCCGTGCCATCCATCTCTCCCGGGCGGGTCGATCCATATCCAACACAAGAGGTCGGCGAGCAAATGACCACGGGCTAAACGACGTCGGAGCCTCGGGCATGGCACGAAGTCTCTCTCGCAGCCACAAGGTGAGCAAAGCGGGGCTTCCCCCTCTCATGAACCGATCCCCGGTCGCGGACGGTCGATACCATGAAGAGTCTCCCCCGGCACCAACGGGACAATATCCTCTCCGGCTCTGCAGTGCCCTACCACATCTAGCAAAGCGCCATCGCAAATGCCACGGAAGCTAACCAGGAAAAGCGTCGCCATCACGCATAAGGCAAATGCGTCCCAAGAGACATCACTCTCATCCTCAACCATGAACCGCTCCGGCAGCTCCGAAATGTCGATATGGCCCGACTCAAGGATCATGCCCCGCACTTCTTCCAACGAAGTACGAAGAAAGCCTGCAAGCTTCACGCTCACAAAGACCACCAATCAAAGGAAGCGAGATGGCCTCCACCTCCGGTCCTCCCATCAAAGCCCGAAAATCCTCAAAAGTGGGCACCATTTCATTGTAGGAGAAACAGTACACATGCCTCCTAACATCCCAGAACTTCGCGGCAGCCCGCAACAAATCCCAATCAGGAACCAACTCCTTAAAAGACCAAATCGAGCAAAGACGAAACCTTACCTCGAAAGCCCGTCTCTGATGCCTCATACGGCGCCGCATCCACGTTTTCAACTGCTCAAGGAAGTGTGTTTGCCTCTCCTGCGAAAGCCTCGGCAAAATTCTAGGGACGTACGAAGAATCCATGGCAAAAATGGAGGTTCCTAGAGAAAATGGGGAAGAAAGCTCGAAAATGGCTGCAAATGAGAAAATGGGGAAGAACCAGACACTGGAAAGCATTTATGTCCTTCCCAAAAGCAAAGTTGGTCCGTACGGACCTCTTTGCATGCTAGGTATGTCCGTACGGACCTCCTTGCAAAAAGAGCCCATTTTCCCCAAAGAACAGTACAACAACCACCGTCCTCAGCAAAATCTTGCTCCAAACTGCCCAAACACTGGCCAAAGCCATTCCCGGCAAACATACACTACCCACAAACGCACTCTCAGCTCACGTGGCATGTACAAAAATATAATAATAATAGCAACAATTTCTAGGACAAATCCCGGGAATCACAAAAATGACATTACATCTTAAAATAAAATACTGTTTGCCGTGCAAATACGAGTGTTTTATTACAGGTACATCAAATGTCTGTTGCTAAACAAAAAAAAAAAGAGGGAAAGCAAATGAATACTAATCAGACTCCTCAGCATCATCATCCTCGCCGAGGTCCTCCAAAGAAAAGTCGGGCATCCCAGCGAACTCGCCCGTCACATCCTCGTCGTCAGAATACCGAGCACCCGCCGGAGGCTCCCACGAAAAGTAATCCGAAGGATCAAATCCGACGAAAGGATCGAAGAAAGAAGGCTCTGAGGAACCCTCACCCTGTGCGCCATGCGGAGGCATGAACTGATAAAAGGGCTGCTCCCTCGAAGGCCCTGCAGCTCCCGAAGACGTCCCGGCATCCATGCTATGCCGCCCCCTCGAAGGTCCCTCCTGCTGCGGCTCCGGCTCGGCTCTCGGTGGAGGAACGTCTACAGAATGCCTCGAAGGCATAGGCTCGTACGCCGGCACGCGTCGCGAAGACCGGCAAGATATCTTCGAAGCCATCTTCTTCGCGAACGACCTCATCGCCACGTAACGGCGAGTCAACATATCATAAGCTCTCCCCGGGACCTGCACCAACAAGCAGCCAAGGAAACGCTCAGCAATACAATTATACTCAACAACAAAAAGAGAAAAATACAGAAAAGATGCCAAGAGGGAAAAGAGTCAGCACACTCACCGATCTATCGGGGTCCACTCTGTATGCAGCAGGAGCCTGCTCCGGAACGGGTACAGACACCCTCCTCCTCGATCCGTCCCCCCGGACATACGTGAAATCCGGTCCCGGCATCGGAACCTCTGGGGGAGCCTGCGGGCCAGCCTCTCTCTCCCGCGCCAGTACCTGCGGCGTCCTCAGCTTCCTCCTCACGAAGGCCCCGTACTCCTCTCCATACAAAATGAACTCCTCGGCGCCCACACCGCCAAGGTACCTCTCAAAATCGAGCACATCCATGTCCCGGGAATCAAGCATCCCAAAGGGAGGGTCCCTCGGAGCCACGGGAAGCACACCAGGGCCATGCTGCCAGAAGACCCGCTCCCCCAGATACATAACATCGCAGGTCAAGCCCCGCAGCATCTTCCGCTGCGCTGTCACCTCGGGAGCCCCCTCAAACTCATCCCCCTCATACCGAGCCCACGGGAACAAAACAAACCCCTCCGGGCTACCCCTCTCTAGACGCTCCTGCACATCCCCGTAGGCGATGGTGAGCTTCCCCCTGCTGGTCCTCCTCTTCCTCGCCGTACGAGCCCAGCCCAGCATAGCAGGATACGCAGCAACAGCCCCCGGATCTCTATCCCACGGGAAGCACTGGAAAACCTCATAGAACCACACCTGTGACAAAAACAGAAAAGGCTCAGTGCAAAAGAAAACGGAGAAGCGACAAGTTGCTAAATCAAAAAACGGCAATAAACTCATACCTCCAAAGCGAAGTCAAAACAGGCCAACGAACTGGCCACACCCCGGCTAAACCGGTCCAAGGAGAAGTAGAGCTCGGCCAAGCCTGCCTCGCCCCAAGCAATATCACAGACCCTATCCAGGTCAATCAAGCTCTCCAGCAGAGCAAATGGAGCCGCGGTCGCGTGGTTCGAGAACAAAGTCTCGGACAATGCATACCACAAAAAGGAGCGCGCCAGCTGCTCCGCTGTCACCTGGCCGGTACCCCGGATGTAGGCCCCAATACTGGCCGTGATCTTCAGCTCCACGTCGCTATACAACATGCCCAGGCCCCTGCGAGGACGAGGCTCAAAGCCCAGCAGCTCGGTCAACACCACATCAGAGATCATATCTCTCCACCGTACCGGCCCTCCTTTGAAGGAAAGCCCGGTAATCGCAGCAAAGTCGGTCGGCGTCACCGTCACCTCTCCCGGCTCGGATGGAAGGTGTGAGTGGTATCCCACCGGTACTCGGAAAGGCCAAGGAAGACGCTCTTGTTCTTCCTCGTGTCAGAAACTCCGGCCAGGTTCTCAACGAACACACCCAGGCCAGAAGCGTAAACCAGCCTCCGGGGACTCGGCCTACCGTCCACGGAAATATCGGGCATCCGCTGCCACAGCTCAACAACAGCCTCGAGCGATCCCCGAGTCTTCATCCTCTTGGCCTTCCCGGCCATAAGCCCCGCATCCTGCAGGTAAACACAGCAAAGGTACGTCAATCACAGTACTTAATATAAAACAAAAGGCACAAAAGTCCGTCCCAACACGGAAATCCATGAAAATAACCCGTCACAAAACACGGCACACATTGCACATATTTTTCACATATATCCCGTCACAGAACACGGCACACATTGCACATATTTTTCACATATATCCCGTCACAAAACACGGCACATGTCGCACATAATTTGCACATACATTATACATATAATTTTTCCCATGCAGTCCGTCACAAAAACACGGCACACACTGTACACATTTTCTCAAAAGAGGTATTAAGCCCTACACGACACATTTTCAAAAAAGTCCGTCCCAACACGGCAAAGGCACATATAACCCGTCACAAAAACACGGCACATATTGCACATATTTTCCCCACAAAGTCCGTCACCCAAGAACATGGCACACACGGCACGACACATACGTATAACACATTTTTCAAAAAAATCCGTCCCTACACGGCACACACTTTCAGACAAAACCCGTCACAAAACACGGCACATGTCACATTTTTTTTTCACAAAAATTATCACTACACGATAATTTTTCTCATAATGTACATACATAAATAGCATACGGTACAAAACACCAAAGCATGCATTTCATTAGAGAAGCATTTTATTTTCACAAATAAAAGCTAATCTACACATTTCTGCACAAAATACATATACCCACAATTTTTACATGTCCATTTTCAACAATTCATCAAGAATTTCACAAAAAGGCATAAAAAATAACAAAAAAAAATCAAAAATGCGAAAAACTAAAACCTAGTTCTAGCATTCCAAAAATTCGAGCAGGGAATCAAAACGGAACAGATTTCTTACCTCCCCGACGTTCATAGAGCGACGATTGTGCACCTCCGGATTCGGATACAAGACATCCGGGTTCTTCGAAGATGGAACGAACGAAATCCAATTTCTTTGAAGCTCCATCCGTTGCTCGACCACCTCTTGACTGCGTTGATGACGACTCCTTCGAGATCCTTCAGCCATGGCAAGCAATTCAAGCAAAAAATTGTTGATTTTGGTTAACAATGGAGGATTTTCTCTCTTTCTCTCTCTCTGGTTCACGCATGGAAGAAGAAGGAATGGGGAAGGGCTCGGCATTTAAACCTGGTCAAAATCTGGGAACTGTAAAAAACCAACTTGGTCCGTACGGACCTCTTTGCAGCCAGGTTGGTCCGTACGGACCTCTTTGCAAGGGGTGGCCAAATTACTTTCCTGCCCTTATAATCTTTGCCCCTGGCTGTCCTAAGGCCTTTTCCAGCAAATCCAAGTGCAGAATGGTCCCTAACCCTTCAATTCAATCCCCGGCCATCAACGTAAGACCGGTCCTCGCCCACTCCAACGGCAATTCAATCCCCGGCAGTCAGTGTAAGCCCGAACCCGGCAGTCAGTGTAAGCCCGAACCTCGCCCACTTCAACGGCAACTCAACCACCGGCAGTCAGTGTAAGCCCGAACCTCGCCCACTTCAACGGCAACCCAACCACCGGCAGTCAGTGTAAGCCCGAACCTCGCCCACTTCAACGGAAACTCAACCACCGGCCGTTAGCGTAAGACCGGACCAAGCCAATTCAACGGCAATTCAATCCCCGGCCATCAACGTAAGACCGGTCCTCGCCCACTCCAACGGCAATTCAATCCCCGGCCGTCAACGTAAGACCGGTCCTCGCCCACTTCAACGGCAGTTCAACCACCGGCCGTCAGTGTAAGACCGGTCTTCGCCCACTCCAACGGCAATTCAATCCCCGGCCGTCAGTGTAAGACCGGTCCTCGCCCACTTCAACGGCAACGCAACCACCGGCCATCAACGTAAGACCGGTCCTCGCCCGCTCAACGGCAATTCAAGAAGGAGCCAACACCTCCCAGCACGAATCCCAAGGCACAAGACGCCTCCAAACGCTCAACGGCAATTCAACCACCGCCCGCTCAACGGCAATTCAAGAAGGAGCCAACACCTCCCAGCACGAATATCAAGGCACAAGACGCCTCCAAAATGCTCAACGACAACTCAACCACTGGCCCTCAAAGGAGGTCCGAAGTCATCTTCCCAACAAAAAAGGGCCCCTACAGGGTCATGCATCCCCAGCAATTCAAGCACCGGCAGTCAGTGTAAGCCCGAACCTCGCCCACTTCAACGGCAACGCAAGCACCGGCCATCAAAGTAAGCCCGAGCTCCTCCCCCAACAAGTCAAAGGGAAGTCGTACAAGACTGCATATCCCCAGCACAGACCATCATCCTTGCCCACTCAACGGCAAAACAAGCACAAGAAGGAGCCAACACCTCCGAGTACAAGTCCCAAGGCACGAAGCGCCTCCAAAATGCCAAATGGGGAAGCAATCACCGGCCGTCATCCTTGCCCACTTCAACGGCAACGCAAGCACCGGCAGTCATCGTAAGTCCAACCTTCTACTCAACATGCAAAAACACAAAGGCATCTACGCCTCTCGCAATCAAAGCACAAGGCAGCCATGCCTCCTGGCTGCGGCTAGAAGACGATTCAAAGTCCTCGCGCATTACATCAACTGCGGCTAGAAGACGATTCAAAGTCCTCGCGCATAACATCAACCGCCGCCAGAAGACGATTCAAAGTCCTCGCGCATAACATCAACTGCGGCTAGAAGACGATTCAAAGTCCTCGCGCATTACATCAACTGCGGCTAGAAGACGATTCAAAGTCCTCGCGCATTACATCAACTGCGGCTAGAAGACGATTCAAAGTCCTCGCGCATAACATCAACTGCGGCTAGAAGACGATTCAAAGTCCTCGCGCATAACATCAACTGCGGCTAGAAGACGATTCAAAGTCCTCGCGCATTACATCAACTGCAACTAGAAGACGATTCAAAGTCCTCGCGCATTACATCAACTGCGGCTAGAAGACGATTCAAAGTCCTCGCGCATTACATCAACTGCGGCTAGAAGACGATTCAAAGTCCTCGCGCATAACATCAACCGCCGCCAGAAGACGATTCAAAGTCCTCCAGCGTGGCACCAACCGCAATCAGAAGATGATGCAAGTCCTCACTCTATCTCCGGCCCGGAAGGCCTTAAACCACCCGATTAGGAAAATCGTAAAATTTCCATCCCAGGACACCACCACGTCCTCACAATTGACCTCGGCGGTCACCACATCTTAGGACACCACCACGTCCTTACCACTGACCTCGGCGGTCACACAACACTTCAGGGCACCACCACGCCCGCACTCACGATTTCACGACCTCTGAACTACGACCAGGCTTGATTCCCGCCAGGGATACGTAGGAATCCTATCACAGGGTCCAGCCATCGACCTATGCGGTCACCTAGGACACCACCACGTCCTTACCATCGACCTATACGGTCACCCAGGGCACCACCACGCCCGCATTCACAAAACACTCACCCCACACCCGAACTACGACCAGGCTTGATTCCCGCCAGGGATACGTAGGAATCCTATCACGGGGTCCGGCCCTGCGGCCTATGCGGTCACGTAATAGGACACCGCCACGTCCTCACACCGACCTCCCGGTCACTTTATCTCCCGGCACGCGATCCAGTTAGGACCCTTATCTTATCGGCGACCCCACTTCTTTCATAAGTGACGTCGTCGAGGGGCTTCGTAAGTACCCCAATCTGGATCACACCCTTTCAAACACACGGGAAACACCGCGAGACTCATCAACACGGTCTCGACGACTCCTCTCACTCAAAACCCTCTCTAAACCCCCAACCAAACCAAGGGAGGAGCCTTTGCAGGATAAAGGGACAAAAGGACCTTTTGGGAATTTTCGAAATTGGGAAAACAATATTGGTCCGTACGGACCTCTTTGTTGTCATAATTCTTGAATCTTCTTAAAGTCCACAATATTCCCTCAAATCCGGGGAAAATGATTACTCCCCTGCGAGAGTTGGTCCGTACGGACCTCTTTGCATGCAAGATGGTCCGTACGGACCTTATTGCTCGGGGGACACCATAATTGCAAATATTCCTCCATCATCACAGATTCCCTCAAATCGAGGAAAACCAAAATCTTGGATTACCGGGGAGGTCCGTACGGACCTCTTTGCACCTAATCGGCACTATAAATAGAGGGCTCCCCCTCCTCATTTTTCACACCTCCCACTTCTCTCTTCCTCCCTAGGCCTTCGGCTTCCCCTCTAAGTCCTTGAGGCATTCCGGCCCCTTTCGGATCCTTCCGAGGCCTTCCGAGCCTTCGTGGTGCTCAGAAGCCTCCCCGAGCGCCTCCCGCGACGCTCCCGCGCTGCCCGAGGCACTCTCGAGGTACTCTGAGGCCCCTCTTGGTACTCCGAGGCCTTGCACAGTCTTTCCACGGTGTCCGGCTCTTTCCGAGTCAAACCGGCGATCCCAAACCACGCCGAAACTCGCCCGAGTGACTCTGCCACCACAACGCACGCCGAACCTGCCCGAGTGATCCCGACGATCCCCACGCACGCCGAACCTCGCCCGAACGCATCCTGCAACCTCAACTCACGCCGAAACTCGTCCGCGGACAACCGGCATCTCCCGAAGCAATCCCGATCCGTGTAACGCTACTCCGACCTCAAACACTATTCCCCAGCGGAAGACAGACACGAACCAACATTGGAAAGGATTCCTTCCATTACTATTTCAATACATTTCCATACATAGCATACAATGTAGACATCCGATACAGCATGCATTTTTAAAAAGCACACACACACACACACAACATTTAAAGGATATTAGGGATATCCGAAAGACTCGTTTTACGAGGCTACTCGGGTGAGCTCTAATATTCTAATATTCTCTTCCCGAGGAGTCATCTGACCTCCGAACTCAAAATCTCATCACACAAAAATAGTTTAAAATTATCTTTAAACTGATGCCCTTTTTCAATGTTTTGGGCTTAATAAAAACGGCGTGGCGACTCTACAAATGCGAAAAACAAACGGCGAGACAAAACCGCCTCCAACGCGAAAGACATGCCAGATGCCGGGGCCGCGAGGCCTGCTCGGATCCGGGCTATTTCACTAATGCGTCCGCAAATCGATTTTTGTCTCTGGGGAGGTAGTGGAATGAGACATCTTGAAATTGTTGCGCCAACTCTTGGAGGTGGGCACTGTATCTTTGAAGGGTTGGATCTTGGACCCTCCACTTCTTCAATGTCTGATTGATGATTAATTGGGAATCCCCGAATACCTCGAGTTCAATCACGTTGCGTTCTAGGGCTGCCTCAAGCCCCGCTATGCAAGCTTCGTATTCTGCGATGTTGTTGGTGGCGTCAAAGTCAAGACGTACTGCCAGTGAAGTATAGATGTCGTTAGGGTCTACCAACAACATTCTAATGCCGAACCCTCTCTTGTTGGCCGCGCTATCGAAAAATAATTGCCACTTATTTTCTTCTTCTATGCTCATGATGTCCTCATCAGGGAATCGCGGGTCTTCCCCCTTCACTTCGTCACAAGGAAATTCGGCCAACTGATCTGCGAATATACTCCCCCTGACGGATTTCTGAGTGACGTAAGTGATATCATACCCCGCGAGCATGAAGTAACATTTGGCTAATCTCGAAGACAAATTTGATTTGTCTAGGATATATTTCAGTGGATCCATTTTTGCAATGAGACGAACTGGGAAGGCTTCCATATAGTGCTTTAGCCTTTGTGATACCCAAACAAGAGCAGCGCAGGATTTGTCGAGTGGAGAGTAGTTGATTTCACTACCTTGGAATCTGCGGCTGACAAAATAGATGGCATTCTCTGTGTGCGAGGCAGGCTGTTCTTGAGCGAGCATAGCCCCTAATGCATTGTCAGTAACCGTGAGGTACAACTTCAAGGGCTTCTCCTTGTGTGGTGGAACAAGGATGGGTGGGGAAGTTAAGTAGTGCTTAACTTCTTCGAATGCTTCTTGACATTCTTCGGTGATGGATTTTATCTTGGGTGGGGTCGCACATTGTAGTCAGTTGATTGATGAATCGACTGATATATTGAAGTCTGCCCATGAATCCCTTTACTTCTTTCTGTGTTCTGGGTGGAGGCATGTCTGTGATGGCTTTTATCTTGGCGGGGTCTGCTTCTATGCCATGCTCTGTGACCATGTACCCTAAGACTTTCCCTTTGACCACTCCGAATGAGCATTTGGCGAGGTTGAGCCTCATCTTGTGCTGTCTCAGTCGATTGAAGAATTTTCTGAGATCTCTGAAGTGCTGACCATCTGTCCCCTTTGAGTGAATAATCATGTCGTCCACGTATACCTCTATTTCCTTGTGGATCATGTCGTGGAATAGTGTCGTAACTGCCCTTTGGTAAGTAGCCCCTGCGTTCTTGAGACCAAACGGCATGACCGTGTAGCAGAACGTTCCCCAAGGTGTGGTGAATGCTGTTTTGTGCTGGTCCTCCTCTGCCATGAGGATTTGGTTATACCCTGCGAAGCCATCGACGAATGAGCGGACTTCGTATGCGGCTGTGGCGTCGACCAACATGTCTATGTTTGGAAGCGGGAAATCATCTTTAGGGGATGCCTTGTTCAAGTCTCTGAAATCGACACAGACTTGTATTTTCCCGTTTGACTTGGCTACCTGTACCGTGTTTGCTAGCCATTCAGGATATTCGATCACTTTGATAAACCCTACCTTCAAGAGTTTCATGATTTCCTCTTTCACTTGCATTGACCATTCCGGCTTGATTCTGCGTAGTTTCTGTTTGACTGGCTTGGCGTTGGGTAGCAGCGGTATCTTGTGTTCTACAACCGATCGATTCAACCTGTGCATATCTTTGTAGGACCAAGCGAAGACGTCGACATATTCTCTGAGGAGCTGCGTCAAGGTTTCTCTGTCTTCCCCCTTGAAGAAGCTGCCGATTTTTGTTTCTCTGGGGTCTTCTGTTATTCCAAGATTAACCGTTTGCATTTCCTCATCGTCAACAGGGCCATTCTTTCCACAACGACCTACTTGCTTAACTAATTCTTTTAAGATTTGTTCATTTTCTTGATCTATCTCATCGTATGATTCATTATTAACGTGTTCGTCATATTAATTATTATTAGTTAATTCATCATATCGATTTCCTCTTGAGTGAGTTCATCGGAGGTGGAGCCTGCTTCTAATGTGAAAGTTACAGGGCCTATCTTCCTGCGGGGGTGGGAAGTGCAACCAAGCTCTTTGATCATGAAGTCTTCATCAACAACTGGTCCTCCGGTGACGTGCCAGTTTAGAATTGGCTCATCACATTTCTGTATCAGTCTTGTGTAATCAGTAGTTGGAGCGTCCCCCTTGGAGATTGCATGGATCTGGCTGTCATCTAACCGGCACAGATCTTGGAACTGTCGCAGCATGTCTTCTCCCAACACAAATTCCCACTCACTTTTCATTTCTGCCTTCGTGCCCCACAAATCATTAGGATTAGTGGGACGGGTTCTGTTTCATGTTTCATCTGGAGAAGCATCGCAGTCGCTGAAGATTTCAAAGCCCGGTTGGCGCTTTCCTTTATTATCAGTCCATGGTTCTGAAAAGATAAAGTAGGGAATACTTTCCCCTTCTCGAATGAAGTAGCCATTGAGTGTCTTTCGATATGGCTCGAGGTTGTAATTCTTGGCCTTTGGGTCATCGTAGCCTTTGTATGTGGTTCCTTCCCACTTGATTTGAGTGAAACCCCACTCTTCTTCGTCATGCCCATCATGGATGGAAGTGATGTATCCTAGGCCATGTTTTGTGTGAAGTGGGGGAACCGGTGGTGGTTCCGTTATCCCTTGTAAGTGCTTTCCGAGCCCCAAGCCAGGGAAGTATCCTTTTGCTAGCATCATTCTCCAGACAGGAAGGCTTCCAGAAAACCAAAGTGCCTTGAAGTAGTCATTTTCGTTGCAAGTTTCTATGAAATTTACGGTGCTTTCTTTCTCGATCTCAAAGAAGTAATCAAAATTGAAAAGGGAAATACTGACTAACTATTATTGCAAAGCAAACTTGATACTCTTGCCCACAAATGAGGATTTTAGGCAAGTAGTACCCGACTAAGCTAAACTAGACTACTAACTGTTTCTTTTGCAACTAAAAGTAAATAACTGAAAAAGGAAAAGGAAGCCCTCATTTCTTAATCCAACCAAGGGCACCACCGCTAGGAGCGAGTTTGATGGTGTCGTTGTCAACTAAGTCTTGGATTGCATTCTTCAGGTTGAAACAATCATTGGTGTGATGGCCATGGCATTGATGGTAGTAGCAATAGAGGTGTGGAGATCGACCTTCCTTCTTAGGTTGGTAGCCTTCCATCGGTTTCATCACTCTATCCTTGTGAAGACTTCTGAAGATGTGTTCGAGAGTGATCCCTCCAAAGTCGGTGAAAATCCTTCCCTTCCTTCGCTTGGCCATTTGATTGTGAAGGTCTCGAATATGGTTCTCGTAGTGTTGCACAAAGACGAGGTGGCGAGACTGATATTCTTCTTCCATTTGTTCTTTGAGGTCACGGTAGAGAGTATTGAGGAAATACTTGACCCTCTCATCAATGTTATCTTCAATGTGGGCTTCAAGGTTGATACACTTTTGGGTCATGGTCTCGAGTTCGCTCTTGACTTCCTCGAGCTCTTCAATCAGTATCTTTGTCTTTTCAGCTTGGATGGATTCTTCCATGTGATGCCACGAGTCATTGTCGTTAATTTGCTGCTGGGCTTTGGCAAGTTGAGTTTTGATGTCACTTAGCTCCTCTTGTACGGATGACCGTCCACTGTTGGAGTCACTTTCCATCTTCCGGAAATCCCTAGCAATGCGGGTGGAAGGTAAATCAAAGGCTTCCCTCCAACCCTCAACATGCTCCATTTCAGCGACAAGAGACTTGGTCATCTTTCTCAAATCTTCCTCTTCGAGATCTCTCTTAGTGACGAAGTACTTTTCCGTAGACATTGTGTTGGGAGTCTTGAAGTTGAGTAGCTTCGGAAAACTGACAGAAGAGATGCAGAGACGATATCAGGATCAAATCTAGCCTCAATGAGTCGGAAGCAGGCTTTAAATGGCTCAAGCTCAGTTTCAGCAAACAGATACATTATCCCACGCGAGATATGTAGTCCCGCGCGAGATAATCACACGGAAAGTCGATTTTTATTAGACCTAAATTTTGGTCGGAACGGAAAATCCGTTTTGAGGGGTTTCTAAGGCCTTTATCAGAACCTAACGACTAAGCAATCAATCCGATTTTTGTAAAACAAAGCCATGTAAGATCGTTTTTCGAAGGATTATATGTATATGTATTTTTCCAAAGGGACATCCGAAAGGGTCATTCCGAAGGGACTTTTTCCGAAGGGACTTTTCCGAGTCCTTCTTTATTGTCAATTTTGCATGGCTTTGTTTTGGTCAAAAACAAGAAAAGATCACCGAGTCAAAACCGACCGGTCACGGAGTGATCCTAAAAGACAATCTACATGAAAATGTGGCGATGCAGGGCTGGAAGGCTAGGCTCCCCGCGATATGACAATCTAAGTGGATTGAATACGCGGAGTGGGATGGTCCAACTTCGGAGAGACCGGCGACTAGGTGGTTACCGTCATCCGTCCTTAGTGTGGGTCCCGGGTTTATAGAGGGTATGCAGTGCAATGACAGATATATCATGAGTGCGCGTGTGTGATAGTCAATCTAGGTGATAGATAAAATAGAGATTTTTTTTTTGAAAATAAAAAGGAAAACAGATATTGGCCGCACCAAGTGGTTGCCTACGTTTCTCCCAATTTAGGGAGACTCATGCCGTCGTAGTTCCACATAAAGAGAGAGAAAGAGAGATAAATAAATTAATTTACAACTCCCGAATCCCCAATGGACCGGACTTTAATTAAATAAAACCCAATCGCACGCAGTTTATAAATAATAATCAATTATTTAAATGAAATAATGATTCGAGTTCTACATCTTAAGGGAGGCCTTAAGATGCGGGAACTCTGCAGATAATGAATTCTGGGATCCCCCTTGCATGTTCGGCTCTCGTCTTGGACTAGAGATGAACGGGAGAAACCAGAAAACAACCAGATTGCCGAGGCAATATCTCGCGCGAGATAGGATATCTCGTGCGAGATATGCCTCATCTGAGAGCAGAAAATCGAATTTACAATAATTTTTTTTGAAAACCTCTCTTTTAATTTTGACGCAAGTTTAAGCCTCTTAATTTTAAGTCCCCAGCGGAGTCGCCACTGTAGCGTTGCGTGAATTTTATCTTTTGAGTCGCCACCTATATTATTCGTTTGGAAAACATAGAAAAACCATTTTGAAAGAGATTTGGGTTCGGGGCTTAGGTTATGAAATGGGTAGGTCAAGGAGCATCCATTCCACCCAATCCGGAGATCGGTCTTGCTAAAGAAAAGAGAGGTTTTCAAAAAGAAGAAGAAGAAGATTTTAAATAATACAAATAAAAGATTCATTTAACGGGGTTAAACGGAATGTAGGATCGATTGCTTCGAGACCGTCTCCATGTCTTGGAGAGGCTCTAGGCCGATCCTAGATTCTATGGACTTATACCACTCTAACAATCAATTAGAAAGGGATTTAGGGGGTTACCTTGCGTGAGGTAATTTGGGCAGAGTTTCGACTCAAGTTTATAATCGAATCTTGATACGGACAGAGCTTCCCCTCAGTCCTTGACTTGGATCTTGATGTTTATTTATCAACAAGGTTGACAAACAAACTTTGAGGTGATTTTTTATGGTGATTTTGTAGGATTCTTTCAGGGAGAGAAATCAACAAAATGTGTGTGTTGTGAAATTGTCGACCTCTTGAACCTTGGAAGTAACCAAGTATTTATAGGGGTTGGGTAAGTGTTGAAGATGAGATCAAACACTTCAAGATGGTTCCAGACTCCAAATTCTATTGGTTGGCCGGATGGATGAAGTTTTATCCCGAAAAGAGGTTGAAATCGACGAGGAAACTGTCTTCTGCATACTGCAGAGGGACGATATCTCGCGTGAGACACGCCATCTCGCGGCGAGATATTGCTTATGTTGGACAATTATGTCCTTTCCTCGTTATCTCGTATGCAGTTTAGTCCCGAACTAACGGTGGTTAGTCAAAACTTAACGAAACATGACGAAATGGTGGATTTCTACTTCTTGACTCAAAGCGAGACTTAGAGTGGTATAAATATGATCCGATGTGTTCAGAATGAGATGTCTACAGCAGGAGGTGAGTGTGGAGGATATTGGAGAATTTATTGATTAGGAGGGAAGTGAAGTTTTGGAGATGATCATCAATGGCGTCCACATTAGTGTTGAGAATGAAAATTTAGTGAGTGAGTTTTAAAAGTGGGACCCACATTTTAGGGGTGTGAGTGTAACAAGTGAAGTACGTTTAATATAATAATAATAAGCTTTGGTCATTTCAGCAAATGTAAACCTTTAAATGAGACATTCATTTTGATAATAAATGAACCTTTAAATGTGACAAAGAGAGTATTTCTCAATTATTCACAAGTAAAAAAATAAGTGATAAATTTAAACGGTATATGTCAATATATATTATTAACTAAATATTTAGCTTTAAACAACTAATAATTGATTTTTCAACTGTTTAAAGGGTATATTACTTCACACAACCGGGAAATCAAATTATCTACGTTATTTCTTAGTTATGTGATAATGCATTTCTTAACTAAATATTTAGTTTTAAACAATAGTGAAATTGATTTCTCAACTGTTGAAAAAGTATATAACATCACACAACAGTGAAAGCATATAAGTATTATGAAATTAATTTATCTATTTTATTTCTAAGGTGAAATGCTATCAATGAGAAAATTTGATTTTTAGTGTAAACATATGAAAACTCGATTTCTCATTTTCATAAAGGGCACATGACAAAACACTCATCTTTAAATTAAATATATGAGAAATTGATTTCTCATTTGTATCAAGGTATTCAATAACAAATTCATCTTTAAATTCAACCATTTGAGAAATTGAGTATCAAGTGAAAAATTAAGAAATGAATTTATCATTTTTTATATTCAATTATAAACAAATGAGAAATTAATGTCTCAGTTTTTAAATTTAAATATCTGAGAATTTGCGAATGAATTGTGAAAAATTGAGAGATGAATTTATCAGTTTTATACTCAACTAGTGTTACTCCCGTGCGATGCATGGACATCTACTAAGACAAAAAAGACGAAAATTCATAAAAATACAATAGAAAATAGAGATGTTTGTATAAATTGTAAAACACTTATTTGAAAACTATATTATCGGTACAAATATCAGATTGAAGATCACTAAAATAAATCTATATTTAAAGCATAGTTAGTTTGTACAAAACGCGTTTTATACGTGAATTCCCGTTCTATTCAATAATACTCACGTTTGGCGTCCGTTTTTCATTTCTATGGAATTAAAGGCATATTTTTTATGTAAAACATAGTTACTGTGTACTGAACGTGATATGTGCGTAATGTTAGTTAAGAAACAGGTGATTAAGGGAAGTAATTTGCCCACAGTGTCACTTAGTTTTCGCCAACGATTGGAAAAGCGTAATCTATCCTAGTTCTAAGTCTCCCAATCTTTCTCTTCAACTGCAATTCGGAACTCTGGACTCTAGTAATTCTCCAAACAAAAAAATTACATGAAACTTTCAAGTATCATCAATTTCGATTTTTGATAAGTTATTTTGTTCTTGAGCCGTATTCAACTTCTACATCCACGTTTGATTTTTACATATTTCATTAATGTTATTGTTATATAATATTTTAAGATTTATGTATATAGATTAATATAGTAGTACTATTTCCTCCGTCCCAAAATGTATGATTAATTTTCATTTTTTAGAAAAACAATAAAGATTGTAATTTTTTTACATCCATGTTTGATTTTTTCCTTTCTTTCTTTTCACGTGAGAGTTAAGGCATATTTTTATAAATATATTATACTTCTAAAACATTAGGTTAATGTATAATTAATATTCATAATTTACCTATATATATTTATTATATTTTTCCTATACTTTTACATATGTAATTTTGACTATGATACATATAATACATGTTATATAAAAAATACACAATATTTATATTCCACTTTTTTCATGCCGTATTTTTTGGCATATTTTAAAATAAAATTCGTACACAATTAATACTCATCTCCTCGCCTCCTGACATAGGATTATATATATATATATATATATTGTATAATTTACACTTAATAATTATTAAAAAAACACTAAATTGAATTTTTTTTTGTAATAATAATTTTTAGATTTGACTAAAAATTATTATTTCAAAAAATTAAAAAATAATTTATTATTTAGATGGGTTGTATACAAAATTGTAAAAAAGGTTTAATTAAATAACTTAAAACAAAATGGTTTTTAAAATAAACTTAAAATAAATAAATTATTAACTTATACTTTTTTTAACTTGAATATAGGAATAGTAACACAACATATATTTGAATTAATTTTTTGGATAAAATAAATAAAGTAATAATTTATGAATTTTTAATATTTATAGGTCAATTTTGAAATATATTTATAAAATAAATCTTTTTCTTAAGTCTTGAAATAAAACCTTTGTTAAAAGACCTAAAAAACGTTTTTTGTAAAAGTCTCAAGATTTTATGAATATTACAACTATATTCCAAAGTTGGAAGACTTGTTTGCCCTTAATGAAACAATGTGTAGACTATTTTGCCCTTTGATGTTGACACTTTTAAGGGGGAAAGCAACTTTAAAAAATAAATGGAAAAGTCATGGGAATTGTGAAGTGTTTGTTTTATTCAAAAGATGAGAAATGTCAAATTTGCCCTTTTTGTTGAAAAATTTATCACTTGCTTTCTTTTAATATAGTATAGATTATAAACAAATGAGAAATGAATGATTTAGTTTTCTATTTAAACATCTAAGAAATTGAGTATCAATTATAATAAATCAATTTATCATATGTTTTAAGGGCAAATAGCATTACACAGTTGTGATATCACACAACTGTATCAATTGAGAAATCATTTCACAAGTGAAAAATGAAAATGACACAACTGTGAAATCACACAATTGTGTAATCATACAAATGTGTAATCACAAAACTGTGAAATCGCACAACTGTGAAATCACACCACTGTGAAAAATAGAGATGAATTTATCAGATTTTATACTGATATCACACAAATGTGAAATCACACAACTGAGAAAAATAGAGTGATATATGTAGGTATGTGATAAAGTACTCTATACAATATATGAGATGCATAAGAAATACATATATAGAGAACAATATTCTTGAACAATATGTTAATACCTAATAGACATATACTCTTATATAATAATAGAAGTATAGAATAGGTAGGCTATGCGTTTAAAAGCGCTAATAAATTGATACATTATCAACTTTTCGGCTTCTTATATATTGATTATCCTAATTCAAATTTTCATATACAAAAATGCATTATTATATTTTCGGAATACATATATTTTTGCTTGGAAATATGATAATAATTAAAGAAATTTATTTTAGTAATCCAAATGGCAAAAAGACGTTTAATGTTTTTATTTAAAAAGGCTAATAAATTTATACATTATCAACTTTTCGGCTTCTTATGTATTGATTATCCTAATTCAACTTTTCATATACAAAAATGCATTATTTTCTTTTTCGGAATGCATATAGTTTTGCTTGGAAAATGATAATAATTAAAGAAATTTATTTTAGTAATCCAAAAGGCAAAAAGATGTTTAATGTTTTTAATGATGAATTTGATTAAATCTATTTTGGTTATCCTCTTTTGTTGTTAATCATACTTCCGATCCTCCTCACCCACCTCCTTTATGACTTCTTTTTTTCTATTTTCTTCACCATTTGCCACAATTGCCGTGGACTATATCTTTTTCAATAGATGAATTTTTGTTGACATGCGAAGACTTTGGTAAGTTCGTTATTATGTTGTTTTTATTATAATTTTGGTGTTGGTAATTGAACGATATAAACCTAAGTACAAATATGGGCTAGTCCGGGCCAGACCCAAGTGGATCGGGCCCTAAACATAATTCATCAAGACTCAGCTACGAGGGAAGACCTGGGCTTCCTCGTCTCTCTCCGTCTCGGCATTACCTGGGCCGACCAAGGCCTTAGCAAGTGCAATGACCAAGGCCCTAATAAAGGGCCGATGAGACTCCCCTCCAAGGCTGATATACCCTCCCTTAGCGACGAGGAGGCCTCCTCGGCTATCCCATCATAGCTCCTCGGCTATACAATTACCAGGAAGTGGGCATCCCCCATTCCTTCATATTTCTTTCCCGGCTCATCATAAACTGACTAAGTGACGATGACGAGGAGGGACCTCCCCGAATTACTGGCAGAATTACAGCTTGTACAGCCTATCCCAACAAGGACACTATGCAGTTATAATCTTATCAGGATTATAACCACCTCCTATATCAATTCAAGTCAAACAAGGACTCCTTAATAGATATAATCCTCCTAGGATTTATATATTATCTCTTTCGATCCAAGTTCAATAGAGATTCTACATATCCATCCCTATAAATACAAGCCATAATTACAATATTTTGGTACGTTATCTTTTTTTCTAAACTCTGTCAAATTGATTTCTCTATATACAAAATCGTGAACTTACTCTCACGCCGAGGGCCTTCGCCAGTGAAGCCCCGACTTAGTTTACGTTTCTTGTTTGTTTTTCCGGCTATTCAATCGCCGAAGTACAACCGACCGCTGAATTTGGGCTGATTCGACTTTTTGACATCATCAGTAATATACTTCATTTGGATTAAAAATATATTATTGATTTTGTATTTAAATTGTTTTTTAAGGGCATCATATTTTTGATATCTTCATTGGTTGTAATCCCAACCTTAACATTATTTAAATTTAATTATATTTCACATTCACATATATTTTTATATTTAATTTTTAATTATATATTTTTATTTACTTTTTTCATTGCTCTTGATTTTTTTTGGATAATTTACATATTGATTTAAATGAGAACTTTATTTTGACTTGATTTTACATTATTTTCCCTTTTGATTATATTTTGACTATTTGTATTTCTCTTCAAGTTTTGATTGATCATTTGTTTTATTTAAATTTTGTTTTCGAAATATTTGAATATTTTTCTTTGATTTTATTTGTTGATTTTTGTATATTTTGATTAAAATTTTTTGATAAAGAAAACAAAGTTTGATGAAATTAAAATAACTTATGTTATGATACTACTTATTATTTTTTATATATATATTGCCTTATTAATATATACTTTTGAATTTGATTTTTGTTACAATTTTTTTTTTCACAACTTGATTCAAATGAGAATTTCATTTTGATTTTTAGTTGATTTTTTACTTTTAATCTTATATTTCTATTTGATTTTTTGCTTTCCTTTTGATTTTTTTGGCGCTAATTTACAAATTAATTTATATGTGATTTTTCTTTGGCCTTAAAAAAAATATTTACTTTTGATTTTTTTTGTATTTTGATTTAGTTTTTGCTTTTATATTGATTTTTATTTCTTAATTAAATGTATTTTTTAATTTAGTTTTTGTAATTTTTCATTTTCATTTTAATTTTAATTTTTCTTATTTTGATTACAATTTGTGAAGAACTATAGTATATGAAATTTTAAAATTTTATACTTTGATTTTTCTTATATATTTTTTCTTATGAATTTTATTATAAAAATTGTGCCCTTAAGTTCTACTTTTTATTAAAAAAAAATTCCCTATATTTAATGTTTATATTTTATCTTGATTAAGATTATATTTTCGTAATTCATTTATATTTTAATTTTCTTTTATATTTTAATTAATAATTATTGTTTTAGATTTGAATATGTCATAAAATTATTTGTCCCTTTTATATAATAGTATAATATATTGTTTATAAAAACTAAAATACATATATGCAATTTGTTATTGTAATACTCCCTCCGTCCCAATCTAAATGTCCAAACTTTCCTTTTTGGGCGTCTCATTGAAAATGTCACATTTCCAAAAAAGGAAACTTTTTTCACTATTCCACCCACTCATTCTCTCTCCTACTTTACTTTTACACCCACAACATTCTCTCTCCTAGCTATTCCTCCCACTCATTCTCTCTCCTATTTAATTTTTCATACTCACAACATTTAAACTTTTTCTCTTTCCTACCTCACTTTTTCTCTTTCTTACCTCACTTTCCTTAATTCTCGCGCCGAACCCATTTTTGGACATTTAGATTGGGACAGAGGGAGTATTAAACTTTACATAAATATTTCATGTTTAATATTAAACGTGACACAAATATTTTACTCCTTCAAATACTTATTTTAATTAATTGATATTATCTATCAACAAAGATCATATAAAGTTATTGTAATATTAAACGTGACATAAATATTTCACTCCTTCAAATACTTATTTGAATTGATATTATTTATCAACAAAGAGGTGGATTGCAAATTGTCAACTGAATGTCAAGAGTCTTGAAATGTGGAAGCATGACAAGTCAAAGGAAGTGCATGATCAAAAAATATTTAGAAATAATACATACGAATGTGTGGATATACTAGAACATTAAACAATGTGATTTTTTTTTATCAATTGAAACATATTTGAAAATTTTAATTGATAAATATCATTATAATAATATAAGGTTCATTTTATTAAGCTATTTTCAAATAGAAGATATAATAATAATAATAATAATAATAAAAATAATAATAATAAAAATAATAATAATAATAATAATAATAATAATAATAATAATAATAATAATAATAATAATAATAATAATAATAATTAATATAGTTCATATAACTACTATTATTTTAGTATCTCAGTATATGTACATTTTCGTTATGTAATATTCAGAAGAATAGCTATTTTATAAATTATAATTATTCTCGGTCCTTCAATTAAATAAAAAATACTTCTCTGTTCCAAAAAAATTGTCCCATTTGCTATAAAAAAAAGTCGATTATATTATTACGGAAACTAAGGAAGTATAAATAATTAATTTTAGTAGTATTTTTGCATTTTGTTTTATGGAAAGTTGGAAATTAAATAACCCGTGCACCATGGTATCCGTGCGCACGGGTTATCACTTAGTATGAAAGGAAAAATGAAACAAAGCCACTGTTCAATGTACTGAGCTGTTGGATGTACTTTTCCTATGTGCTGATTCTTCTATATCTCTTTGTCTTCTAATCTCCATGAGATGTTCCACATCATAAAACAGTGAAACGAATGCTTAAAAATAAAAATAAGTTTAGGTCAAGGCCTAACTATAGAATATTTGAAAAATTCACCCACCTACTCTAACTTTACAGCAGCCCTCATTTTGGTATTTACTATTTAGTACGATCGAGCTCCAACCTTTTTTTTTAAAGATAAAATAGAAACACCCTTTAAAATGACAAACATGTACAAGTAAGTGTTTCAAAATGTTGTACGCTGATTTTCAACAAAAAGATCATCGTATTATATTAAATATTCCATCCTTCCGAAATGATTTTTCCATTTTTTTTTTGTTAACACAGGTACATTAAGCAATAATTTTAGGTTGATTTGATTATTCTAATGAAAAATCGAAACTTGTTATCAAAGTACATTCGTGTTAACAATCAAAAAGTATTCCGAAATGATCTTCCCACTTTTTTGTCATTAGCACAAAGATGCTAAACAATAATTTTAGAATGATTTAATTATTATAATAAAAAATTGAAACTTTTTATTGATAAACCATTAAAAATACTATCAATAACAATATTTTAGATGTTAATTCAGATAATTTAATAAACCTAAAATTAATGATCAAAGTACTTTTAGATGTTAATTCAGATAATTTAATAAACCTAAAATTAATGATCAAAGTACTTTCGTGTTAACACAAAAAAAAGTAGGAAGATTTCCGGGGCGGAGGGAGTACATGAGAGACATATCTTCATTGCTATAACCAATATTCTAATCTCAACTATTTATCATCATAGACAATAAACTTATTTAAGCTAGGAAAAATGATATATATATATATATATATATATATATATATATATATATATACAACATGAATTTATATAAATAGGCTAGCACATATTTTTTACAGAATTCGAACTCGTATCTTCACTATTAAAGCTAATAATGTATACCATCCGAACTAAAATTCTTTAGTGAGCCATATAGATACGTGGTAGGTGCGCCAAGAGATTATTTAACTGTTCTTAAAAAAATTGTCATTGCCGTCCTTACTCCTACCAGCAAAATATGTGTAGACTTTTCAGAAATCTACACATAAAATTCTTGCTTGTATGGTTTTCCTTCTTTGCAAGTTAGCTGTCTGCATTGGAAATATATAATCTAGCAGGCCAATTCAGAGTTCATAGACAACTTCAATTTAAAAATTAACCAAACCTCTTGGACTTATTCAATTTCCCCTCCTATATATAGACGTAATTCTAACTTTGAAATGACACACAACAAAAGCATACATTTCCAAGAGCACATAATTAAGTGATCATCACCCAAAAATGCCTCAAATTAGCTCACTTTGTTTTCTTACCCTTCTCCTGTTTTCCTTTACGATGACAGCTTTCTCTCAGTCTCTCTCGACAAATTACTACGATAAAGTTTGCCCTAAGGCTTTGCCAACCATTAAGCGCCTTGTCCAAGATGCAGTGAACCAAGAAAGGCGCATGGGTGCTTCTTTGCTACGTTTACACTTCCATGATTGTTTTGTTAACGTATGAAAGTGTTCCATTCTCTATTTCATACATGTTAATTCATTTTTAAGCAAAACTTGATGAGGCTGGCTAATTTTGTTTTATTTTTGCCTAAAATTGGTTGTTTAAATTCATGTAGGGTTGTGATGCTTCGATTCTTCTTGATCAAACATCAAGCATTGACAGTGAAAAGAACGCACTTCCAAACAATAACTCTGCTAGAGGATTTGAGGTGATTGATAGAATCAAATCTGCGGTGGACAAGGCTTGTGGCCGCCCAGTGGTGTCTTGTGCCGATATTTTGACTGTTGCAGCTCGTGATTCTGTTGTTGCGGTACGTGCGTATGTATGTATGGATATATATATATATACTTGAATCATAAAACACCTAACTAGTAGCATGTCAACTAGCTAGGGTTTTAACTTCCCCATACCTAAACCTTGTTTCTTAACACAAAAATAATTAGGGTTTCAATTTCAATCCTGATCCATGCTTTAGAATGACAAAATAATTAGGGTTTTACATATATATATATAAACTAATATCTCGTCACTCGTCATATTATACGTATATACAGCTTGGCGGACCATCATGGAGGGTGCCACTAGGAAGAAGGGATTCAACAACTGCGAGTAGGGCTACAGCGAACAGTGACATTCCATCACCATTCATGGACCTCCCTGCACTAATCAGTAACTTTCGGAAACAAGGTCTCAATGAAAAAGACCTAGTTGCCCTCTCGGGTGGCCACACCCTAGGGTTTTCACAATGTGCATTTTTCAAGACCCGCATTTACAATGAAAGTACTATTGACCCCCTCTTCGCGCGCCAACGCCAAAATACTTGTCCTCGTAACGGAGGTGATTCGAACTTAGCTCCTCTAGATCAAACAGCTGCACAGTTTGACACAAAATACTTTAGCAACTTGGTTAGAAGAAGGGGACTATTGCACTCTGATCAAGCATTGTTTAATGGTGGCCGAACTGATGGGCTTGTCAGGAGTTATAGCGTTAATGCAGGGGCTTTTTCGAAAGATTTTGCTGAGTCTATGGTTAAAATGGGAAATATCAAACCATTAACTGGTAGAAATGGCCAAATTCGTTTGAACTGCAGGAGAGTTAACTAATTAGCTAGCTAGTTGTGTCTTTTTTCTTTTTTTTTTTTTATTTTTTTTTTGAAAAAGGAGATGAATTACGTCTTCTAAATTGGATTTTTTTTTTGTTTGATTTTTTCCATTGTCATAAGAGCAGATGGGATGGAAGAAATGTACTTTCTTTTTGTTTTTCGTTTGATTAAATTGTGAAAATTTATTTGTATAAGTTCAGGAATAAATATTATTATTTCTCATGAATATTAGTATGTTTTTTAAAAAGTTTCTGTAATTGAATATTTTATATATTACCTTGTATATATATAAAATATGCTGATTACTTTGGGAGGGAGTATACATTTGTGTGTAGGGAGAGTCTATTTTCACAACAGTAAAGAATATCCACAATTTTTAATAAATTTGTAGTAAATTACACAGCGCCTAGAAAAATTGTCCTCCAATGCATTTTAGTTCTATGACTTTTTCTTTGTTTTCAAAGTTCAGAATTTATTTTGTTTTCCGTTCTAACTTTTTTTAATCGCATTTTAATACATAATTTTCACTTATTACGTACAATATCAAACAAATTAAGAAGAGGAAGTTAAGGGAACTTGCCTTGTCAAAAGAAGATTATAGTGCATTGATCTCACTTGGGGATGTAGGTATAAGAAAGATTAATCTCTGAACCATTTTAAATTAATTATCTCAAGTTTGTCAAATACTCACACACACACACACACACTCACTATGTCTTTCAATTTCATTGCTTTATTTAATTATTTATTTCCACTGCATAAACTCAATTTATTAAAGGGGTTTTTATCGATATATCCCAGAGATATATATGGTGAAATTTACCAATAAAAACAACGCATTTTATTATTTTAGGATCCCTATGCTGAAATCAAAACCCCCGTAGAATACTGGCCTTCTTTATAATAATTCAAAATGAAAAAACTAACCTTACACTTTCCTCATGCGCCCCTTTCTCTCTCTATGCCCATTACTTTCTTATCCATTCGACGAGCACGAAAATGACACACAAAGATTGTAAGAAAAATCAAGATCTGAATCGGCGAAAGTGAAGCACTCCTGCTAGATCTTCTGTTGCTCCTTGAAGCAAGGCCTAACCGGAGCCAAATCAATCTCCAAATGATTATCGAAATCAAAGTGTTCCCTAGAAAAAAATAAAATCAAAATCGGTGAAGGAGACAGATTGAGCTGCTTCATTTCAGATTTCAATCTACAAAAATGAAATCAATTTCAAATAATTTGAAGATCTACTGCTCCCTCTAGTCCTAAACACTAAATCGTCTAATAGAGTCGGATCGAGCTGTATAAGACTCAAGTGATTATAGTTTGTTCGAAAGTATCAGCGAGCAATGGTTGAACCAGGATTGGAAGTGTAACGAGCAGGAGGTGAGTGCAGAGGATATTGGAGAATCTATTGATTAGGAGAGAAGTGAAGTTTTGGAGATGATCATCAATGGCGTCCACATTGGTGTTGTGGGTGAAAATTTAGTGAGTGAGATTTAAAAGTGGGCCCCACAATTTAGGTGTGTGAGTGTAACAAGTGAAGTACGTTTAATATTGATGCTACATAGAAAAATGTTGCACAGGGAACTGACCGGGGTAGCAATGGCAGCCAGACTGGAAAAACACGCTCCACGAGGTCCGAAAAATATGGGACCTACAAGACAAAACACCGTTAGGGGTGGGGGGTTTTCCCCCCCCACAAACCCTCCGGCGTGAGAATCATTAATCCGATTCATAACATATATTGACATAATTTTAAACATTTCTAGAGAGAGAGAAAGAGAGAGAGAGAGAGAGAGAGAGAGGAGAGAGAAAGCTTATAACTCACATACCTTAGCTTTATGGAGGGAGGGGGTATTTATATGACCCATGACTCATCATTATCATCTTATCCTTACTTTACACGTGTCACGCATACAACATAGGGCAATCTTAACAAAAGATTTCATTTGGATAAGGTCAAGGCCAAAATCTTGACACGTGGCACGCTCCGTACCTGGAGACATCAACTTGCTGCAAGACTCAACATCAGACATGCGGGAAGACCATACAAGGCACATGCAGGAAGACATGCGGGAAGACCATCCAAGGCACATGCGGGAAGACATGCGGGAATATTATCAAACATGCAACAATCCATGGGACCATCCACTTCCTGTCATGCGACAACCCACTTGCTGCATGACGACAATCAACTTCCTGTCATGCAACAACCCACTTGCTGCATGACGACAATCACTACTAGAAACATGCCTTTTACCGACGGAAATTTCCGTCGGTAATTTCCCAGATCCGTCGGCAAATGGACATTACCGACGGAAATCGTCCGTCGGATTCCGTCGGAAATAATTGGTTGGTAATACCGACAGACCATTTCCTTCGGTATTACTGGCGGATAGTCCGTTGGTAAACAGAATATTCCGTCGGAAACCGTCCGTCGGCAAGCAGGTACGCCGGCCGGTTTGCCGGAGCCATTGCCGGAGGTTACCGACGGAAATGTCCATCGGTAAATATTAAAATAATAAAATAATATAACCCCTTACCGACGGTTAAATCGGTCGGAAACCTTAAGTTTTACCGACGGATATGACCGTCGATAATTTAAAACGTTACCGGCGGAAATGTCCGTCGGTAATGAATATTATTTTTTTATTTTTAATTATTTACCGACGGAAATATCCGTCGGTAACGAGATAAATTATTTTATTTTTTGTTATTTACCGACGGAAATTTCCGTCGGTAATTTGCCCAGATTTAAAAAAAAAATTCTATTTTATTATTAAAACACCTGTAAACCTGTCAAACCTGTTTTAAACAAATCCCAACATACAAAGAAACACAAACAACCTGTTTCGATTGAAACAACCATCCAAATCAAGCGAAACAGGAAACGGGTAAAGGGAAAGGGAAAAGAGAAAATGTTTTGTTTAAACATCAAATAACGAAAAACTGTATCCAACTAAAAGCGAAACGGGAAAGGGGAAACGGGGAAAGGGAAAGGGGAAAAGGGGAAAGGGAAACTGTTTCGCTTGGGGAAAAGGGAAGGGAAAGGGAAAGGGAAACAAAATATGTTGTTTGATTACATGCCAAATAAAATGAATGTTTAACTACCACTACCACGACCACGACCACGAGTGCTGCCGCTACCGCTACCGCTACCGCTACCACCGCCACTTCGCCTAAGGTATTGACCTACTGATGAGTCAGAAGCATTACCGCTATTACGTGGCTGTGGTTGCTGTGGTTGCAAATTCATGGTAGCCAAGTATTGTTGCATGCGCTGTGAGCACCCCAACCCGGGACCTAACGCGTGTCCGGAGCTTGAGGGACTCAAACTAAGAAATTCCACCTTCAAATTTTTTTTTTAAAACTTTTATTTAACATTTAAAAGAAAACCATTTTCAAATACCAATTAAACCAACTAATAATATCACCACTCCACAACTTCCATAAACCATAAAATGATTTCTTACATCGAAACTCATACTTAACTTTGTTTTACAAAAGAGTTTATACACATCTTCTCAAAAGAGTTTTACTAATTAAATACACCCAGACAACCAACTTATACACTTAACCTGACAAGTCCCCAAAAGCAAAACTCCACAATTTAACCCCGGCCTCACTGGTTCCACCAATTGTCTCAAAGACAATCTAAAACAAGAAAGGGAAGGGGTGAGAATAAATCTCAATGAGCTATTATGAATGCAGCAAGATGCCAAACAAGATGCAACACATAGCATGGTAGCACATAACACATTATAAAAGCGGTAAACACCTTACGTTACCTCATTTTACCTTTTCCCGTCTCGAACAATAAGTCGTACAACGTGGGAGTAAAACTCCACTCTTTGGTGAATTGCCTCCAAGACATTCACCTCTTATAGGACTCATACTCCGGAGATCCATATAAGAAAAGATACCTATAATAGAGTATCCAACAATAATATCGCTAAGCGTAAAGCTTTAGGCTTAATACGAAGCATTCCCCCGTACACCAATTGCAACAGTGCAGTAAAGCCTTTTGGGTCAATACGATCGTTAGCACACCCACTCGTGGCCACAGGGGACGGTCCCAGTATGATGAACCTTCAATCACTTATAGAACAAATCCATAATTGATTGAATTCCATTATACCCCCGAATATCAACATGTTCAAGCACAATATAGATACTTAAAACATAATCCACAAAAAGGGATAATCATATAACAACATGGTAATGTATACTCATGAAATCAATACCATAGTGCAACAACCATTTAGTACACTACGCATCATAATATAACAACATGGTAATGTATACTCATGCTAATCAATACCATCAATGAATATAAATTCAAGTAAGGTAACCATATAACCAAATAATCCACACTTGGGATGCAATGTAACAACAAGTCAATTATTCCACACTTGGGATACAACACAACCATATATCAAATAATCCACAATTGGGATACCACATAACACTTGCCAATTAATCCACACTTAGGATGCACATAACAGTATGTCTAATAGTCCATACTTAGAATATTATGGTAACCATAAAATCAATAATTCCACAACTTGGAATAACAATGCCACAAGGTGATACATACCCATTTCCCATTTGATCAATAGTGAAACCTATAGCTTCTACACTATTGTTAACTACTCACCAAAAATATGGAATGAGTAAGGACACTATGTATCGTAAACCATTCCTACCTAGTCATTATACATCCTCGAATAACCTTAATAAAAGTTCAAGATCTATTTCCCAAGTTGAACTACTTTAATCTAAGTTAAAAGGGATTAATGCATATCCGGGTTGGTTTAGATTCTACTACTTAATACGGATTAAGGATCATGCTAGGAGGTTGTTAGTAAGCATTCAGCAAGACAAGGAACTGGACATGATTCTGGCGTCATGGGCGACCGCCCAAAGGGGTATGGGCGACCGCCCAAGTATGGCAAAGGATGGAGATGATTGCTGTGGTCAAGGGCGACCGCCCAGACCACATGGGCGACCGCCCATGAGACCTTTTCCTCAGATTTCGTAGCTTGAACCAACACAACCCAAATTTATCAATTTCAAACTTAGAAGGCTTACTTAACATTAAACAATTCATACTAAACCATGAAAACCAAAATGATTTCTTTAGATTATTTACACTTGAGTTCCCACTCATTCCACTAACCCATTTCAAGTTTCCATTTTCTAAATCTAATTCCACCCATTTCATCATCTTATTTCAAGCTAAAAATCTTCTAATCTCATTTCACCCATTTCTCTACCACATTCCAAGTTTGAACTTCTTACATTAATTAAACCCTTTTTCTTACCCTCTTGACCCACTTTCTTAACCAATAACAACATTCTAATTCATTTACTAAATTTCTCAACTCCAAGGAGATTTCCAAGCATCAACCAATCATTTCAATAATAAGAACAACATTTAATAGTTTATGAACATCACATAGAAGGGAAAGTCATAATAACTCACCTTAGCCAAAATAAGAGGAAATGAAGCTTTTCTAGGCTTGATCAATCCCTTGAGATGATCCACTCTCAAAAGGACACTTGGATCTAAAAATGAGCAAGAAATGATCTTGGGATAAGTTTAAGAGAGAAGCTTTCACCAAGACTCTTCCATGGAGAATGTAGAGAAAAGAAAGAGGAAGAAGATGAAAATGATGAGAAAAGGAGGAGGGAGGTCGGATGGTTGAGGGAGCATGGGAAGGGGTATGGGTGTTGTTGACAAATGAGGAGGATGGGGAGTGATTTAGGGAAAGGGTCCCCCCCCCACAACTATCCTACCTAGGCTTTCACCAAAAGCCACTTTCATTTAAATTTTTCCCAATGTATTTAAATTAAAATTCTCCTACTCAAATATTTATTCTTCATACTTAATTCCTCCTTCCCTATTTTATTCATGTTTTTATTATTATATTTCTTTTTGAACATTAATTTATTTTCCTATCATTTATCCTAATATAAGAATTCGAGTATATAAAAATGGACACATAATATTAACAGTAATATTAAAGGCACACAATATGATATTAAAATTAGTGCCTAGGGTTAGGGTCGTTACATTCACTCCTCCTTAAAGAAAATTCGTCCCGAATTTTAAACTTGATTACCTTAATGATCACTAACAAAGGCTACTTCTCCAAGCATTTCAAATTACAACCTTCAAATATTTTCCTAAATGTCATGATTCTTATATACCTTCTCACAATCCAAACACTCTAGAATTAATCCCGGAGTCGAAATCCTAATAACTCTCAACGTTTTTCCTACCTAATTTCAAATCTGCCTAAGCATCCTTAATTGAAGAATTCCATACGTACGAAGGATCACAAGTAAATTTTCTCATACCAATCTTTAGACAATACCCATTCAATGCTAAACTAAACTGCTATTATACTAAACTCCCTTAAGATTAATAGAACCTCTCCGGTTGAAAGGAAACCCAACACACAATCTATTCTTCAAAAATCTAGATAATCTTCTCATCTTGAGACTGTCCTCTCATCCTATTAACTTCTGAATCACCGTTGAACTTCCCTTAAAGTCTCCACATTCTATGGGTCTAACTTGACTATTTGCAACAATATCTCGCCTTACGACTCAAAGGATACACTTAGCGACACATAAATCTTTCGGCTAATCGCATTCGAAATCACAATAACTTTTACGGATAATATAAAATGACGCGACTAAAATCTTTTAATAGTTCCAACCATCGCTTAGGCTTGTAGATCTCTCCCACTCGAATAATTAAATTCTCCAAACTCATAGGGTCACCACAAATCCCAAAAAGGAAACTTCAAGAAAATAGGATTCTTACTTAGATAACGAAACACAATTGTAGTCACTCTTACGTAAGGAATAAGAAAATTTCCGCTCTATCTAAGTTAACTTCCTCAAAGCATACGTTATCACTTTCACATTTCTCTTAATATCACAATCAAATCTTCCTTTAATACGCACTTATAATTCACAAAATTCTCACATTCATTAGGTAAGGTAAGGATAGGATCTATAGTTACTTTATTCTCCATTTCTACCAATATGACCCATTCTTATTACATCTTACACCATTGGTATCCTTCCGAGTTATCTAAACCAACGGTTTTATAATTCTATAGAATTCCTTAAGAATTCCTTTAGTAGCACTTTGCCAACCTCAAAGATTAGGGACACAATCCTCGTAAGATCCATAGTAACTTCCAAGCTTAAACTATAGAACCCCAAATTTTGGAAACTTCTCGAGTCAACTCACACTAGCTAAACTTTGCATACAAGGACTTCTCACCAAAGATTATTAACCCTATCCTCCAATGACTTTCATGATCCTCTCGGAACTTTAATTAACAAAGAGACCCCCAATTCTAATTACCATAAAGCCATCAAAATAAGGCTTAAAAATTCTGCTTATCATACTTAGAATCAACACATACGATACCTTGATGGAAATACAATTACCATCTACTCACAACTAGCACGAAAATTTTCCGGAAAGACTTCTTATGCAAGTCTAACACCAACCAAATACCTTTTTCACTTTTTAACCAACATTTTTCTGGCTTAAACACATATATAACAAGAATACCATATAAAGGTTTATCTATATCAAATACCAATATAATCAAATTGGGTATAGAAAAGAAGACTCATTTCTTATGATAGTCTACCAATGCATAATAACTACTTAACCCTCCAGGTCAAGTATATCTCATTTTTACAAATTGGTAATCATACCAAATCAACTGGCAATACATGCTCAGTCATGACCACATCACTATCGTGGTAAATCAAGGGAGGTTCGAGGTATCCTCTCATAAGAGCAGAATCCTCTAACAATAAAACAATATCTCAAACAATGTATGTCACACATAAGCAAAATGTGATGCCAAACATAAATGATATGCAACAGGATCTATAAAATATAACCCCTACTGCGAGACAGGAGTATACCTCTAGTAACCTCCGAGGAAGCTATCTCTCCTAGGTTCGAAACATGTACTCTAATTACAGACCTTCTCTTTCGGTTCTCCTTCGCTATCTCTTTTGGTACCACCTCTTTGTCGTCCACCCGGCTGACTGCTGCTTGAAACTCGTCCCTGAAGAAACTTTGGACAATTCCTCCTAAAGTGTCCCATTTCTCCACACTTAATACACTTACCTTGTTTACTCCAACAATGATCTTCGGTATGCCCAATCTTCTTGCAAAATTTACAATTCATCCCATACTGTTTGGATTTTGGCCTAGATGAAGAAGCTACAACAAACTCTCCTCTCACACTTCCTGAAGTTAAGGTCCTTGGCTGTCCTCTAATGATTTTGGATCCTTGTCCTATATACTTTGGCTTGTTTCCAATTCCCCTTCCGGATCTTCCACTATTTTCCTCAATGTCCTTTTCGATCTTATATGCCCTATCTATGACTGTCTGATAATCGATGAAACTATCAATCCATAATTTCTTCCTAAACTCACTCCTCAAACCTGTTACAAACTTCTGAACCCTTTTCACTTCATGCGATACCAAATGAGGGCAACACTTAGCTAATTCCTCAAACCGGACCGAATACTGATTCACCGTCATGTTCCCTTGTTTTAGTCTTAAGAATTCAAGCTCCTTCTTATCCCTTGTAACCATGGAAATGAAATAGTCCTCGAACTGTTGAGTGAAATTATCCCAAGTCTGGGGCGTATGATCCCGCTCCCAACTTTCCTTCACACCGCCACCACCGATCGGCCTAGACCATCAAGTTTGAAAACGGCATACCTAACTTTCTCTTTGTTGGGACTTTCTATAACCTCGAAAATCCTATTCATTTCTGCTAATCATTTTTCTGCCTTTAACGAATTCGGATCTCCGTAAAAGCTCGGTGGGTTCATCTTCATAAATCTTTCTAATCCATCACTTTGGTATCCCTCAGGTTGATTCGGAACTGATCCTCTAGTCTCCATATTATGTACAAACATCCTGAACAATTTCATCATCTCTTCATCCTGATTTCCACCTATACCCATATCTCCTTCATTTTCTAGAACCTTTCGCCGATCATCATTGCTTCCGGCCATTAGAACGAACTCCTGCATTAAACACTCGACGTTAATTACCACACATTCCCACTTAGTCTAGACATCTACCCTTGACCTCTAAACTAAGCTTTGATACCAACTGTGAGCACCCCAACCCGGGACCTAACGCGTGTCCCGAGCTTGAGGGACTCAAACTAAGAAATTCCACCTTCAAATTTTTTTTTTAAAACTTTTATTTAATATTTAAAAGAAAATCATTTTCAAATACCAATTAAACCAACTAATAATATCACCACTCCACAACTTCCATAAACCATAAAATGATTTCTTACATCGAAACTCATACTTAACTTTGTTTTACAAAAGAGTTTATACACATCTTCTCAAAAGAGTTTTACTAATTAAATACACCCAGACAACCAACTTATACACTTAACCTGACAAGTCCCCAAAAGCAAAAGTCCACAATTTAACCCCGGCCTCACTGGTTCCAGTCACTGTCTCAAAGACAATCTAAAACAAGAAAAGGGAAGGGGTGAGAATAAATCTCAATGAGCTATTATGAATGCAGCAAGATGCCAAACAAGATGCAACACATAGCATGGTAGCACATAACACATTATAAAAGCGGTAAACACCTTACGTTACCTCATTTTACCTTTTCCCGTCTGAACAATAAGTCGTACAACGTGGGAGTAAAACTCCACTCTTTGGTGAATTGCCTCCAAGACATTCACCTCTTTATAGGACTCATACTCCGTAGATCCATATAAGAAAAGATACCTATAATAGAGTATCCAACAATAATATCGCTAACTGTAAAGCTTTAGGCTTAATACGTAAGCATTCCCCCGTACACCAATTGCAACAGTGCGTAAAGCCTTTTGGGTCAATACAGTCGTTAGCACACCCACTCTGTGGCCACAGAGGGGACGGTCCCAGGTATGATGAACCTTCAATCACTTATAGAACAAATCAATAATTGATTGAATTCCATTATACCCCCGAATATCAACATGTTCAAGCACAATATAGATACTTGAAACATAATCCACAAAAAGAGATAATCATATAACAACATGGTAATGTATACTCATGAAATCAATACCATAGTGCAACAACCATTTAGTACACTACGCATCATAATATAACAACATGGTAATGTATACTCATGCTAATCAATACCATCAATGAATATAAATTCAAGTAAGGTAACCATATAACCAAATAATCCACACTTGGGATGCAATGTAACAACAAGTCAATGATTCCACACTTGGGATACAACACAACCATATATCAAATAATCCACAATTGGGATACCACATAACACTTGCCAATTAATCCACACTTAGGATGCACATAACAGTATGTCTAATAGTCCATACTTAGAATATTATGGTAACCATAAAATCAATAATTCCACAACTTGGAATAACAATGCCACAAGGTGATACATACCCATTTCCCATTAGATCAATAGTGAAACCTATAGCTTCTACACTATTGTTAACTACTCACCAAAAATATGGAATGAGTAAGGACACTATGTATCGTAAACCATTCCTACCTAGTCATTATACATCCTCGAATAACCTTAATAAAAGTTCAAGATCTATTTCCCAAGTTGAACTACTTTAATCTAAGTTAAAAGGGATTAATGCATATCCGGGTTGGTTTAGATTCTACTACTTAATATGGATTAAGGATCATGCTAGGAGGTTGTTAGTACGCATTCAGCAAGACAAGGAACTGGACATGATTCTGGCGTCATGGGCGACCGCCCAAAGGGGTATGGGCGACCGCCCAAGTATGGTAAAGGATGGAGATGATTGCTGTGGTCATGGGCGACCGCTGCACTACCACGGGCGACCGCCCATGAGACCTTTTCCTCAGATTTCGTAGCTTGAACCAACACAACCCAAATTTATCAATTTCAAACTTAGAAGGCTTACTTAACATTAAACAATTCATACTAAACCATGAAAACCAAAATGATTTCTTTAGATTATTTACACTTGAGTTCCCACTCATTCCACTAACCCATTTCAAGTTTCCATTTTCTAAATATAATTCCATCCATTTCATCATCTTATTTCAAGCTAAAAATCTTCTAATCTCATTTCACCCATTTCTCTACCACATTCCAAGTTTGAACTTCTTACTTTAATTAAACCCTTTTTCTTACCCTCTTGACCCACTTTCTTAACCAATAACAACATTCTAATTCATTTACTAAATTTCTCAACTCCAAGGAGATTTCCAAGCATCAACCAATCATTTCAATAATAAGAACAACATTTAATAGTTTATGAACATCACATAGAAGGGAAAGTCATAATAACTCACCTTAGCCAAAATAAGAGGAAATGAAGCTTTTCTAGGCTTGATCAATCCCTTGAGATGATCCACTCTCAAAAGGACACTTGGATCTAAAAATGAGCAAGAAATGATCTTGGGATAAGTTTAAGAGAGAGAAGCTTTCACCAAGACTCTTCCATGGAGAATGTAGAGAAAAGAAAGAGGAAGAAGATGAAAATGATGAGAAAAGGAGGAGGGAGGTCGGATGGTTGAGGGAGCATGGGAAGGGATATGGGTGTTGTTGACAAATGAGGAGGATGGGGAGTGATTTAGGGAAAGGGTCCCCCCCCCCACAACTATCCTACCTAGGCTTTCACCAAAAGCCACTTTCATTTAAATTTTTCCCAATGTATTTAAATTAAAATTCTCCTACTCAAATATTTATTCTTCATACTTAATTCCTCCTTCCCTATTTTATTCATGTTTTTATTATTATATTTCTTTTTGAACATTAATTTATTTTCCTATCATTTATCCTAATATAAGAATTCGAGTATATAAAAATGGACACATAATATTAACAGTAATATTAAAGGCACACAATATGATATTAAAATTAGTGCCTAGGGTTAGGGTCGTTACATGCGCTGCTCATCTTATTTATATATATACATATATGTATATTTTTATTTTTATTTTTATTTTTACTTTTTACTTTTTATTTTTTATTTTATTTTTTATTTATTATTATTTTATTTATTATTATTATTATTTATTATTATTATTATTATTTTATTATTATTTATTTTATTTATTTATTTATTTTTTATTTTTATTTTTATTTTTATTTTTTATTTATTTATTTTTTTTTACTTATTTATTTATTTTTTTCCAACAACCTTTTTCACACGATGACATTGAAACCGACACAATTCACTGCCCCCTAGACACTAAAAAGACTAGTAAGATTGTAAAATTACATATGAAACCAATATACTCGAGCAAAAAAGTTAAACCACAAAAATGGTAGCTATGCAAATACCAATCCTATGAAACACTAAAATATATGATGGATAAAAATTCACTTGTAATAAAATACCTAGCAAGTGTACTAGCTACCGATGTAGTAGTATGCACAAGCAAGGGTCGAATCCACAGAAATTTGAGTGTTGAACAAATTGATTTAATTAGTGTGACAAGAAACAAAAGGGGGTTTTTGGTTTTGATTTTATTATAAAAACTAATTAGCAAAAACTAATTAAGCAAATAAAATAACAAAACAAGGAAATAATTCAAGGATTACGAAATAGTCCACGGATTGGATTCACAACATATTATCACTTTATGCTATTTAAATCATGTAAATAAATAACTCAATCTCATTCTTGGGTTCGTTCACAAAATTATAGGATTAAGATGTTCATATATTCCGCTAGGTCAATAAGAACATTAAAACCCTCCTAATTCTATCATGTTTATATATTCCGCTAGGTCAATATAAACATTCAAGAATTTCAATTAAAAACTTAAGAACAATGGAACCTAGATTCGTTTGATTTCCGCTAGGTCCTCAATTGAATCTATTCTTCTCAACAATGGTCAAATTACAAACTATCCACGCTAGTGCAATAATTTATATCCAAATAAATTCAAGAGGTCAAAGGTATTCCGCTAGGTCAACACAATTGATCTCAAGAACAATGGTTAAGAATGTTGAGAAGAACAAGAACGAAAAAAGAGATGGGAAGAATTAAAACCTTAGCATAAAGATCAAATATGTGTTACCACCAATCCGCAAACTAAAGAATTTAGCCTCGAAGGGCCATTAAAATAAATACCTCAAACCTTGAATTAAAACCTTCAATCTTGTACAAAGGAATTATAATATGTTTAGGAGAAAGAATAAGAAAAATCAAAAGAACAAAAGATCCAAAGATAAAATATAAAAATATAAAGATGATCAAAAACTAGTCTAGGGTTGTTTATATAGGAGGAGGAAGGTGGAAATCCTTTTTGGAAACAGATTAGGGTCAAAATCCTAGTCAAAATAGAAAATCTCCCAAAATCCGTGGCTGATTCTGTGAAAATCTTGTTGCTGAATCGTTTTTATGATTTTGTGACGGAAGTAAATCCGTTGTAAAAGCCTTTGTGGGCGGTCGCCCACGGTTGCCCACCGGACGCCCAGTTGTGCAGTAGGTTTCTCGGCCAAATGCTTTGCCTTGGTTCCTTCCTTGGCCATCCTAGCCCATTTTTGGCCCAGCAAGGCCCTTGCTTGGCCCCTAATTTCTTCTCTTTGGCCGGCCAATTGGCCCCAACAGCCCCAAGCATGCCCCGGCCATGACCATGCAGTGGCCTAGTTTTGTTTCAATTAGTATTCGGTTCGTCTCGCCATTTTGCATTCGCACTTTGACCACTATAGAAAATTCTTTTGCACTTCGCTCTTTGAGATTTTATTTTTCATTTTATCCCATGAATTTTTATAAATCAAATTCGTTCAAAAATTCCATATTTCCAATTTAGTCCCTGAATTTCCAAGAATTTCAATTTGGTCCCTTGAACTTCCAAATTTCCGTTTTGCCCCAAATTTTCCAAAATTGCAATTTGATCCAAAAGCTTTCAAAGTCCGCTCCAATCCTCCGTTTTCTCAATAATTTCACTTCAACCCCTGTACTTTCAAAAGACTAGAAAATACATTAAATTCTCAAGATTTCGAGCACCAAATAAGCTAGGAAATATATCTTTTGGATGGGTAAAACCACATCCTGCAAATACCCCCAAACTTGATGGATAAAAATCCACTTGTAATAAAATACCTAGAAAGTGTACTAGCTACCGATGTAGTAGTATGCACAAGCAAGGGTCGAATCCACAGAGATTTGAGTGTTGAACAAATTGGTTTAATTAGTGTGACAAGAAACAAAAGGGGGTTTTTGGTTTTGATTTTATTATTAAAACTAATTAGCAAAAACTAATTAAGCAAATAAAATAACAAAACAAGGAAATAATTCAAGGATTACGAAATAGTCCACGGATTGGATTCACAACATATTATCACTTTATGCTATTTAAATCATGTAAATAAATAACTCAATCTCATTCTTGGGTTCGTTCACAAAATTATAGGATTAAGATGTTCATATATTCCGCTAGGTCAATAAGAACATTAAAACCCTCCTAATTCTATCATGTTTATATATTCGGCTAGGTCAATATAAACATTCAAGAATTTCAATTAAAAACTTAAGAACAATGGAACCTAGATTCGTTTGATTTCCGCTAGGTCCTCAATTGAATCTATTCTTCTCAACAATGGTCAAATTACAAACTATCCACGCTAGTGCAATAATTTATATCCAAATAAATTCAAGAGGTCAAAGGTATTCCGCTAGGTCAACACAATTGATCTCAAGAACAATGGTTAAGAATGTTGAGAAGAACAAGAACGAAAAAAGAGATGGGAAGAATTAAAACCTTAGCATAAAGATCAAATATGTGTTACTACCAATCCGCAAACTAAAGAATTTAGCCTCGAAGGGCCATTAAAATAAATACCTCAAACCTTGAATTAAAACCTTCAATCTTGTACAAAGAAATTATAATATGTTTAGGAGAAAGAATAAGAAAAATCAAAAGATCAAAAGATCCAAAGATAAAATATAAAAATATAAAGATGATCAAAAACTAGTCTAGGGTTGTTTATATAGGAGGAGGGAGGTGAAAATCCTTTTTGGAAACAGATTAGGGTCAAAATCCTAGTCAAAATAGAAAATCTCCCAAAATTCGTGGCTGATTCTGTGAAAATCTTGTTGCTGATTCGTTTTTATGATTTTGTGACGGAAGTAAATCCGTTGTAAAAGCCTTTGTGGGCGGTCGCCCACGGTTGCCCACCGGACGCCCAGTTGTGCAGTAGGTTTCTCGGCCAAATGCTTTGCCTTGGTTCCTTCCTTGGCCATCCTAGCCCATTTTTGGCCCAACAAGGCCCTTGCTTGGCCCCTAATTTCTTCTCTTTGGCCGGCCAATTGGCCCCAACAGCCCCAAGCATGCCCCGGCCATGACCATGCAGTGGCCTAGTTTTGTTTCAACCGCTCGCCATTTTGCATTCGCCCTTTGATCACTATAGAAAATTCTTTTGCACTTCGCTCTTTGAGATTTTATTTTTCATTTTATCCCATGAATTTTTATAAATCAAATTCGTCCAAAAATTCCATATTTCCAATTTAGTCCCTGAATTTCCAAGAATTTCAATTTGGTCCCTTGAACTTCCAAATTTCCGTTTTGCCCCAAATTTTCCAAAATTGCAATTTGATCCAAAAGCTTCCAAAGTCCGCTCCAATCCTCCATTTTCTCAATAATTTCACTTCAACCCCTGTACTTTCAAAACACTAGAAAATACATTAAATTCTCAAGGTTTTGAGCACCAAATAAGCTAGAAAATATATCTTTTGGATGGGTAAAACCACATCCATCAATATACACAACTAAAGCTGTATCTTTTGGATGGGTAAAACCACATCCATCAATATACACAACTAAAGCTGCAACACACAGAAACAGAGATTAGTGTTTGTTAGGTCAGGAACAATACATCAAACAATGCTTTTAAGTTATAAACCAAAGTTAGACTACAGGTCCCAACTCCTAACAATTATAGTATTAAATAAACAATAAACAATTCACAGATAAAAGTGATATAAACCATTACTGTACATGAATGGTTTCTCTACGACAAAATGTTCTCTTAAAGATCAATAGTACTTTATGTCCAAAATGTTAATTCCCCAATTCTCCAAAACGTGATATTTCATATAGGTAGTGATCAAGTTAATAGGTCCTAGGAATAATTTATAGCTATGTCCCCAATAAGATGAATTTTGTTAGGACCTAACTATGTAAGCCACATAGTTATAAAAGGTTTTGACAAAGAAATATATCATATGTTATCTAACAGCCAAGATAACATATGACCTTGGACATCTAAGCCATCAACTTCAAACTGCACTTCTATATATATCAACTGGACAGCTATGATTCAATCATCCTACAAAGATATCACTCAAAACCACTCATGTACATTAATGTATCTAATTACATGTGTAGTATGATGCTTTACATATTGCCTAAACCTTCTAGATCAAGAACTTAGCTCTGACAGCTAAGGTTCTCTCACAGCAAAGACTTCATCCCTCAGCGGCTATGATCTTCAACATCGGCGGCAATGAAGAATTCTGCGATGACCAAGATGTGCCTTGCCCAATCACTCCATACGAGATGTTGCCGGCTTATCTCCATAAAGATCACATGCTTGGTTGCGATTCCGGCTATATTATTCTCCGATCAACAAAGGCTCTAAATGCAACTCCAACATGCATTTACTACCTTGTCTCCTTGTCTCCTCCAACGGCTATTTCCTAGCCTATAAAAGGAACTCTCCAAGGCGAAGAACTCACCCCTTACACACACAACTTCTACAAACCTTGCATCCAAACCTTCTCAACTGCAACCAATAATCAAAATAACATTAAGACACTTGTGCGATCTCGGAGTGTATAAAGCGATTTGTAAGAACCCCTTAAGACCGACTTTAAGTGGGTAGTGTGAATTGCTCAGGTGTAGAGCTTAATCCCTAATAGACTGTACTTATTAGGAAGAGGAAGTTCAAGGAACTTGCCTATCCAATCCTTTGTAAATCTTAACGGGAACTAGATTTAAGTGGATTGATCTCACTTGTCAAGGTTGACAGTGAGGGTGGACGTAGGAGGAGTGAACTCTGAACCACCTTAAAATTCCTTGTGTTCAATTGGTATTATCACACAACACACACACACACATATACACACACATACACTATTCACTTGTCTTTACATTATTTCAAACACTTTTATTCCGCCGCACATTTAACTCTAATCTTTAAAACCGGTTAACCTCGACGGCTAAGATTTCACCTCGGTGTCAAACCTTAAGCGCCTAACCTTTAATTTGATCTAAGCAAACAGGACCTTTCAATTGGTATCAAAGCTTTTCTTCACACACAAAAGTCTAACAACTTGTGAAGGATCATCTACCAACCCACCATGCCTCAACCAAGGAGAAATAATGAGAAAGACATTCCCCATATTGATGACTGTGGATCATTTGAAATATATGCATCAAAAATTAAAACATACCTTGATGCCAATAGTATTTGGAATTGGTATGCCCTTGAAAATGAAGTCACATACCCCTGTATCTGTTGATACAAATGGTGGACCTAGCAAAGTAAAATCTCCAGATTTTGGATGATTCGGAAAGACGGACTAGTCGGTGCCAACCTTAAAGTCAAGAACATACTCCAAAAGAGTGTAAATGACTCACTTGCTCAAGAAATTGCCAAGGAACCATCTCGCAAAGGTCAGCTGGGAACTCATCCATACCAAGTTCCAAAAACACACCGGTGTTAGAACACAAAACCTATACAACCTTCTTAGACAACTTGACAACTTCAAGTTCTACCACAGTGAGAAAGTAAGTCTTTGCAAAACCAAGGTTTGAAGACTTGGTAAGATCCATTCTTTGATCATGGTAAAACCTTTTAAAACCAAGATCTGTGTCTCAAAATATACTCCAACCTTCCTCAAGAATATGAGAAGGTAGCTCTACCAATAAGAGAAGGCTCAGAATGGAGCACCATGACTGTTGAACAATACTTTGGTAAGCTTGAAGCTTATGAACTAGAAGGAATGATAAAACTCCAACCCGTTCCTTCCATTTCACAAACCCTTGCCTTAACTGCCCAAGAAACCACTCAAAAATTAATCACCCAACAAGACATTGATTCCATGGTTCTTCTTTCCCTCCAAAAAGTAAACCTTCCCTCAAACAACCTGTCTCAAGGAGATCTACCTAGTCTCATATCCATGGTACATCGAAATACCTTGAGAGCACATAAGAAATCCTTTGAGAAAAGCTATAGCCCATCCACCTCGATCAAGAAAACCCTAAAAAGAAAGTTGAATGCTTCAAGCTGTAAGAAGCTTGGACATTACTCATCGGTTGCCACTGAACCAAGGAAACCTAGGGAAAATCGGACGGCTAAGAAGTTCTCATACTCCAAGGAAATTATTCACGAGTTCAAGGTGTAAGCTGCTACAACTCCACAAAGAAGAAAAATGAAAAGAACAAAGAGCAAGTATTGATTCTTTGACTCATCTAAGTTTAGTGATGAGGAATGTGACTATAGTGACTACTGAAAGTGAAGGAGAAGAAGCAATGATATGCTTGATGGTGGAGATGATGAAGACTCGGACAATGAAGAAGATCTTGAAGCCTTAGGCTGTTCTTTGAAGAACTAAAGCAGGTACCTCAATTTAACACTTTAAACAATGAAGAATTTAAGAAATTAATTAGTACTCTTTTAATTCAAATAAAAAGACACCAAACTGGCTTTGCTTCATTGCTCACCGATAATCTATCCCAAAGTAAAACCATTGAAAGCCTTGAAAGAGCCAACCGAGGACTGAAAGTTCAAAACCTTATGCTTGAAAAAGCCAATGAAGAGTGACAGTGTGAATTCTAAACTTACGGAAACCAACATCAATCTTGAAAAGGAAAATGAATCCTTCAGAAAGAAGTTTGAAACCTGGAACAGCTCTGGAGAAGCCTTGACCCACTTTAGCTACAACCAAAGACACCCAGGTGACAAATCAGGAATTGGAGCTAACAATCCTACTATGTACACATATACCCCTCTTACTGATGAAAGGGCCATTGACAAGATGGTTCTTGAAAGCATGAACTATGTCAAAACCCAAGAAAATGTTTATCCTATCCAAACCAAGGAAGATCTCAAAAAAAAAATGGATGAAACTAGCTCCGGTCACGCGATGTATCAACTCCGAGATAGCCCCACTCACACCTTGATAAAACTCATATAGCCATCTTAAAACAGTCAAAAGGAAAAGGAAAACAAGCAAGCAAAGGTAAATACATATGGCAAAAGAAAGGAATCAAGGAGCAAATGAAGGAGAACCAACCAAGACATGGTGGACGGCGAGAGGTCTCCTAAACAACCAAGACATGGTGGACGGCGAGAGGTTTCCTAGACGGCCAAGATATGGTGGACGACGAGAGGTCTCCAAGACAAAGAAAGATTCTATGATCATCACTCATATGCCAAACCTCAAAGACCTAGCGGGCCATTCTCAAATGGAAGAAACCATGCCCAACACAATACCTCTCCTAGATCATCTCATAATTCCCCAAGCCATTCTCGGTTTCATAACCAAAACCAATTCATTTCTCCTAACCAATTTCTTAATCAAACCCAACCTATTGCTCCTACTCCCTATATGCGCAAATCATGGGATATTATAATGCCCTAAACCGGTACTTTGGAAAGAGAGCAATGAACAAAGCTAGGGTACCAAAGAAATTCTAATCCTTTGGACCCAAAAGAATAAAGGGTACCATAAATGTATTTTCTGTTTTGTAGGAACCTAGGAAAGGAATATGGTACTTGGACCGGTGGATGCGACGGGCACATGACTTACAACAAGGAGTGGCTACAACAATATGTCCCTAAAAATGGTCCAAATGTAACTTTTGGTGACAATTCTCAAGCCAAAGTCAAAGGATCGAAACCTTGTTACTAAAGATATTATTTTCACTAATGTATCTTATGTAGAGGGTCTCGAAGCACAATTTTATTAGCCTTAGTCAAATTTGTGATAAGGGATATCATGTTGTTTGTTCCAAAAACCCTTTGCACTTTGTCGAGGATGTCAACAACAAATCAATCCTCTCTGGAATAAGAAAAGGCAACCTCTCTTGTCTAAACCTAGAAATTGTGGATTCCTCGGATGCCCATTGCCTACTCTCCTTGATCAATCGACATGTCTTGGCTATGGCACAAAAGATTGGCTCACTTAAACACGAAAAGTATCTCAAAACTATCCAACTCAAACCTAGTAAAAGGCCTACCCAAAATACCCTTCAAAAAGGACAAGTTGTGCAAAGCTTGTCAATGTGGAAAACAAAAGAAAACCTCCTTCACCGCCAAAACCAGATTAGATACCTCAAAACCACTTCAACTTCTCCACATGGACCTTTTTGGACCCATCGAACTAGATCTCTTGGTGGAAAGAGATACTCTCTTGTTGTAGTTGATGACTACACTAGATTCACTTGGATCATACTTCTTGAATCTAAAAGAGATACATTGGAACAACTTGTCAAATTGTTCAATAAAATTCAAAACCAAAAGGGTTTATCCATCATCAAAATCGAGATCGAGATCATGGTAAGGAATTTGAGAACAACGGTGTTGAAGAATCTTTGTGATCAAAAGGGATTGAGCACAATTTCTGCTCCTAGAACTCCTCGGCAAAATGGGGTTCTTTGAAAGAAAGAATAGAACAATTTGTGAGGCGGCAAGGTCTATCTTTGTCGAGCACAACCTTCCTAAATATTTTTGGGGTGAAGCAGTCACCACTGCTGTCTATGTTCAGAACAAGACCCTTATCAACAAATTTCACTCCAAGACTCCCTATGAACTTTGGAATGGAAGAACACCAACCATTTCTTACTTCCATGGCTTTGGAAGTAGATGCTTCATACACAACAATGGGAAAAACAATCTTGACAAATTTGATTCAAAAAGTGATGAAGGAATTTTCCTTGGATACTCCAACACTAGCAAAGCCTATAGGGTTTACAACAAAAGAAGACTTGTTGTAGAGGAATCAATTCATGTAGACTTTGATGAAAATAATGACCAAAGTCACACTGAGCTATGTGATTTTGATGAAGGCGTGGGAAATTCGGATAACCTACCTGAAGTGTCTCCTGTGCATGATCCCTCATGTCTCATTCCTGAAGAAGATTCACCTTCCCTTCCCTATATAGTGCCCAAAGACACTAATAAACAACCTTCTTTGTTTGACAGCCAAGAATCCCTTCTCAACAGCAAAGGTGAATCTGATAGCCAAGGTACTCCTCATAACCTACCTTCATCCAGTCATCAAAATTCCCTTGAAAAAGATTCTATCCAACTTGATAACAACTCCTCTCATTCAAATCCTCAACCTGAAACCATTACCCACATCATTCCTCCAAACAAAAGCATCTATATTGACCTACCTATACACAAAATGGACATTCCACCTGACATGCCTGTTCTTGACTCTCTAATGAGTGCCTTCATCTCTCAAATTGAACCCAAAAAGATAAATGAAGCCCTTCAAGACCCAGATTGGATAGAAGCAATGGAGGAAGAATTGGAGCAATTTGAAAGAAATAAAGTTTGGAAGCTTGTTCCTAAGCCAAAGAACCAAACTGTCATTGGAACAAGATGGGTTTTTAGGAATAAGATGAATGAAGAAGGAATTGTAGTAATAAACAAAGCTAGACTGGTTGCTCAAGGATACAGACAAGAAGAAGGTATTGACTATGATGAGACTTTTGCACCAGTTGCAAGACTTGAAGCTATAAGGTTATTTCTTGCCTATGCTTCATTCAAGAAGATGAAAGTGTTTAAGATGGATGTCAAAAGTGCATTTCTGAATGGAGTCCTAAATGAAAAGGTGTTTGTATCTCAACCTCCTGGATTTGAGCATCCCAAATTTCCTGATCATGTATACAAATTGGACAAAGCATTATATGGGCTTAAGCAGGCAACAAGAGCTTGGTATGATACCCTATCTAAATATCTCCTTGGCAAATGATTTACCAAGGGCCATATTGATAACACTTTGTTTATCAAGAAATATGGAGATGATCAGTTGCTCATACAAGTATATGTTGATGACATCATCTTTGGCTCATCAAATGAGGACTTGTGCACTGAATTTGGGGATATTATGAAGAATCAGTTTGAAATGAGCATGATTGGTGAGCTCACTTTCTTCTTAGGGCTTCAAGTCAAGCAAATGAAGGAAGGAATATTCATTAACCAAGCTAAATACACAAGGGATATGATCAAGAAGTTTGACATGCAAACTGCTTCCCCTGCCAAAACTCCCTTGTCAACCACAACTAAACTTCATGCTGATCCAGATGGTCAAAGTGTAAATCCAACACTTTACAGAAGTTACATTGGATCTCTTCTTTATGTGACAGCTTCAAGACCTGACATTATGTTCGGTGTACGTCTCGTGCAAGATTTCAAGCAAACCCCAAGGAATCTCATCTCTCTGCTTTGTCAAGAGAATTTTGAGATATCTCAAAGGAACCCACGATTATGGTTTGTGGTATCCTACTTTGAATCCCCATTTTCTCTAATTGGATTCACCGACTCGACTATCTTTGGATGTAATCTAGATAGAAAATCCACAAGTGGTGGATGCCAATTTATTGGATCTAGAATTATTTCATGGTCAAGCAAAAAGCAAACCTCAGTAGCCACCTCAACAGCTGAAGCTGAGTATATTGCTGCTGGCTTGTGTTGTTCACAAATACTTTACCTCAAAAGTAAACTACATGACTTTGGAATTGAATTGTCTAACATTCCCATCTTTTGTGACAACTCAAGTACAATTGCCATGAAAGAAAATCCTGTCCAACACTCAAAAACAAAGCATATTGAGGTCAGACATCACTTCATCAGAGATCATGTTGAAAAAGGGAATATCAACCTTGCTAAAGTTCGTACTGAGGAAAATGTCTACGATATTCTAACAAAGGCTATGGATGAGAAAAGATTTGAGATGTTAAGAGCAATGCTAGGCATGATCAACTTACCAAAATAAAGACTCTTATTCATTAAAGATAAAACCCTATCTTATGGCTGCTGTCAACAACATGGTATCTGACAGCTAACCCCTTCCACCAAACCAAAAGCCTCTTAAAACATCAAAACCAAAATTCATTCCTACCTTACAATCAAACTTCAAACACAAAAATCATAAAAACAAACATAAACCCATATTACCATAAGCTTCACAACCCTCCTTCTCATCACAGCAAGCCCTTCTGAAAAGCTTTGACAGCTAAGGACTGTCAGTCCTGTTTATCCCATAGCTGATCTTGGAAATAATCATCCCCATATCCTTTATCACTATAGATAATGTCTGGAGCTTGATATGCATTCTCTTTAATGTCTCCATATCTCTCTAGCCATACAGGGTGCCTCTCCATAAAAGGATCAATGGCTGTGGTTGAGAACTGCAAAGAAGGACACACCCTCCTTGGCCACCATTCTTCAACTGCATTATAAGGAGGATACTCACTGAGTGGTGAGAGAAAGCTGAAGGTACCTGAAGAATTTGCACTTGCCTGTGCAATGATAGCTTGATCAGACTGAGGACCTTCATCTTCATCACCATTCAGAACAGCTGGACTCAAACACTTGAGAAATTGAGAAAACAACTTCATATAAACCTTGGAAGGAGAACTTTGCACTCCTGCAAAGATATCTCGATTCCCTCAAGCTGTTTGGCTAAGAGTTAGTGAATCCCTGGTGACAGCTGTGTATTCCTTGACAGCTATGAAATCAGGTTGACCAATTTGTGTGTCAACCTTAATCCTTTCATTACTATCAAGCTTTACTAGCTCACCCAAGGTATAAACCCTCTCTACACCATCCTTAACTTGCTTACTTGATTCTCCTTCCCTCTCCTTTCTTGACAGCTTAACCTTAGCTGTCAGATCATTATGCCCTTCCTCAACCATCTTAGCTTTACCCTTGTTCTTAGCTATCTCCCTCAACCTATTTTTCTCTCTTTCCAAAAGTGCTAGTCTCTCCTCCTCCCAAAATTTCCTTCTTATCTCTCTCTCTCTCAACTCCTCTTCCTTATGTGGATCATCATTGAGCATTTGATCCACCTCATGTTCCAAACCAGTATCAGTTTGGAGCCTATATGACAAACTCTCTCTCAAACCTTGCCTCTCTTGTTTCATCTACCCTTGGACTTTGAAAAACAAGTCTCTTTCTTGTCTTAGCCATTTTGCTAGGGTGAACTTTGAAACAAGTCTTCCCATTGGCTATGAATGAAATGAATTTGGTAAATTTCTTCATACTGAACCATTTCCTTTTATAGCCAATTTTAGTTTCGATCAAAATAGTGGCAATGATTATTCAAAATAGGCTTAATTTGGTCATTAAGTCTGACAGCTATGAATTTAGTTCTTGCCAAATCGAGGAAGTTTTGAAACTTGCCACTAACACATATCTATTGATGTCTCTGTTTATTCCCTCTGAAATTTCGCTTTAGTGTACGGAAATAACTCCCTTGTTTCATGGGAAGTTATTGTACATGTAATGAGTAGTGGGACAAAAAACACTATTCATGAGCAGTCACTATCTTAAATGCTATCTTTTAACCGTTACACTAACCCACGTATTAGCCGTTTAAACAAACACAAATTCCCTCCTCAAACTATCATTTAACCTTGCGAATTAATCCCTCAGTTAACAATCACTATTCTCCCTTCAAAATTCACCCTTTGATTCCCTCTGTTTTTCTCATAAACCCTAAAAACTCTGTTCTAAGTTCAAACATGTCTTACCACGAAGCCCATGGATATTTCATCAAACCTGAGTTCTATGAGCACAATGTTGGAGCTCTCATCAAAGAACTTCTGGAATCCAATCATCTCTGCAATATGATGGAAGCTCAACCTCCAATTTATGAGAAGCTATGCAGAGAGATTTTTATGAAAGGAGAAAGACAATCAACTGGGGCAATCAAAACCACCATTGAAGATGCGAAATCAATGTGACCCCAAGGTTGTGTCCAAGGTTTACAACATCCCTATCAAAAGTGAAGGTCTCTCAAATCTCTGGAATAGGAAAGACAACAACTTGGAACCATTCTACAAAAGGTTCTTTTACAAACCAAGTTGCAAATATCAATTGGTTCAAGACAAACCAATCAAAAAGAAGGACCTTGATCTGTTCAAATCAACCCTAATGGATGTTGTCATCAAAGGGTTTGATGGAAAGCAATCATCTTTTGATCAAATTAGTCCTAATGAATGGAAGCAAGCCCTAAGTTTGATAACCAAAGAGGTAAGGCGGAGTGTTGCTTTCTTGCATAACTTTCAATTGGCCATATCTCCTTCTCCTTGGAAATTCAAAAAGCAAAACCCAAGGATGAACAATTTCATTCATGAGTGGAATTCTTCATCACCTTATTCCAAGGTTGAATCCTCCCTAAAGGATGAGTGGCTTGAGACTGCATCTCTAGTATCAACCGAAGCTTCAACTTAAGTACTTTCAAACTCAAGAGCAAGAAGAAATTAGAGCTTGGGGACAACTCACGAGAATTTTGATGAAGCCTCTCAAAGACTCGAAAGAGAAGACCGAGAAAGATATGAAGATGTGGAAGGGATTGGTAAACATGGTGAATGACAACAGATCCAAGAGAAAGCATGACAAAGGTGTTGTCAGAACAGAAAGAGCTCAAGATACCTCTCCTAGCAAAATAAAAAGGAGAAAAAGCCTAGCCAAGATGAAGAGAAGCTGGAAAGGGAAAGAAGCTTAACAAAGGAAAGCAAATTCAAGAAGAGGTAGGCTGAGCAAGAAAGTGCTCAAGGAACCGACAAAGGGAAGATGGTTGCTTTGAAGAACAAGCCGACGGTGAAGATACTCGCCGAATCCAATCTTCAAGGACATTGATGAGTATGATGGTGAAGAGGAAGAAATCCATGATGCTGTGTATCTTTGGTGAAGCTCAATGTGATGAGTATGATGAAGATATGAGAAGAGCTGTTGCCGAGTCACTAATGGAAGTGAGGACGGCTAAGGTTGGACAGTCCCTTCCGGGACGGCCTATGGAAGCTTCATCTCCGACAGCCTAAGGTTGTCTCAATTGCTGAAACCCCATCCAAGGTAACCTCTAAGCCTTCTCTTAGTATCAGTACTTTCTCTAGGAAGAGAAAATCAGATAAAGATGCTCCCCCATCCAAAAAGTTAAAGCCAACCACTCCTCAACCCTCCTCATCCAAAGACCAATCCAGTTCACCTCATGACTCTGTGGCTCAAGGCATCTTGAATCTTAATCCCTCCAACATTAGTCCAAATGAGCCTAGTGTTGAAAAAGATAGGGGGAATAGCTCTAGCTCAAAAAAGATGGGCCTCTCAAGTAAGGGGGAACAAAAGTCCTATGTCTCCCATTCTGACAGCTATGCCTATCTCTAGTCAAGGATCACCCTCTGATAGTCCCTCAGATCCTTCCCCCATTCCTGAAAACATCTTCAAAGCATCTGAAGGACTTTCCTTAGAGGATCCCAAGCATGTCCCTGCTGTTCTCTACTACTTGAGACAACTGCTAATAGAGGAAGAAACCCAAAAAGCCTTGAAACTTATCAAAACCAGAGATTTGGCTAAGAAAGCAAGCATACCTGAACCTGAACCCCTTCCTGAACCTGAACCTCAACCCAAACCTGTTGAACCCTTTCAAACTCAAGAACCTCATATTGCTACCCAAGATCCTGAATCTCAACCTGAACAAGAATTCCAATCTGAACCTATTTCTCAATCTAAACCTAGTGAGCCTGATCAAACCCAAGAAACTCATGATCCTGAAATTGTGACATTGACTTTTCCTTACCCTCTATCATGGCTGCCCACCAAAGATTGAAGGATATTTCCCATTTTCCTGAAATTGCTAATCCTCATCTAGTCTCCAATCCTTGGCTGTTAAGCAAAAATTCCATCATGATCCATGCAAGAAACAGGTGTGGTCTCATTATGTTTGCCCATGAGGAATGGAAAAGATATAGGATAGCTCTTCCAAACTCCTTTTTTCACAATGCCCCCAGATTGCCAAACTTCATGGACATTGGAACCATCATTGATTGGGAAATGCTGTTCTCTCAATTATTGTCAAGCAACATCAATGAATGCATCTACATGCCCTCATCCCTAGTTTATGCCCTATGCATTGAGCTTGCCAAAGAAATGTATTGGAGGATTTGCCTCAATAAATCCATTATCATGGCTGTCATTGCAAGACCAAGCCTCGTCGCCTATGTTTCCCTTCATCTTGATACTCTCTTCCTTCATCCCCCTAAACACAAGATCTCTCCAATCCAATCTTCCTCCAAACTTCAATCCTTCAACATTTGTGCCTCCATACCATGTGACCATCACAGACATGCAGAAATTTACAAGGTCAATGATAACCAAAATGAGACACATTTTGGAAGTCTCATCTGTCTCAAAGTCTGAAAGGAAGTCCTCCAAAGGAAAGGCCATTGAATCTAATGAAGAAGCTGTGAACCTGGGAAAGAGAGCCTCTGGTGCTGCTCCAAATGTGATTGTGTCAAGTGATGATGAAGATGGTGCTCCCGTGATGAAACAAAGATCAATTCTCAACCTCTACTGTTCTCACTGTCACAACTGATCCACCTCTACATCAAACTCAACAACCCATCTCTCTTCAATCAAACCCCTTCTTTTCTAACCTATTTGCAGGAACAAGGGGTCAGAGCTCAAAACCAAAGAAAGCTCCCTTATGGGGTACTATGAGATTGAGAAATGATGAAGAGCCTCGTCCAAAGTCAGTTCTCAAGGAAAGGCAAAACCAAACCTTCACCTATGATGATGAGATGATTTTGGGAATGGAACAATGAGATGTACTACAGAGGTGTTGAGGACAAGATGAAGAGAGTGCTACTTGCGTAAAAGAGAGGAGATCCTTGCAGAAGAAGAGAAAGAGATGAATTTTCTTAAGAAAATTTTATGTCTTTTTGGATAAGTCCTTTTAATCCCTACCCTTATTTATCGCTTTAAAAACAATGTTTATTTTGGATAATATGTTCTGCTTTAAAGCTCGCTTGATTGAATCAAGAAGATTGTCCTCATCTTCATTGGTATATTTATTCTTGAGTATCTTGCGGGTGTTATATCTTTATTAGATATATTACTTTGCCAAAAAGGGGGAAATTGTTAGGACCTAACTATGTAAGCCACATAGTTATAAAAGGTTTTGACAAAGAAATATATCATATGTTATCTAATGTACCAAGATAACATATGACCTCGGACAAAGCCTAAGCCATCAACTTCAAACCGCACTTCTATATATATCAACCGGACGGCTATGATTCAATCATCCTACAAAGATATCACTCAAAACCACTCATGTACATTAATGTATCTAATTACATGTGTAGTATGATGCTTTACATATTGCCTAAACCTTCTAGATCAAGAACTTAGCTCGACGGCTAAGGTTCTCTCACAAAGAAAGACTTCATCCCTCAACAGCTATGATCTTTAACATCGCAGAAGAATGAAGAATTCTGTGATGACCAAGATGTGCCTTGCCCAATCACTCCATACGAGATGTTGCCGGCTCATCTCCATAAAGATCACATGCTTGGTTGCGATTCCGCTATATTATTCTCCGCCAACAAAGGCTCTAAATGCAACTCCAACATGCATTTACTACCTTGTCTCCTTGTCTCCTCCAACGGCTATTTCCTAGCCTATAAAAGGAACTATCCAAGACTGAAGAACTCACCCCTTACACACACAACTTCTACAAACCTTGCATCCAAACCTTCTCAACCTCGCAACCAATAATCAAAACAACATTAAGACACTTGAATCGATCTCGTGTGTATAAACCGATTTGTAAGAACCCCTTAAGATCGACTTTAAGTGGGTAGTGTGAATTGCTCAGTGTAGAGCTTAATCCCTAATAGACTGTACTTATTAGGAAGAGGAAGTTCAAGGAACTTGCCTATCCAATCCTTTGTAAATCTTAATGGGAACTAGATTTAAGTGGATTAATCTCACTTGTCAAGGTTGACAGTGAGGGTGGACGTAGGAGGAGTGAACTCTGAACCACCTTAAAATTCCTTGTGTTCAATTGGTATTATCACACAACACACACACACATATACACACACATACACTATTCACTTGTCTTTACATTATTTCAAACACTTTTATTCCGCTGCACATTTAACTCTAATCTTTAAAACCAGTTAACCTCTGACAGCTAAGATTTCACCTCAGCTGTCAAACCTTAACTGCCTAACCTTTAATTTGATCTAAGCAAACAGGACCTTTCAAATTTGAAATGCCACATCCCCAGAATCAGAGACAAACCGGTTGAATAAGCAACATTACTCATGTAATTCAACCAATTCACTATGCAAGTGTTGTATGTCATAATGGGTGGCGTGTCTTGGAGTTGAACACCCTACCAATATCCGATTTGCAAGTATAACCAATCACATAAAACAGATGGTCAATTTGCTACAAATTCTGAAACTAAGGTTGAATACCGAACATTAATCCTGAATTGGAGCCTTCCAACTCAAATCTATGGAAATTACTAAAGGAATATGACATTAATTTGTGCATTATTCAATATCCATAACCAAAATGCTAATAACTTGGGCATCTCATGATTAAATTATCCACTATCATGACCCAAGTAAATGTTTAAATTCTGAACAGATACTCTGTTCTGGAAACATAATAATTAAATTAAATATACTGGACCATGTTCAAACCAAATGAGCACACAGCAATAGTAAACAACAAATACCCAACTAAAAACTACAAGTATGAAACACTAAAATATACACAACTAAAGCTGCAACACACAGAAACATTGCATTGTGCTGTGTGTGTGCGACTGCGAGAGAGAGAGAGAAAGCGAGTGAGAGAGAGAAATCCAGTGAGAGAGAGAAAGGGATTGAGAGAGAGAAAGAGAGCTTACCGGCGACGGAGACGGCGATGGCGAACGGCTGGCTCGGCTGCGATGGCGTTGTTCAGAGACTAGGGCGAATGCGAGAGAGAGAGAGAGAGAGAAAGCGAGTGAGAGAGAGAAATCGAGCGAGAGAGAGAAAGGGATTAAGAGAGAGAAAGAGAGCTTACCGGCGACGGAGACGGCAACGGCGAACGGCTGGCTCGGCGGCGACGACGTTTGTTCGCGAATTACGGATGAGAGAGAGAAAATGAGAGAGAGAAATCGAGTGAGAGAGGAAGCGATTGAGAGAGAGAAAGATGCTTACCGAAGACGGCGACGGCGAATGACGGCGTTAGGGTTCGCGTTCTTCGCGAATGACTGAGATGAAGGCGTAATAAAATGAAGGCGTAGTTAAAAATGGGGATTTTTTCATTATATATAGGGCATCGTTACCGACGGACACGTCTGTCGGTAATACCGACGGACATAATCTGTCGGTATTACCGACGAAATTTTTTCAATTACTGACGGACAAAACGAAATTAAAAAAAAAATTCCCGGTAAAATAAAATTACTTTCCGTCGGTAACCGTTTGTTTTCCGTCGGTAAATGCCCTGTTTCTAGTAGTGAATCCACTTCATGTCATGTGACAACCCACTTGCTCCATGACGACAATCCACTTCCTGTCATGCGACAACCCACTTGCTGCATGACGACAATCCAGCCTTAGGCGGGAATCAAGCCTTAACCATAACTAAAAACATGACTTAGACCAATCATACAATAATCAACTTTGACGATATCCTCACGACGTATGGGCCCGTATAGACCATATTTGGTCTTGGGCCGGGTCAACATCTATAGGGCATAATATTTTGTTATGGTATATCAGAAGCCCCCGACTCCTGAGCTCGATTATTCATGATCGAGCTGAGGAGTAAACTAGCATACATAACAAAATATAGCTTATCACATCGAGTCAATTTTTCTGGTACAAAACATAGGTCCACTCCTCGATCTCTCCCTTACTTTCATTACTAACTTCTCATTTTACTTCAACTTTTTGCATTTTCTCTTTTTCGTTTCATCTCACGACTTTCCAATTTCAACCATTTCTACGAATCCTGGCTAGTAAAATACGCGGGAACCAATCATACGAGAGCCAACATTATACGCCACAGATCCATAAATGCCAGCGACACGAAACCTGGTCGCTGGACTTTCGGATAACTTTACTTTTCATACAATTTGTTTTGACAATTCTGCCAAAAACCTTTCGATCCCTCTCGAACTTGATGCCTTTTATACACTTTATCATTTGCTCTGGGTCTGTATTAAACAATTTTCTTTTCTGTCTTTTAACTTTGCTTTTCGTACTTTGGCTTGACTGCATACTTTACTTTCTTTAACTTGCTTTAAATTTTCATTTTTTACGCTTAATATCATTCTACCTTTAATTTTCACTTTATACGCTGCCTGTTGCATTTTGCTTCAATAGTTTGTCTTTTTTGCTTCGATAGCTCATCGAAGATTCACTTTACGACCTTTATCTCTATACACATACTACTCCCTTCGAAAAAGTGAGGCTTGTCTTTAGGCAGCCTCACTCTCAAGTTAAGATTCTCGCCAATTGTTTTACGCGACAATCTTAGACGTATTAAATACATCATATTAACTTATTTTCACCGCCTCTGCGATGATAGTCATAATTCGTTCTTATCGCCTAAACGACAACCACCACAACTGATTGTTATCTTCATTGTAACTACCATCTTTGCCTTCATATTTGCGTGGGCTTCTCCCCAGGTCACCACATCCATTTGGTGCATGGGTCTTCCCAGGACACCGCATCCACTTGTCGCCTGGGTCTCTCCCCATGTCGCAAGTTTTGGTGCCTGGGTCTCTCCCCAGGTCACCACATCCATTTGGCGCCTTGGTCTCTAACCAAGACGCCGCATCCACTTGTCGCCTGGGTCTCTCCTCAGGTCGCAAGGTTTGGTGCCTGGGTCTCTCCCCAGGTCACCACATTCCTTTGGCGCCTTGGTCCTAACCAAGACGCCGCATCCACTTGTCGCCTGGGTCTCTCCCCAGTTCGTGAGGTTTGGTGCCTGGGTCTCTCCCCAGGTCACCACATCCATTTGGCGCCTTGGTCTCTAACCAAGACGCCGCATCCACTTGTCGCCTGGGTCTCTCCCCAGGTCGCAAGGTTTGGTGCCTGGGTCTCTCCCCAGGTCACCACATCCCTTTGGCGCCTTGGTCTCTAACCAAGACGCCGCATCCACTTGTCGCCTGAGTCTCTCCCCAGGTCGCAAGGTTTGGTGCCTGGGTCTCTCCCCAGGTCACCACTAGGCTTCGCCACTCATGCTAGACCCTGGAGCTTCGCCACTCAGGCTAGACCCCCATCCAGATGCCTGGGTCCCTCCCCTGGTCACCGCTAAGCTTCGCCACTCAGGCTAGGCCCCCAATGGTTTGGTGCCTGGGTCCCTCCCAGGTCACCTCCCCGGGTCACAGGCAGTTCGGGATGCTAGCCCATATCTCAGACAGTTAGGGATGCGAGCCCATATCTCAGATAGTTAGGGATACGAGCCCATATCTCAGACAGTTAGGAATGTGAGCCCATATCTCAGACAGTTAGGGATGCGAGCCCATATCTCATCAGCAACATCATATCAGCAACTCGAGCCTTATCAACTTTGTCGCAGCTTTAGCGGCAACTCACAGATTGAAAGGACGGGATTGTAAAATTATTGTTTGATATTTGAAATTAAAATTTAATCAAATATCTAAAATGAATCGAAATTAACAGATTGAAAGGAAAGTGCATAATTTAAGGAAATGATATTAAACTAAAAAATTAAGTACAAATTCAAAAATTAGGTTGAAAGAAAAGTGTATCATTTAAGGAAAGCATATCAGAATAAAATAAAATAAGTAATTAATGATTCTATTTCATTTAGACTTTAGAATTGATATGCAAGTAATACTTAGTTAAGGGAATGATTGTAAAATATATTTTTTTAAAAGATTGTAAAATAATTTTAAATTTGAAAATAGAATCATTTACATACATACATACATATATATATATATATATATATATATATATTGTTTAAGGAAATTAATTTACTACTAATTGTTATCTAAATTAAATAATAATTTAAAATTATTTGAATTTAAAATTCTATCTCATTTAAACTTAAGAATTGATCAGTTTAATCTAGAGATCTTATCTATAAATAAAATATTAATTTTTAAGCCATTCGTTGTGTTTTCTTTTGTTATTCGTTCCTATTTTTTTCTGGTGAGAGTTTTCCTATTCCCGTCCAAATTCTCCGGCGAGTGTTTTACTACCACATTTCTTTTTGGCGTCCAAGTTCAGAGGTATTTCTAAATTTTTTGTTTAATTTGTTGGTGTTGTATATTCTTAATAATATATATTTCTTCTGTCCCAAAATAACCTTCCAACTCTCTCCCTCACAAAATGAATGTCTAAAAAAACTTAAAAATTTTAATCTTATGATGAAAAGCAAATTTAATTTTTTTTTAAATATTATTTTAAAACAGAGCGAGTACATATTCCCTTTCCTAAGTGATACTATACACTCTACAGTCATATTGATGAAACTCAATCTTTTAATATATTTTATTTAATATTTAAGATTTAATGACACTTTGTCACGATAATTTATTTATTGAGAAGAGGGAAAAACTATTATCATTAAGCATATAAATTAATGAGGGCGAGAATTCTTTTATTTCACTAAGATTCCAATGTTTTTTTATAATAGTATATACTTCATCCAACTCATAATAAAGGTTGCTAATTGAATACACGAGAATTAAAAATATATAATTATATATATATATATATATATATATATATATATATATATATATATATATATATATATATTGTTAGGACCTAACTTTGTGTTTTGATGATGATTGATCATTTAACGGGATAAAGTTAAATGGTCTAAAGTGTCAAGAGAGGAAAGTTGCAAAAGTTACAAGAAGGCACCTTCAAGTTTCCCATGTTTTTCAACAAAGAATTCCACGTCCTAATGAGTCCCAAAATATTCAACATTAGACTTATTGGAAAGCTAATTTGATGATGTACAAGACTATGCAATGAGCTTTTGCATATGAACAACTGGTGAAAATCTATATTAGAATAATCAAAAGGAAGAAACAATGATAATGAAAGTCAAGGGTGCATAATGGAAGTTTGATTCATTTGTGTAAATGCTTTCTACTGCTGAACAATAAATAGAGACTTTCAATGCATCAATTCCCCAACAACTCCTCCAACGGATACAAACATTTTCCTTAAAACAGGGAAATAATGACAACACCTTTATGTCAACATTGAATGATGAAGACCAAAGACCAAATTGAAGACCTCTTCATTCCTCAGACATCATCAATGAAGACTCCCATTGAAGACATCCTTGACCATGTTCCCAACGGCTAGTTCTCTCTCCCTCCTATATATTGGAATGAAATACTTCCCTTACAAGTGAGCCATTTTGCAGTCCCTTTCCACTCCCATTTGAAGAGCTTTCTTACAGCTTCTTACAACACCCATTTACGGTCCCTTTTACAGCCATTTCCATAGCCTCTCCACACTCCTTTACACAGTCCTCTCTATCCCTTTTGATACCCCCTTTTAACACCTCCTGTTATAGCCTTTCTACACACATTTACAGTCCCTTCTTACATCTTTTCCACACCCATTAGCAGACTCCTCATAACCTTCAGCAGCCCTCTTCATAACCTTCAACAGCAGCCCTCTTCATAACCTTCAGCAGACCCTTCATAACCTTCTGCCACCACTATTAACACCCTCTACAGCCCTTCTACACACAACCTCTTTACACCCCTTCCCAGTCCCTTTACACAGCTCCTGCTCATACCTCTTTCCACACCCATTTACAGTCCCTTTTACAGCCTTCTTACAGCCATCTCACAGCTTTTCCACAGCCCCTTCAACCTTCTGCAGCCCCTTTTAACACTTCCCGTTACAACCTTTACAACACCCTTTAACAACCTTCTGCAGCCCTCAAACCTACAATCATTGCAACCTTTTCTCACACCCTTGCATACCAGTAACCCTGCAACAACCATCAAAACAACTTTAGACACTTGAGACCGTACTTCAAGTGTATAAACAAACTTGTAAAACACTTAAGACTGTACTTTAAGTGTGTGTTCTGTAATTTGCTTCGTAACAAGCAAATCCCTAATTGATCGTACTAATTAGGAAGAGGAAGTTCAAGGAACTTGCCTAATCAATCATTGTAAATCTTAAAGGGAACTAGATTATAGTGGATTGATCTCACATGTCAAGATTGACAGTGAGGGTGGACGTAGGAGGAGTGAACTCTGAACCACCTTAAAATTCTTGTGTCATTTGGTAATATCACACACAAACACAAACACACACACACCCACACACACCCACACACACTTACACTAATCACTTTGTCTTTACATTATTTCACTTTATTTATTCCGCTACACATTATACTCTCTCTATTGAATCAGTTAATATCTGACAGCCAAGAATTAATCTTTGCTGTCAAAGCTTAACTGTCTGATCTTCTTTTGTTGATCAAGTACGGGGCCTTTCATATATATATATATATATATATATATATATATATATATATATATTGATAGTGGAGCAGATGTTATGAATATGAAAACTAAAGTAAGAAAAAGAGTAGTGGAATAGGAAAAAAAATTGTTGCGAGTTTCTTTCAAATTACGGCGTACGCGAGTTTCTTTCAAATTAACACTAACTCACGTATTATACGTGTATTATATAAACTAACTCACGTATTTTACAATTTATCAAAAAAAAAACAAGGCATTATGGCAAAACGTGGGCAAGAGATAGCTATTCGCGATATTGAGGGAGCTACTAAACAACGTAGCATTGTTGTGCGGATCTTGAGATTAGTAAAGCACACTGATAAAGAAGGAATGACTTCTTTTAGTTGTCCTATTACTGTCTAATTTCATGACTATGCCGTACGAGGTATGGGATAAGACTTGGGAGGAACTTTCCGATGACATGGAATACAACTATAGGAAACTGCACAATAATCCAGGTAAGTTTATCATCTTTAGATCTAATATAGGTTTTCATTTAATATTATATATATTTATATATTTTCTCTAATATATAATGTAATTACAAATGCTTATAAAACACAATTCTAATTTTTTTCCTAACCGTAATTAAAATAAAATATACTGAATATTTGTTCTACTTTCAATAGTGCACTCCGACCGTATGGCAAAAATATTCACCACTCCATCCGCCCCGCATTAATTATCTAATATGGATATTACATACATGTTTATCCTTTGGTCGAATATTTGAGATATATATAAAGTTGATTGTAGTACATTTTTTAAATTTGTACTTCCTCCGTGTCGCACTAATTTGTTATCAATTTTATTTACAAAATATAGTTTTGTTATTGGTTGGAGAACAAATTTATTGGTTATTTAATATTTACAAATAAACGTACTTCCACCGTCTCACTGTAATAGTATCATCCTTCTCTCCCGCACTAATTTTCATGTAGAGATATTATATAATCATAATGCATTTTGTCAAATATATTGAGTTCCAAGTTTTAACGTTTAATTTAAGGACATATATTATTTCGTACTCCCTATATGTTTTATCTTATATATGTAGTATACGTATATATATAATTTGTATTCCTTTAATTATTATTATATTAACTCTTGGATATATATTTAATTGTATTTTTTCATAATTGTGTCAGGATTGAAACTAAACGAAGAACAGAAGAAGAATCTTACTTTAGCAGAAATTGAAAAGATATTGGTTCAAAATGGAAGTAGCCTGCATAAGTTTACAAATATGCCTAAGCCGATCGACTCTGCTATTGAGAATGCACATAACAGGCTTATTTTAGATGAAACATCATGTGATATAGAAGAGATGAAAGTTGAGCACGCAAGGTTGTATAAACAACTCACGGCTGAGCAGAAGGGAGTATATGAAGAAATCATGTCAGCTGTTGATATTGGAAATGGTGGAGTATTCTTCTTGTATGGTTATGGAGGGACGGGAAAGACGTTTATGTGGAAGACATTATGTGTTGCATTACGGATGCAGAGGAAGATTGTAGTTGCAGTTGTATCCAGTGGTATTTCTTCATTATTACTTCCTGGAGGTAGGGCTGCCCATTCTAAATTTGGTATACATTTACAGCTTGATGAGACTTCCATGTGTAGCAAACTTAAGTCAGGTACTGATGAGGCAGAGTTACTTCAAAAAATATCGCTTATTATTTGGGACGAATCTCTAATGGCACATCAACACTGCTTTTAGGCACTTGATCGTAGCTTGAGAGATATTATCCGTGGCCCTGATGGACGGTTATGTGATAAGCCGTTTGGTGGTAAGGTTTTGGAGGAGATTTCAGACAAATTCTTCCGGTCGTACCTATGGATAGCAGAAATAATATTGTGCATGATTCACTATGTTCATCGACACTATGGAATGAATGCAAAGTACTAAGGTTAATACAAAATATGAGATTACACGTGATTTTCAAATACATTTTGTTTAACATTATGTATACGTATCTATATTTTAAAAGTTATAATAAGACTAAAATATAATATTTTATGTATGGTGGTTCATCTTCTTCGGATGTTGAGGATATGAGGTCGTTTGCAAATTGGTTATTATCCATTGGTGATGGGACTGCAAGTGATAAGTAACAACTGCTTTTAAGATATAGATACGTATTTTATCTGTTGTTATTACTACCTCTCTCTCAAAAGCCTTACTACATTTGTTGCAATTTATGTACTATATCCGTCTTAATATTAGTAAAGACTGCTTCATAATTTTCCGGTCTTCTCTCAATTTTAATATTGATTTTTACTTCCTTTTAAGTTCATATTTTTACTAATATTTATTAATTATATGTTGGTTATTACTGCAGGTGATAATAACCATGGTGAAGTTGAAATCAAATACCAGATGACATATTGATAAGAGATTCTGTCAATACCATCTCAGTTATTGTGGATGGCATATATCCGAACTTAATGCAGAATAAAGATGTTGATGGATTTTTTCAGAATTGGGCTATACTTGCACCAACAAATGAGATTGTTGACAGTATTAATGAGTATGTTATGTCGCTCTTTCCTGGAAAAGAAGTGAAATACATGAGTTCTGACGCAATATGCAAAGACGAGGAATTTAACCAATCAGCCGAAGATATATTTTCAACTGAATTTCTAAACACCGTCAAGTGCTCTGAAATACCTAATCACATACTGAAGCTAAAGATTGGATGTATCGTCATGTTGTTACGAAGTATAGATCAAGGTTCAGAATTGTGTAACGGTACAAGATTGATCGTTACAAATCTAGGTACGTAAATCAATTTTGTTAGTATATAATTATACATTTATACAATTAATTATTTAATTATTTGACATAAAACATACTGTTATTTTAATATATACTATATAGGTAAGCACGTTGTCGAGGCGGTAATGTTGTTCGAAAAGAATGTTGGTAAGAAGGTGTTGATACCGAGTATGATTATGTCACCTTCTGATACAACAAATTCCCAGTTAGGTTTCAACGGAGACAATTCCTACTGACCGTTTCTTTTGCAATGGCGATAAATAAAAGTCAGGGTCAGTCGCTCGCTCGTGTTGGTCTTTTTCTTTCAAGACCAGTATTTAGTCATGGACAAATATATGTTGCTTTTTCTAAAGTAACTATAAGGAAATGACTTAAAGTGCTTATACTCCCTCCGTCCCAGGATTTCCGTCACTTTTTATTCAAAATGGCGTCCCGTTTGAAGCGTCACATTTCCTAAAAAGGAAATATTTTATTAATATTCTATTGTCCCACTAACTATTCCCTCCACTAATTCTCTCTCCTCTTTTCAAATTACACTCACAACACTTTTTAAATTAACTATTTCCTCCACTAATTCTCTCTCCTATTTTCAAATTACACTCACAACATTTTTTCTTTCCACTTTTTTTCTTAATTTGCGTGCCACCCCTAAAAAGGTGACACTTTTCCTGGGATGGATGGAGTATATAATAGTCATGAACAGTCAGATGACACGACTATAAATGTTGTGTACAAAGAAGTTTTTGACAAGTTATAATATCTTACATAAAATTATCTCATTAATTTTTTGAATTGTATTTACATTTAACTTTTACCTCAGTGTTTTATTTCTCGTCGGGAACTGACGACTTACTCAACAATAATGGATAAAGTTAAACCCGAAGTCAATACCATGATTCCAACTCAGTGTGTTAAAAGTGAACCATTGTAAAGGCACTTGGTTACTTTACCTCTGGTATTTGAATAACATTTAGAAATCATGCAGCCAAATAAGGAAACTAATTAATGAATTAGTCAATAAATAATAACAAGAGTAAAAATATATTTACAAGATATATATGCAAAGATATGAAAAATATTCATCCTAGCTTAATGAAAAAAATATATAAAACCAAGAAAGACATAAATGCCAAAAAAATAAAAATAAGTTTTGGTCAAGGCCTAACTGTAGAATATTTAAAAAATTCACCCACCTACGTACAGACCTACTCTAACTTCTGCCTAATTTCGTAGAACTCCCCTCACTCTCACTTTATAAACAATAATTTTAGATTAATTTAAATATTATAATATAAAATTGAAATTTGTTATTGATAAACCATTAAAAATATTAACAATAACAATTTTTAGATGTTAATTTGGATAATTTAATCAATTTAAAATTAATGATCAAAATACTTTCGTGTTAACAACCAAAAAAGTAGGAAGATTATTCCGGAGCGGAGGGAGTACATGAGAGACATATCTTCATTGCTATAACCAATATTCTAATCTCAACTATTTAGTATCATAGACAATAAACTTATTTAAGCTAGGAAAAATGATATATATATATATATATATATATATATATATATATACCATGAATTTATATACATAAAAAGTTGTATGTGTTACCTTGTACAATATTTTATTCATCAAAATTTATGTATATTTAGCATTACTCAATAATATATTGAGTCATACATGTTTTTTTTTTAATGAATTTTTTATTTTATTAATGATAGATAAATTACCTTTTGGCTACATTAAATGTCATATAAATAGGCTAGAACATATCTTTTACAGAATTCGAACTAAAATTTTCTGGTGAGTCATACAGATGCTTGGTAGGTGCGCCAAGAGTTTATTTAACTGTTCTTAAAAAAAAATTGTCATTGCCGTCCTAACTCTTACATGTTCAGACCTTTAAAATAATCGTCCTGTAATATTTTTATTAAAAGAATTATCTAATCTTGCTATATTAATTTTACATAATTGCATGACTAGTTCATCTTTCTTGCTTGTATGGTTTTCCTTCTTTGCAAGTTAGCTGTCTGCATTGGAAATATATAATCTAGCAGGCCAATTCAGAGTTTATAGACAACTTCAATTTAAAAATTAACCAAACCTCTTGGACTTATTCAATTTCCCCTCCTATATATAGACGTAATTCTAACTTTGAAATGACACACACCTTCAGATTGAGCCTCCTGCTCTCTGTTTCTGTTGAGGCTAGCCCTTAAATCATTACTCGGCACATGAACAATGGTAGGAGCTTGCTGAACTATCCTGTCCTCGCCATTCTGCCCCACACCTTCATTTGGCCTAGCACTCCTGGCCTGTTGCCCATTAGAAACCCGGGAAAGGTGTGCCACTCTCTCGCAGCGTATGTCGGCCTCGTTACGCCTCCTCCATGGCTATCAAGTCGCCCGTAATCCGGGCTCGCTCCAACATCATTTCTTTCTTGCTCATGGGATTAGTGGAGGGACACCGCCCGCTTCCCACATTCGCCCGCCTGGGCTTGTACGTTTTGGGTGAGGTGGAGCTCCCTGTCCTTCCATAGGACGCTTTTCTCTCCTTGCATCTGGCAATCCCCTGCCATCAGCCACGCTGTTAGAGCGTGTCGCCCTAGCATGATGTCGTTGAGGAGGGGGAGGAGGAGGCAAATCTGCATTTCCAACGTTTGTGTTATTGTTATTGTTCACTTCGTCATGCCCAAGTGAAGCCTCGGATATGTGTCCTTCTGAAGTCACCATCGTTGCAGGTTAAGAAAAGTTTCGAGGTCAAGTTTAAAAGCACGTTCCCGGCAATGGAACCAAACTGATGCTGCAGGAAATGTGCTTATCAATCTTCCTCCACGTGGCAGGACTGATCACCTGGCTTCTTGACCTGAAAACAGAACCCACGACTAGCCGGATGTGTCTCCGGCGAAGACGCTCGGGCGTGAGAGTAAGATAACAGTTGTATATGGCTCAAAATGTATTGAATAATGAACTCAGAATACAAAATGGCAGTTACCTCTGCACCGTTGGTAGTGATGAAGTATTTATAGTTGGTGTAGGTAGTTTAATGACAGGGCTACATGAGCTCCGAAATTATAGCTGCGGTTATGCTCATGGGAACGTGCCTGTAACTGTCCCTGATTTGTAGGGAGGTTGTTATGGAAAGGTTGACCTACATGCGTCTTCACATGTCAGGTCGACACTTGGTGATCAGGTCGAGGTCGCCACTTGTGGAATAGCCGACCTGACTGGCGGGTAGAGCATGATTCGTACCCGAATTATGATATGGATCATGAAGTCGGACTAAATTAGGTCGGGACCTAGTAGATCGGACCATGGGCTTAGTCGACTGATACAAGAGATGGGCTTTGGGCCTTGTTCTGATTGGGCCAGCCTCATTGAGAATGTGATGGTCAAGGCCGCTTGTGATTGGGCTTTATTCCTTTGGTCCAACTTGACACTTTTGGTATGTTCAGTGGCCCCCAACTTTCGAGTTGACTTCGTCGACTTGGAAGTTAAGAAAATTTCTGTGACGAAAATTGCTTTACTCGCAGGTCGATGTTAGTCTTTGAAGTAGGTCGACCATGTTGACGTGGCAACATCCTGATCGTTGGTGATGAACGGTTGGAGATGAAGGAGCGCCGATTTTCGTAATGATTACACTTTTGACGTTTGAGAGTCCGCCTAGGAAACTGTTTCCACCATTAATTAGGAAAATTAATTTCGAATTTCTTTTTGCCCTTTCCAATTCAGGGAACTATAAAATCAAGAATCCTTCCCCATTTACAACTTTCGCCTTCCCTGAACTCTGTGCGTGATTCCGGCGGTGATAAAGGACGTTGAATCTTGCTATAAATTGGTGTTTTTGCCCTCCATTGTTCCGTTTTTCTCCGCTGCTAAAGGTACTCTCCTTATTCTTTAGAATTAGGGCTTTAATTTCTGCAATTTCTTTGAATTCGCCATGGCTAGGACCTTTAGTTGTGAGGCCGGAGCTGGGTATGGTTACTGTATTGTCAATCATAGAGTCTACAAATATTTGAGTGGAGAGTGGAGGGAGATAACAGTAGAGGAGTGCTCTTCAATTTTGACACATTGGGGCCTGCGATTCAGTGAGCTAAGTTTGCCTGTGGGGAATGAACTAGGCGCCTTAAGAACGGATGATCCAAGGGTTGTGTCTTTTCACCTTTTCCATGAGCTTCTCGATCATATAGCTTTGTTTTATGTCAAAGATGCCGTTAAGCCTTCCTTTCTTAGAAATAGGATAGGATTTCCGGGGGAATTAGTGCGTCTACTAGGGCTCCTGAGGCTTCATGTAGAACTGATTCCCCTGTTTCCCCTTCTTCTTGTACAGATATGGAGACTCAAGGTGGAGCTCATGCCTCGACTTCATCAAGCCCGCGTATTGTGGATGCTTTCAAAACTACTGTGGTATCAGGAAGAAATGAGAGGGGGTATGTGCCACAAGGGCCACTTAGGGGGAAGCAGAATTTTCCCTCTAGAGTGTCTGTTATCCATGACTTCTGTGAGGTGGATAGGAAAGAATTCGAGGTTACCCTTTATACCAAGGCTGACTTCTTCAAGAAGTTTGGAAAGAATTACAAGACTGATACCACCAGGGTGGCCTTCTACTATGGCCAGTTTATTGCCGGTCTTAGACTGCCGTTAGATCCCTTCATCAATGAGTTCTTAGAGTGTGCCAATGCCTTACCTCTCCAATTGGGTGCCAACACATGCAGAGTCTTGGTTTGCTTCATCATGGTGTGTCGCTTCTTAGGGTATGAGCCCTGTATGAGGGTTTTTAGAGAGTTCTTTGCTGTGAAGTTTGATAAGAATGGAGGCATAAGTACTCCCTCCAAGGCAAATTCACCCAAATTATTCATAAATTTGCCTAGCAAAGTTGGTGGCTGGAATTCCCATGTAGCAGTAGTGGAGAGTAGACTAGGATGGGAGTTCCCTCTACCAAGTGAGGAGACCCAGGTGGTGAGGGATGAAGATCAGTGGGAACCTCATTGGCATGGAGACCTGCGTAGGAAGCTGGTGGAGTTGGTTGCTGAGAGGCCCATCAGTTGGAAGGTATTGGGAACTACCAAGAACAATTATATCCAAGCTGGATTGATGCTAGGGGATGATGACGTAGTGCCACTAGTTCCCATAGTAAGGTGTATGAGGTATCCAGATTGGGTGACCCACGCCCATGCCAGGTTTGAGAAAATGTGCTCCCTCTGTCAGAAAACTGAGAATTATTGCAAGGATAATGGAGAGCATTATGGTGGTAAGGGTTTACTCGTCTCTTCTTCTTCTATATGTGAAAACTCCTTATGAGCGAGCTCCTCCTTGGTATCTGTTTTTTGATCATTTAGTCGTCATTTCATAGTCCCAGTGTAGTACTTGTATCTTCTATACGTGCTGCTTATAGGCTTTGTTAGTTCGCTATTGATTTCGCTCGTATGTAGAACTCGCTGCTCGTACATAGAACTTATATTTTTTATGGCGAGCTAACATTTTATCCATTTTGTCTTATGCAGTTTTAACTCCCGCTCAAGAAGCTAATATGGGGAGAACTGTTGACATCAGGAAGGCCAAGAAGAGCTCTGGGAGAGCAAACGCTAAAGAGAACCGCGAAACAGAAGGTATCAAGAGGAATGACCAGCTGAAATTAGTTGATGAGGATACCACGAAATACATTCCTGTTGAGGAAAACATGGAAGTGCAAGATGATCTTTGTGGAGGTTGAGAATCTTTGGGGGTGATGAGGCCCAAGGCTCGAGGAGGCCAATGTTGCCGGTGAGGAGGAGGCCGAGCTGAATGCGAGCCGAGAGAGGGAGGTCGCTCATGCCAGGACCCGAGCTCAGGCTAAGTTAAAGGCTAAGACCAAGGCCAAAGCTGCCTCAAAAAGAAAATCCCATGTTATTTCTTTAGATGAAGATGAAGATGAAGATGATGGTGCCCCTATCAGCAAGGTGATCAAGATTGGCCCTTCAGTTGTGAGCTCGGTCTCTAATCAAGCCGATGCTAGTGATCCAAAGGGGACTGAAACCAAGAGTCCACAAGCCTCTCCCATTCGTGTCTCATATGACGAGCTGATCCAGAATCGAGTTGCTGAGCTGAGCAATGTGACTCCTTTGACCAGAATAAACAGCTTGGCCAGGGAGTATCCAGAACTGGAGTATGGTCAGGTGATCGTACGGAGAGGGGCTGATCAGGACCTGATAAGAGAATTCACCAATAAGCCCTTGACTCCAGAAGCTTGCCGGGCTAGGGTTGGACTAGCTTCTTCCGAGGTAACTCGAATGTTGTGCTTATTTTTCCTTTCCTTTTTCTTCTCTGTTGCTTTCCTATGCTTGGTCTAAATTCTTTCTTTTATTTGACCTCGTAGTCTCTTGCCATGATCGACCTGGCCACGACTTATTGGAAGGCTGCTGAAGAACAGGAGAGGCTGGCCAAGTCGATGTTGGCCAAGAAGAATGAAGAGCAGAAGAGACTGGAGGTGGAGAATACCAAGATGGGAGAGCTGAAGGAGGACCATGCTAAGTTGAAGGCGGAGTTTGGACAGCTGAAGGAGTCTTATTCTGATTTGGACAACTCGTATGATGCCTTGAAGCTTCTCAAGGACAACGAGATAAAGGCTAAAGAAGAAGCCTGGGGCCATCTGGGAGAAGTTAACAAGGAGCTTGCTGCCCTCAAGGAGGAAAAGAAGAAGCTAGGCGATGACCTTGCATTGGCGACTCAACAGTTGGAGGAAGTGCCCGTCACTTTGGCCAAAAAGCAGGAAGAGCTCGAGGCATCCAGGCTTAAATGGGAGGGTGAGCTCGCTGATGCCATAAAGACGGCAAAGGAAGATGCTGTTAAGGCTTACAAAGACAGCGATGAGCTCAACCAATATATCACTGAAGAAGCCAGGGGGTTCTACGAGGTGGGTCTGAGACATATGGCTCGGCGAATCATAGTGGATCCTTCTGTCAATATTTCCATCGAGCGATTAGCCACATGGGCCTCGAAGATCAATATAACAACTGCAGCCCGACAAGGTCATTCTTTGGTGCCATTCAATGACAACGACCTGGAGCTCATAAAGAAAGATGATAAAGCTGCAGAGGCATCACCCTGGGACCCCCCTGCTATTGAAAAGGTTAATTTCAACACTATCTTGGCTGAGCTCGATGATTATGAGGATTCGGCTTTTGACGAGGAGACCCCAAAGTTCACAATCAGTGACTCACGGAAGGTGGTTTATCGGGCGAAAATGTTCTTGGTGAGCCATCTACGTGGGTGATCGGGCGAGGTCGATCCAACGTCCGTCGCCGGTCCAATAGAAGGCATTTCTTGAATAGACTTTGATTTTAATGGTTATTGTAATCGAACAAGCTCCAAACATTTTTGCTTTTTTGTTTTTAATACTTGGATGCCTTGGCCCTATTTTTTGGGAGGCATGATACTTTGTAAGTCGCCTTTGCCTAAGTCTTAGCCCACTTTGGGAGACTTTTTATGTTTAATCTTAATCGACTTTTTGTTCTCGAGAATGTTGCATGTTTTCATTCCATATTGTAGGTGTCGAGTTAGATTTAGATAACATAAATGAGTCGACTTGAGCCTAGTGGCGACTCTGATCTCGTATGATCTAGTCGACCTCGAGACTTGGTTAACTTTTTTGTGAACGAGATTGACGTTATGGAAATCGAACTGCTTCATACTATTGAAAGCTGACCAGGGTCGAGTTAATTAGGAAGTCGATTAGGAATCATACTTGTTAAAGTAGTAGAGCTGATTAAGAATCGAGCTAATTATAACAAGGCGACTAAGAGTCGAGTTTGTTGGAACTAAGTCGACTAAGAGTCGGACTTGTTAAATTAACTAAGGCGATTAAGAATCGAGCTTGTTATAACGAACCGACTAAGAGTCGAGGCTTGTTAAGGTGAAGGCGACTAAGAGTCGAGCTCGATAAAACGAAGTCGACTAAGAGTCGGACTTGTTAAATGAACAAAGGCTGATTAAGAATCGAGCTTGTTAAATTTAAGGCGACTAAGAGTCGAGCTTGTTGATATTAATGTAACACTATGTTTGATCGAATAAAGCTGCGCTTTTCATTGAAGTAGGAATCATGCTTACATCAATTCGAAACTAGCTTTAACACAAACTTGAACTTTGAAATTGAAAACTAGAAGTAGTATTTGATGAGGTGAGTAGCATGCCAAGGATGTTTCAACTCGTCACCTCCGGGATGAGCTATCATGTAGGTTCCTTCCTTGATGACTCGAGTGACTACATAGGGACCTTCCCGGTTAGGAGATAGCTTGTTCTGCTTTGGGTCCTTCTACCCGTTGCCTCAATCTTTCTCAATACATAATCTCCAACTTGGAAAGACCTTACCTTGACCTTCTTGTCGTGATAACTTTTAGTCCGCTTGTAATTGACCATTCGGAGGTAAGTACATTTCTCGCTTCTCGTCGATCGGGTCCAAGTCGATCAACTTTGTTGGTGTCATTACGTTCTTGATCAAAGAAGGTCACTCTAGCGAGTGAGGAATCGAGTTCGGCGGGTGCCGTGGCCTCGACCCATATGTGAGAGCGAAAGGGGTTTCCCGTAGGCCCCGAGTGGTTGTACGAGCGCCCCGAAGAGCAAGGGGAGTTCGTCCAACCAATTGTTTCGTCGACCTACGAGCCCCGGTCTTGAGCGAAGATAGAACAAGTTTATTTGCTGCTTCAGCTCGCCCAGTTCCTTGAGGATAGGCGACAGAAGATTTCCAATGTTTGATTCCCACTCGCTTCATCTACGTTTCGAAAGTGCGGGAGAATTGTAACCCATTGTCGATACTATAGCTCGAGGAAAACCAAATCGACACCAAATGAAGTCATGTATGAAGTTGATAGCATTTTCCTGTGATGCGAGCTAATGGTTTGGCCTCAACCCATTTGGTGAAGTAATCTATGGCCACGATCACATACTTGCAGTTTCCCCGGGCGGGAGGAAGGGTCCAATCAGTCGACGCCCCACATGTCAAATGGCCAAGCTGCGATCACGGAGTGCGCTCTGTTGTAGGCACGTGGGGAAGGTTGGCAAACCTTTTGCATTGGGCACATTGCTGAACAAAGTTGTGATTGTCCGCTCTCATGTGTGGCCGATAGTATCCCAATGTGATTAACTTGTCGGCAAAGAGTCCCGGCCCCCGGGGTGTCCACCACAAATTCCACTATGTACTTCGTGTATCAATAGGGCGACCTCTTGAGGGTGGATGCACTTTAATAATGGTCGAGTATAAGATCTTCTAAACAGGTCGCCTCCTTGAATTACATACCTTGGAGCTTTCTTTTTGATAGCTCGAGCCTTCTTCTCGTCATACGCGGCTCTCCATTTTCTAGGTATGCTTTCATTTCCTCGATCCAACACTTCTCCACGAGCCCCAATTTCTTGAGGGATCATCTATGCATTGAATTTTTACCCTCTCATAAGCTGGATTTTCGAGGAAGGAGATGGGCTCGTCATGTGGCTCATCTGAAGTAGCAAGTTTCGAAAGGAGATCAGCCAGCTCGTTATCTTCTCTTCCAATCCTTTGAATCTCCCAAAATTCTAAGTCCTTTATTAGCTCCTTCACCAGGTCGCAGTATTTGATGAGAGTAGAACTAAGCACTTCGTACTCGCCTCTGACCTCGGTTGACTATCAATTGTGAGTCACGGTAAGCCATGATCTTAGTTGCTCCGAAGCACTTGGCGTACTCAATAGCCGCAATCAAGGCCTCGTATTCGGCTGGTTATTGGAAGCATCAAACTTGAACCTTAGTGATTCCTCATACACGGTCCCAGTTTCTGGCTCAATCAACACTATTCCAGCTCCACTGCTATTCTTGGTCGCTGACCCGTCTGAATAGACCTTCCAACAATCGTCGGGTAGGCTAATGACGACCTGGGACTCTGGTTCTTTCCCCTTAGCTTTTTCTTTAGGAACTCATTGCTCGTGGTCTTCCTTGGTGAACGTAAGCTCGACCAAGAAGTCGGTAGAGCTTGAGCCTTCAACGCCTTTCGAGGTCGATAGTCAATGTCAAATTCGGTGAGGGCAATTGACCAATTGAGCGATCGACACGAACTCTCAGGCTTGTGCAATATCTTTCTCAAAGGTGCATTAGTAAGAACCACGATTGGATGAGCTAGAAAATAAGCTCGCAGCTTCCTTGAAGCCACGACTAGAGCATAGGCGACCTTCTCAGCGTTGTAATACCTACTTTCCACATCTGATAAAGCTTTACTGATATAGTACACGAGGCTTCGAAGCCCCTCATCCTCTCTAATCAACAACTGCTTTGCAACCGACTTGTCTCCCACGAGATAGATATACAAACAAAGTCTCTCCGGTGGTCGGGCTCTTAGCAGGGGGTGGAGTAGCGAGGTAATCCTTTAGGCTGTTGGAACGACGAATGACATTCGGGTCGTCCATTCAAAACTTTTCGTCCCCCTCGATGCTTTGAAGAAAGGGAGAGACCGCTCTGGCGACTTTGATATGAAGCGACCAGAGGCTGCTACCCTTCCGTTAAGTCGCTGCATCTCTTTGATAGTGGTGGGAGCCTTCATGTCGACTAAAGCCTTTATCTTCTCTGGATTAGCTTCTATGCCCCTTTGAGATACCATGAATCCCAAGAACTTGCCAGCTGCCACTCCAAACACACATTTCTTTGGGGTTGAGCTTCATGTCGTTTGCTCGTAAATTGGCGAATGTCTCCTTTAGGTCGACCACGTGACTCCCAGCCTTAGTTTTAATGACCATGTCGTCAACGTAAGCCTCCATATTTCGACCAATCTGTGAGGCAAAGACTTTGTTCACCATCCTACGATAGGTCGCTCCTGCATTCTTCAATCCAAAGGCATCATATTGTAGCGATAGATGCCTCAGTACACTGAAATGCCGTCTTGACTATGTCGTCCTCATGCATCTTGATGCGGTGGTATCCCGAATAAGCGTCGAGAGCGAGGGTGGAGTGACCGGCAATGGAATCAACTAGCTTGTCTATCCTTGGAAGGGGATAATGTCTTTTGGGCATGCAAGGTTCAGAGTGGTGAAGTCGACACACATCCGCCACTTGCCATTCGATTTCTTCACCATGACCACGTTGGCCAACCACGTTGTATGAGTGGCCTCTTTGATTATCCACTGCACTCAAAAGTTTTTGTACCTCGGTTTTATGGCCTCTTCCTTATCGCGAGCAAAGCTTCTCAATTTTTGGGGTCTAGGCTTTATGGTCGGGTTGACTTCCAGTTTGTGAACAGCGACCTCCTCCTTGATTCCCCTCATGTCTTCTACCCTCCATGCAAAGACATCATTACTTTCTTTGAGTAGCTCGATGATTTCTGCTCGCTCCTCAGTGATAGTTTGCTTCCCAATCTGAATTTTTGGTCGGGGTAAGAAGGGTTGGTGATTACGACTCTAGCTCATCCACGACTTCTAGCTCGGTCCATCTACGAATTGTAGAGTCTCCACTATGATTTCCACGACCTTTTGTCTTTCCTCGGCTCCCAAGTGTGGAGCCTCCTCGGCTATCATATCATCAAGCTTGTCTCGCAACCTTCTTTGGTAGTGGCCCCAGAGTTATTGTCTATCCGGAGGCATAGGTCTCCTATGACGACTTGATCGACCATAACTACATGCGAATCGACCTCGGTGGTGTTAGAGTGACGTGTCGACTCAAGCATGACCTCGTCATTTGAGCGATAGGTCGACTCTACCACGTCGGTGATTGTTGACGGTCGGGTAGTTTTGGTGATCGGCGAGACAGCCTTCAAGTAACCATCGGCGGTCTCAATCTCTAGCTCCCTTTTCTTTCTTTCTCTTAGAACATGATCCGAGATAAGCACGAGCCGTGCCTTGTACGCAACCCGCTCCCGGCGAGGTGTGGGGAACTTTACTCGGTGAGGAATTGATGCTACCATTCCAATAGCGACTGTCCAGGAATTCCAAGTATGGCGGCATAGTCACTATTTACATCAATTACGATAAATTGTACCTTCGAGACAATCTGAGGGGTGTTGGCCTAGGTCGACGTCGAGCACTATCGGCCTTTAGCATCAACTCGATGGTTGGTGAAGCCTCCAACCTGCCATCATATCTCTCCAACTGTTCATCATTAAGACCCATCTCCTTGAAAGTTTTGTAAAACAAAATATCCTTGCAGGCCAGTGTCGACTAAGAGTCCGCTCGTCGTACATCCATCAATGAGACACAGGATGACGAGAACTTGTTCCCTAGCCGCCATATTAGTTTCCAATTCGTGGGGGTAGAAGGCGATCGCCTCATCTCTTACTTCTCTCCTTGGAGGCACATGTGGGGCCTTATTGAGTGGAATATCTTGTGCTTGATGGCTGTGTTGCTCGCTTGTTCGGTGATGACCCCAGGGTTCGATCTAGGTTGCCTAGGTCCTTGTTGCCCACTGTGGCTGCTCACCTCCTCCGGCTTGAGGTTTCTTCACATAAGCTTCGAGTCTCCCAGTCGACCATTCTACGGATGATACGCTTTAATCCCAAGCAATCCTCCGTGAGATGACCGGTGTCTTTGTGGTAGTCGCGGTACTTCTGTTGTCCCTCCTAAACTTGTTGCTGGATTCATTGGGACCGGAGGAGCCGGTTCGACGGCATTCAAAATCTCGGTTCGACTCACCGTGAGGGGAGTGAAAGCTTCGGGCACCTTCTCTGTCGCCCTAGTTCTGTTCTTTCCATTTTTATTGTTCCCCCCATTCTTGTTGGAGTCCTTTTTATCGTCAGTGACTTCAACCTTGGGGCTCTTTCCCTTCTTCTTTTCTTTCCTTTCCTCGGCCCGGAAGCGACATTATACACCCCTTTTCAAACAACTCACAGCCGAGTTGTGACCGTTCGGACTGTGAGCTCGTAGTCCATGTCTTCCGAGGAAATACCACTTCGGAAGCAGTTAATGACTTCCCTATCAGTGAGGTCTTCCTCTATCTTATCAACCATCTCTTTGAACTTTGTGAAATAGCTCATCGAGCTTTCATTCTTACCCTGCACCAAGATATTCGGATCGTGACGGTTATCTTCCGAGCTCCTGCGATCGAAGCGGTCTAAGAATTTTGTTACGAAGCATGCCCAAGTGGTGATACTACTGCCAGCCAAACCATTGAACCAAGTTAAGGTTTGCCCCATAAGTGTGCTTAGGAGAGCTTTGCACATGTTGTCATCCTCATTGGCGACAAAACACATAGTGGCTTCCGAGATGTGCTATGTGGCTCCTGGCATTTGTCGACCAGTACTTCTCCGAAGAGGCAACTGAAAGTAGGAGGAGGTCGACTATCTCTGATTTCTTTGGATAAAGGTCGAAGAGCAAAATCAATTCGTTCAACCTTTCCCGTCTCTTTTTCTTCTCCTCTTCCCATTGCTCAAATTTCTTTTTCATCAACAACCATTCTACGCATCGGGTCTTTCATCTCTGGAGGGGGAGCGGCATTGGACCTCTCGGCCCTCACTTACGGGGAGTCACTGCCTACTCCTACGTCCTGTGAGAATTGGTTCTTTACGATCTTATTGGAGATCTATGTACATTACTTCTTTGAGGCGACTGCGCCTCTCGGCGACGAGACGGCGACCTGCGCTGTTATCTCCATGTGGCGACTGCGCCCTTCCCTCTCTCACGGGCGACCTATGCCCATTCTGTCTCTATGGGATCCCGATCTCTGCGTTCGCGCTGGAGAGACATGCTGTTTGTTGGCACATTAGAGTCCTCAAATCAGATTGAGCCTCCGTTTCCTGTTTCGTTGAGGCTAGCCCTTAGGTCGCTACTTACCGGCACATGAACAATTGTAGGAGCTCATTGAACTATCCTGTCCTCGCCATTCCGTCCCACACCTTCATTTGGCCTAGCACTCCCGGCTCGTCGCGCTTTGGAGACTTGGGAGGGAGCAATCCTTCTCGAACGTACGTCGACCGCTTTTGCCTCCTCCATGGCTATCAAGTCGGCCAAGATTTGAGCCCGCTCTAACATCATTTCCTTCTTGCTCATGGGATTAATTGGAGGACTGCCTGTTTCCCATGTTCACTGTCCGAGTTGGACGCTTAGGAGGAGGTGGGACTCCTTGTCCCTCCATATGCCTTTTCCCTCTCCTTGTGTCAAGCAATCCTCGCCATCAACAACATTTGGTAGATCGCGTGGCTCTACCATGAGGACGATTTGGTGGGGGAGGAGGCAAGTCCATGTTTTCAGCATTGACATTGAGATTTCCTGCGTTTGTATTGGTGTTGTTGTTTACCTCAATGAATTCTTCAGAAGCGTCTTCAACATGCCCGTCTGGGGTTACCATTGTTGTAGGTTGATGAACTTTTCGAGGTCAAGCTTAAGCACGATTTCCGGCAATGGAACCAAGCGTCTTTGCCGGGAAATGTGCTTATCAATCTTCCTCCACGTGGCGGGGCGATCACCCGGCTTCTTGACCAGCAGAACCCACGACTAGCCGGATGTGTCTCCGGCGAAGACGCTCGGGCGTGAGAGTAAGATAACAGTTGTATAAAGCTCAAAATGTATTGAATAATGAACTCAGAATACAAAATGGCAGTTACCTTTGCACCGTTGGTAGTGATGAAGTATTTATATTTGGTGTAGGTAGTTTTAATGACAGGGCTACATGAGCTCCGAAATTATAGCTGCGGTTATGCTCATGGGATCGTGCCTGTAACTGTCCCTGATTTGTAGGGAGGTTGTTATGGAAAGGTTGACCCACATGCGTCTTCACATGTCAGGTCGACACTTGGTGATCAGGTCGAGGTCGCCACTTGTGGAATGGCCGACGGGCGCGGGTAGAGCATGGTTCGTACCCGAATTATGATATGGATCATGAAGTCGGACTAAATTAGGTCGGGACCTAGTAGGTCGGACCATGGGCTTAGTCGACTGATACAAGAGATGGGCTTTGGGCCTTGTTCTGATTGGGCCAGCCTCATTGAGAATGTGATGGTCAAGGCCGCTTGTGATTGGGCTTTATTCCTTTGGTCCAACTTGACACTTTTGGTATGTTCAAGAATTAATATAATTAATTATACTGAATATTTATAAAAATAATAATTCTGGCAAGATTTTAAATTTTGTTATTGATAATTTATCTAACATTCTCGTATATTCTCATAATGATTAAACTTTTGGAATCTATTTTTATTAAATGAGTTTGAAAAAAAAAAAATATTAAATGAGTCTTTTTTTTTTTAAACGAATGCCTTGAACAATTACAAGAGTGGCACTTTCAAGTTTTTTAATGGAAATTGAACCCTGACCTTTCATATAGAAAGGAATACAAAATCACTAAATTTATAAAAAAAAAAAAAAAATTGTTTCAATAATAATTTTTAAAATAGATGCAACAATGTAAATAGGTGATTGTAGCAGCGAGCTGCTTAAACAAAGAAGGAAAAATATTAATGCAATCGCAATTTCCCAACTAATAGAAACATAAACACCAATAAGCAAACTTAATAGAAAGTAATCAATCCAAATCAAAGTAAAATAGAAATTGACATTTTATTATTTCAAATTGGAGTAGGTTGATTATTGCTTTGTTAAGAAGCTTAAAAGTTGTTACAAAACCAACCACATTTATATCATTTCCATTTGACCATTTCAAGTTTGGTCAAGAACATGTGGGCTAAAGTGTGACACAAAAGGAGGGTATGATTGTCAATAAGTGATAAGTAAATCATATCACCATATTACATGGTGGTATTACAAGATTGTAGGGATTATGATAACTTCAGTTCGTTAATACAATCTTGACCCGATAAAATTATCTTGATAATTCATTAATTGACTACATAATCTCATTATATGCGAATATCAGAACAGAAAAAATAATAATTAACGTCGTTACTTACTTCTATCTTATCTAGATTAAGCTATAAAAATGTTGTTCAAATTTTATGATCAGAAAGCATTGCATAAAATAAAAAATGAATTTAAATATTGTATTTTGGGAAAAATGAGAATTACTTTTTTAAGTTATTCACATGATTTTATAGTACCTATCCATCATGGGTCAAAGTAGAGTCAAAAGGGGTATCAGAAAAATGATGTATGACATCTTTACCAACATTAAATAATAAATTTGGATCAAAATTAATGGCGAAAAACTCACAAAAAACGCGTTTTTTGTTAAGCTTAACAAAAAACGTGTTTTACCCGGTCTTGCGCTCTCTCTCTCTATCCGGAATTTCTTCTCTCTCTATACGCAAATACGTAGAGGAGGAGCCCTCAAATCAATCGGCGAACCGATCTCAACCTCCTCCTCACCTTCGAATCTCACCTTCGTCCGGCCAATCTCCTCCCTAACCTAACCTTCACCACGGCGGCCTTCTTCACCAACCAAATCTTCACCCAATTCCAATCAACGCCCATCAATTCCTCCAATTCCAATCGCCATCACCGAGCTCCTTCTCTCCAAATCAACCGGCGACCTCCCTGAAGAAGAAGAAGAATTAAATTACCTCATCGGAATCTAATAGCCTGGAATCTGTTTGGCGATGGCGATCGGAGCAAGAAGGTTGACGATTAGAGAGAGAAGGTCTCATTTGCGTTTAGAGAGAGAGAGAGATTATTTGCGTTTAGTGAGAGAGAGAGTTTATTTGCCGTGTGTTATTTACGTGCCAGTGTTAGGATTTTATGTGCCAGTGTATGTGTAAATTAATGCCAGTTTATAAGTATTTGAGTATCAAAATCAAGTGCCAGTCTGTGTAAAATAGAGTGCCAGTTGGTATATAACAGAGTGCCCGTTAGTGTATAATCAAGTGCCAGTCTGTGTAAAATAGAGTGCCAGTCCATATTTTTTGAATGCCAGCAAAAATGATTATCAGTGTTTTTTGAGTGCCAGTGTCTGTGTATTTGAGTGCCAGTGTACGTGATTTTGAATGCCGGTTCATGATTTTTTGAATGCCGGTGCTTGTGTTTTTGAGAGCCGGCAAAAATATTAGTGTAACAAAGTGCCGGTGTTAGTTGAACGAGTGCCGGTGTGAAGAGTGCCGGTTCATGTATATAAAAGTGCCGTGTAAAAGTGCCGGTGCCGGTTTAACAAAGTGTCGGTGTCGATTACTGGCGGCACTTTGTTAAATGTGCTTGGCACTTTTTTCACCGGCAATTTGTGATACATGAACTGGCACTTTATCACACTGGCAGTTTGTTAAACAAACACTGGCATAAACGGGGAAACCAGTAATTACAAAAATGCCACCGTTTATTTTGAACATGGTTGCCAGTATTTACAAAATTGCCACCGCTTAATTTGAAAACACGTTTTTTCATATCTTAAGAAAAAACTAGTTTTTTATAAGACCAACTCAAATTAATGAGATCATGAATATAAATACTCCCTATCCATTTTTATTATCCTTTTAAATAGCCTTAAAAGTAATAATTTTAATTAATGTAGTTTCCTAAATATAAACTTTTAAAAATGAAACATAATTTCAAAATTCAAATGATAATTTATCTAAATGACTGAAAAACATCTACGTAACAGCTCATGATACCGTTAAATAGATAGACGGATAGAGTATGAAAACGTGAGTTTTTGTGGGAACATATTTATGTTTCCTTATTTAATTTGTCTTCTATTATGGTAAGAAGATTTTGAGACTTTCATGGAGATTTATAAGTATCTTACTTTTATTCAGAGATTGTATTTATGTAAATATCTTTTATTTATGTACATAGTTTTATATTAGGACTAACCTACTAATATTTGATTTCCTTGTGAGTGTGTTATATGTTTTCATATAGGAAAAGGAATCTCACAAAGGAAGAGGTCGATTGCATGAAGATCTTCTCCAAGGTGCTCTATAAATACAAGGCATTCAGCACAAAGAGAAGTTACACGGTTTTAGAGAGAAAAACATACATTCTTCATAGCATTCGATTGAGTTGTTTAGGTTGTGAGCTTACATCCGTAACTCACATCTAGGTTTTCATAAAGTTCTCTTGTTTTACTTCTGATTGAATAAGTCCTACTTGGGAAAGGGGAGTTGTTCATATCATAGAAGGTGATTAGAACTTGTTTAGTATTTTCATATTTTAGTTTTTCACTTATTTGTTTTTGTAAGAAACATAAGTTTTTATAGTGAAAGGTTTTTGGGCGTAAGCCTAGTTTGCTGATCACACGAGATCGATGGCGTATATAACTATTGAGTTATTGCATTTTATTTACATTTAATTGTTTTATTCATTTGCATTATACGTGGATGTGTGGACGGTTGTGAGACACATCCGTACTCACATCCTTTGCCTATTGCGTGATCCAAGTTTCCTAGCTACACGAAACTTTCAATTGGTATCGAGCCAACTCTCGAAATATTGCGAGTGTTGATCCGAAAGTGTAGTCATTATGGAATGCCAAAATCACCAAAATAGGCCTCCTGTCTTGGATGGCACAAATTATTCTCTTTGGAAGTCTAAGATGCGAAATTACATCAAAAGTATTGATGAAAGAGCTTGGATGTGCATTCTTGTTGCATGGCAACCTCCTCTTGTGGAGAAAAAGCCATCTTCGGTGTTGGTGAGTCCTTCTTTGAAAGAAAACACGAAGAACAATAGACTCTTGATGAAATACAAATTTGCAAATTACAATTCAAAAGCCGTGGGTGCTATTTCCGGCCATGTTTAAGGGAATATGTACAAGCTTATAACAAATGAAAGTATAGCCAAAGCTGCTTGGGATATTTTGCAAACTCAATGTGAGGGAGCACCAAGTGTGAAGGCTACCGGGCTTAGAATTTTAATGGATAGGTTTGAGTTACTTCGAATGGAAGAAAGCTGAGGATATTGTGTCATATCTTTGCTAAGATTCATGAGATTTCAAATGAATGCACAAGTCTAGGAGAATCTATCTCCAATGCAAGACTTGTTAGTAAAATACTAAGAACCTTGCACGAAAGGTTTAACATAAAAGTAGTTTGTGATTGAAGAAACAAAGGACACAAATCTTTGTAGGTCTTGACACTATCATAGGAATCTTGGCTTGTGTTTGAGCTTAACCTTGAGGCTCGGAAGAAGAACAAAACACACGGATCTTGCCCTTAAAAGTCTTGCGGCTCTACCAAAAGAGCTTGTGGAATTATCCTCTGAAATTGACAAGTCTAATCTTGAAGATGAGGATGTAGCTTTTATTTCAAAGAAATTCAGTTCTATCTTGAAAAATAGAAGGATAAGCAAATTCCCAATAGACCTACTTCGATCTTCTTTGAAAAGCCAAAACCTAGCAACGACCTTTGGATTCAAGAAACCAAGTTTTGAAAATAAATCATCTGAATCTGTCCAATGTAGGGCATGTCGTGGCTTTGGTCATTATGCCAATGAGTGTGCTAATACACTTAAAAAGAAGGGAATGAGCTTAAGCTGCTACCCTTAGTGACGGTGAGGATGAGGAAGAAGAAGTGGCTAACATGTCTGTCTTAAATTGCCATTACGTGTTTAATGCTTTTACTGAGATATAGAAGAATATACTCTGAAAAACCCTTGGATGTGGGCTCGATTGTGTACACATACGGTGTCACATCTGGTGGAGCTAGCTGTTTCTCTGTAAAAGGAGATTCGAGATGATGAAGATGAAGAAAGAGACATTCCCTATGAGGAACTCTTTGCCACATACAAGGCTGCATACTGATTGGATGAAAAGATTGGACAAAATTGAGGTACTTGTTAAGGTAAACAAATCTCTGTCGATAAATTAGTTTGCTTGTGAAGATGAAAAATTTGTACTTTCAAAAGAAAATGATGCTCAAAAGGATACCATTGCAAGACTAGAAGTCCTTGTGACCAAAAGAGAAGTTGACCTTGAAAAATTCAAGAATGAATGTGAAAAAGGCGATAATACTTTCACTAAGTTAAACAAAAGTAAAATGAAAATGGAAGAAGCTTTTCTATGGGTCAACGTGACAAAATTGGTATAGGTTTTGAAAATAATTTTTGTAAAGGAGGGATATGAGGGTTCTACCTCTAAAAGTGTGAAAAAACAAGCTTTTAAAGAAAAAGTCATTACGAGTGAGAAGAGACCAAGAAAGAGGCATTACATCTGTCATTCTTGCTGGCTCCTGGTCACATTAGGCCCATACATTTACAAACTTAAGGCGATAAAAAATGCGGTAACTTCAAACGGCCTCGGATGTGTGAGAAGATGTATACACATCCTAACACACATCCGGTCAATCTGAGACCTCTGCAGCTCAAAAAGAAAAGCATTAAAGCGGTGGGTAGCCAAACCCATTACCACTGTAATGTTGTCTACTCTTCCCTCAAAGTCTTGTCTACGGCTCTTGGTATTTTGATAGTGGGTGCTCTAGGCACATCTTGGGAACCAAAGCTTGTCCTTCTTGACTATGAAATAATAAATGGAGGGAAAGTAAATTTTGGTGGAGGTGCTCAAGGAAAGATTGTTGGAAAAGGAACCACTAGATGTCAAGGGTCTCCCAAAATTACACAATGTGTACCATGTGGAAGGCTTGAAAGCCAACCTAATAAGCATCGATCAGCGTGTGATGATGACCTATTTGTGAAGTTTGATAAGCACTTGTGTGAAGTGTTTGATAAGGATAATAAATGTGTGTTTCTTGGTCCTAGATCTGGCGATAATTGTTACCAATTTGGTGACAATCTTTCTTGCCTAAGCTCAAAGCTAATGATGTCAATCTGTGGCACCAAAAATTAGGGCATACTAGTTGTAGAACTGCGGAAGAACTTCAAAGGTTTGAAGCCATTAAAGACCTCCCTAAGGCGAACTTCAAGAACACGATGTGCGTGGTTCATGTCAAAAGGGAAAACAAACAAAAGCATCACATAAAAGGTCCAACAATGCTCCACAACTAGATGTTTGGAGATGATTCACACGATTTAATGGGACCTATTGAAGTAGAAAGCTTTGGTAGGAAAAAGTATGCCTTTGTGTGTGTTGATGATTATTCTAGGTACACTTAGGTAATGTTCTTAAGAGAAAAGTCGAAACAATTGGAGAATTCAAGAATTGGTACAAAAGAGTTAGAAATTTGTATGGCCTTAAGGCGTGAGGATTAGGTCGACCATGGCCTTGAATATGAGAATCAAATGTTCACCAATTTTTGCAATTCTAAGGGAATCACTCATGAGTTTTACGCACCAATCACCCCACTGACAAAATGGAATTCTTTGAAAGAAAGAATAGAACCTTGCAAGAAATGGCAAGGGTCATGTTAAGTTCAAAGAACTTGTCCAAAAAGTTTTGGGCGAAGCTTTAAACTCTTGCTTGTCACATTGGCGATAGGGTGTTTCTAAGGATTGGTAGCCTTTGTCACCCCATATCAAATTCTCCTTGGAAAGAAACCAAGCTGTAAAATATTTTCATGTGTTTGGTTGTGTTTGTTATATTCTCAATGATAGAGAATACTGTCCAAGTTTGATTCAAAAAGTGACAAAGCAATTTTCATAGGCTATTCCACAAACGGTAGAGCTTACGAGTTTTCAATCTCAAAACTAAGACCATTATGGAATGTTGCTAATGTTAAATTTGATGACTCACTTGATCTTAACCTCAAGGCTGGCGAGGATGATGTTTCGGGTTGCTTCTTTGGGTGGAAGGATGAAGAAAGCAGTCTTGAAAAAGCAAAAGAAACTTCAGTCTTTGTTAAAAATGATGAACTGACAAGGATGTAACCAAGGATGTGGACACATACGCCTCCACATCTGAACCCACATCTGTACCCACATCCACTCAAACTCACATGGCGAGGACGGTTCCTCGATTCGATCGGGATGATGCTCCGAAGGTAATGTGAATGGGTGTGTGGATAGGTCGAAAGGATATCCCTTCTAAAATCCAGGAAAAACCACCCCACTTCACAAGTTGTGGGAGATGTGCATGCTCAAGTGAGAACTAGACAAAAGGACAAAGTTGATTATAGAAAGATGGCTGGTTTATGGAGTTGCTCCTCGGCATACTCCCGGGTAAGCTACATTGTTTTGTTTCTAAAATTGAACCTAAGAATATTCTTGAAGCATTGAAAGATCTTGTTGGATTATGGCTATGCAAGATGAATTAATTCAATTTGAAAAGAATGAGGTATGGACTCTTGTTCCTAGACCCTCACATGGTAATGTAATAGGAACCAAATGGATTTTTAAGAACAAAGCGATGAGCAAGGTGTGATAACTAGAAATAAAGCTAGGTTAGTTGCTCGAGGTTATACTCAAATTGAGGGAATTGACTTTGAGGAGACATTTGCTCTGTTGCAAGAATTGAGTCCATTAGGCTTTTGTTAGCCATTGCTTGTTACCTCAAGATTACTCTTCATCAAATGGATGTTAAGAGTGCCTTTTTAAATGGGATATTAAATGAGGAAGCCTATGTTGAACAACCTAAAGGCTTTGTGGACTCCAAATATCCTAATCATGTGTATAAAGCGAAGAAAGCTACGTATGGGCTAAAGCAAGCCCCTAGAGCTTGGTATGGTAGGTTATTGACCATTTACTTCAACTAGGATTCAAGAGAGGTGAAGTTGACAAAACCTTGTTTGTGAGAAGAAATAAGAAAGAGATCCTTGTGGCACAAATCTATGTAGATGACATTGTGTTTGGATCAAATTCGATCCAATGCTAGTGAATTTGTGGATAGCATGACTTCCACATTTGAGATGAGCATGGTAGGTGAGTTGAACTTTTTCTTAGGCTTACAAATTAAGCAATTCAAAGATGGCATGTTCATTTCACGATCTAAGTATGCCAAGAATCTTGTGAAAAAGTTTGAGCTTGAACACTCTTCACATCAAAGAACCCGATGGGATCTTCCCAAAGTTAAGCCATGATTCGATGGTGAGAGTGTTGATCAAACCCTCTATAGAAGCATGATAGGAAGCTTTGCTTTATCTCACTGCAAGTAGACGACATTATGTTCGGTGTGTGTCTATGTGCTAGATACCAAGCCAACCACTAAAGTGTCCCATCTTAAAGCCTTGAAAAGAATCATTAGGTATGTGAGTGGAATTTGTGAACCTAGGTACGCATTACTCTAAAGAAACAAACACAAATTTGGTTGGGTACACGATTCGATTGAAATTTGGAAATAGTGATGATAGAAAGAGTACCAGCGGTGGATGTTTCTACCTAGGTAATAACCTTGTGTCTTGGTATAGTAGGAAACAAAATTGTGTGTCCTTGTCCGCTGCTTGAAATTTGAATATGTTGCCCTTGGGAGTTCTTTGCACACAATTACTTTGGATGAATCAAATGCTAAAAGATTATGGATTAAATAGCAAAGTTTTGATTGCTTTTTGTGATAACAAAAGTGCCTTGGACATATCTAAAAATCTGTTCAACATTCTAGAACAAAGCACATTGATATTAGACATCATTTCATTAGAGATCTTGTAGAACAAAAAGCGTATTAATGCGGAATTTGTTGGGGCGAAAATCAATTGGGCGATATATTTACAAAGGCATTAGATTTGGAGAGATTTTCCTCCTTGAGGAAGTCTCTTGGCTTGTGTGATATCTAAGGTTGTGAGACCGGATGTGTCTCACATCCTCTAACACATCTGTAGATTAGTTTAAGCGAAAAAAAAAAAAAAAAAATCATAAAAAGAAAAATCCAAAAATATCATGCATTAGCACGAAATTTCTCGGTGTGGTCACTTGTGAGTCTTCATCTTTGACATTATTTTTGATCACTTAATTGTGAGTATTTCTGTCCATGTAATCTTTTGATTACTTGGTATAACCTTCCTAGGTATCTCACGAGTGGGTGCTAAAAGAAAAAAATATATATATATATATATATATGTGAGAAAGCATTTGCTTCACCCTTAGTATGAAGCCATACCATTGTGATCAAGTGATTTTCATAAGAAAACTTGAAGTCAAACTTGATAAGATCATTGGGAAAAAGGGCTATCTTTGGGATCAAGTAAAGTGAAAGCTACTCACATTGCAAAAATCCACAACAAAAAATTGGTGGATGCATCCTAGAGGCTGTGCAGATTGGATTACTGCTCATTGACTTTTTGTGATCTAAATGTGTCCCAATATGTGACTCACATCCTATGCCACATCCATAAGCTGAGAATATTTCCTTCACTTGTGTGTTTGCATCATGCTAGGCATATTGCATTTTAGGACATATAGGAGCTTTGTAAATATGTTAGTTAATTAATTTTCTCTCTTAATTTACTCTTTGATTATATAGGTTTTTGATCTCCAATATCTTTCATGAAAAGAAAAGATGTGTATCAATCCTTGTTTGAAAAGGTTGAAAAATTCTTTTGGGATTCTATTTTAAATAAAGATATGCCGAAGCAATTTGTGTTTTCATAAAAATCTTACAAAATCTTGATTTATTTTAATCCCTTATTTTCTTGGAAGGTGCTTGTGTGTGGTAACCTCAAAGGTTTTCTAGCCGTTGGAGGACTCTTAAGGATTTTGAGGTATGTTAAACCTCTTTGAAAAAGGATTCCTAATTTTAGTAGGAAAGGGGGAGCTGTGAGTATTTATTTTACCTCACATCCGTCTCCTCCCTCATAATCCTTGTTAAAACCCTTGTTCTTCCTTCCCGTTTGCACACAAATTCACACACTTTGCATTAACTTCTCATTATACTGTTCAACCAACCCCAAATCTCTCTGTTAAATGGCCGAGCATTCGAATATAAGAGAAGAAGACGTTCTTGACATTGTGCCGATTTCAATAGCAAGAAGAGAGGACTCCATTCTCCTAAATCCTGTAATCTCAAAATTTCTTGCTGATTTCTCTTCTCCATCACCCTCGTACGAACCAACAATGGAAGCTTCTTCTCCCAAATCCCCTTCATTGGAAGGGTGAATGTTTCAGCGAGGTAAACCCTAAGGCTCCATCCTCTCCGGTGATTCCACCATCGGATGTCGCCATTCTTTGTAGAACCATCGTCAACTAAGAAGAGGAAGTTGTCTCAAGCTAAAGCCCCAAAGTACATTGCACCGCCGGTACCTCGTCGCAATCTTCGTCGATGCGGTAGGGTTCGCAAGCTGTCGAGTCGACAAAGCTAAGAATCTAACGAAACCTGGCGGGAAACCTTCAGCTGCCATTGTTCTTGAAGAAATAGAAGAAGAAGAAGAGGTAATAGCTCCTCTTATTAGGACTAGGTCTAAATCGTCAATTCTGTTATTGATCTGTCCTGTTGTTGCTCCTTCGAGGTTGCACCCCTGTTGATTCTGTTGATGCTCCCCATGTTGAACCTCTAATCCTGTTGATCTTGTTCACCATGCAAAATCTGTTGAACCAATTGCTCCTACTTCTCCCATAATTTCATCCGATCCCATTATCCCAATCTTGCTTCACCCCCTAGGGATAATGTTTCTAGTCTGTTCTTTGAGCCCTCTGTTCCCTTGGTTGCTAGTCTGTTGAGGACCTTATTTCCTTCAGTGATGATGAACCCTTAGCTAAGATTTTAATAGATTTAAAGGGAAAGAAAAAGGTGGTGAGGCCGACCTAGAACCCTTTGAAGATGAATCGACTCAAGTTCGAGTGATGACACTTTGCCTCGAGATGAGAACTTCAAGCTTGGAAGAAGAAGAGCTTGATCGGGAGAAAGAAGACAAGGAATTGGATTCCTCACGATGTGATAATACGAGATTGAACCAATAAATGTTCCATTCCTGTGAAGGATGTGGCTAAGGATGTGCCCACATCCAGGACGCACATCTACTCGAAAGAAAATTTGAATTGGGTATGTCATCTTCTCTCTCTCTTGTCTCTAACCCCAAACCCTTTTCCAAAAAGTTTACGTCCAAAAGGCTTCGATAGGTTTGAGTTAATTTCCTCTAAAACCTTTGTTGTTGAGATGAAAAGGGATAGGGAAACTTTTGTTAAACTTGGAATGGACAAGTTTTTTGAGGAAAGAGGATTATTCTTGACTGTGGACCATCCCCTTCCCTTCTATCCAAAATTGGTTTATGAGTTTTATGCCAATCTGCCTAAGAATTTTGATAGAACTTACTCTCATTCCACTGGTGTTTATGTTAGAGGAGTATTTGTTCACTTTACACCTTCAGTTATCAATGATTTTCTTGGATTGAATGATAATCTTGATGATATAGTTTCTATTGAGGAGGATGAACTGGTTTCTGCTCTCACTCATGGAAAGGTCACTTCCTGGCCTGTAAAGCCTAAGGATTTAGGTAGTGGTTCATTATCTTCCCTTTATTGTTTTCTCCACTCCATCCTTCTTTGCCAATTTGTGTCCCTCCAATAACAAAACCTCACATTACTAGAATGCAAGCCTTGCTTCTGTATAGATTGGGACTTAAGAAGCACATTAATTTTGGGGAGTTCATTTTTAGAAAAATTTGTGATTATGGAGAGTCTCCCTCAAAGAAATGGTCTTTGCCTTACCCTTCTTTAATCTCCCAAATCATCATTGCTAATGGAGTGAAGACTGAAAGAGGAGAAGAAATAGTTGATAACTTTGCTCTGTTTAAGGAGACCAAAACTCTTTTAGATCCTAAGCAAAGGTTTGTTGATCTCCTGTGGGTACATCTCTGAAATTACTATGCCGGATGTGGATACATACGAACCCTTATTTGTAACCCCATTTGATGTTCGGATGAAGGATTTAGATCTTTGAGATTGCAGTCTTTGAAGCTCAAGCTCAAGCCTCATTGCCCATGCCAACAACCTTAAAGCTCTTAAGGCTAATCTTCTCAAATGGCATGCTTCACTTTACGCTCAAAAAGGGGGAGATGGTGATCTTCTTCTTGCTTTTGGAGGAGATAAAGTTTGGAACAACTTTGTGTGCGCTGCTACTAGTTGGAGGAAATTTGGGAACTTTAACTTAGGGGGAGAAAATTTTTTGAAGTGATGTTTTTTAAAGACAATTTTAATTTTTTGCTTTAGTTGGTTAGTTTTTTAAACAATGGTTTGTAATAGCTTTAAGTAGGACATGGTTGAATGTTTTTTGTTTTTGCTTAATGAACTGCTAGTATTACATTCTAATTACGTTTTGCGGTTTTTATGTGTGGATGTGTATACACATCTGGACACACATCCATTCAGGGGGAGTTATGTCTTTCTATATTCTGTGGTCATAATATTTTGTTTGTTATAAATCTTTGGTTTTGATCAGAAAGTCCAAAATAGGGGGAGATTGAAAACGTGAGTTTTTGTGGGAACATATTTATGTTTCCTTATTTAATTTGTCTTCTATTATGGTAAGAAGATTTTGAGACTTTCATGGAGATTTATAAGTATCTTACTTTTATTAAGAGATTGTATTTATGTAAATATCTTTTATTTATGTACATAGTTTTATATTAGGACTAACCTACTAATATTTGATTTCCTTGTGAGTGTGTTATATGTTTTCATATAGGAAAAGGAATCTCACAAAGGAAGAGGTCGATTGCATGAAGATCTTCTCGAGGTGCTCTATAAATACAAGGCATTCGGCACAAGAGAAGTTACACGGTTTAGAGAGAAAAACATACATTCTTCATAGCATTCGATTGAGTTGTTTAGGTTGTGAGCTTACATCCGTAACTCACATCTAGGTTTTCATAAAGTTCTCTTGTTTTACTTCTGATTGAATAAGTCCTACTTGGGAAAGGGGAGTTGTTCATATCATAGAAGGTGATTAGAACTTGTTTAGTATTTTCATATTTTAGTTTTTCACTTATTTGTTTTTGTAAGAAACATAAGTTTTTATAGTGAAAGGTTTTTGGGCGTAAGCCTAGTTTGCGATCACACGGATCGATGGCGTATATAACTATTGAGTTATTGCATTTTATTTACATTTAATTGTTTTATTCCGCTGCATTATCTGTGGATGTGTGGACAGTTGTGAGACACATCTGTACTCACATCCTTTGCCTATTGCGTGATCCAAGTTTCCTAGCTACACGAAACTTTCAGAGTAAAACAGTTAGTTACGAGCACATTGTGTAGGCTTATGTATTATTTCCATCAAGTGAACAAAAAGTATGTTGCATTATAAAATTTTATCACTAGTATTAGCTGGCCCATGTGCGTTGATAAATAATTTGTTTTCTTTAAGTGGAAAATTAGTTGACCAAAAAGGAGTAAAATTAAAAAATATAAAATAAAGCAGATAGAATATGCAAATAATCAAAAGATTAGGGGGGCATCCAAACAAAACTAAAGACAGTGCTAATGCGCACCCCACCTCAGCAAACCGAATACTACGACTTGTACTTGTACAGCTACCTCGCTTTCTTTCTCTCTCTCTCTCTCTAGAAATATATTTTTTTATACATAAACGTGTGTGAAGTTTGGGGTTTGGAGAGGTTGTGAATGAAGAATGAAGGAAATGATTAGGCAAAGAATGAAGAAGTTGCAGAGAGGAAATTCATCGGCGTCTGATAAATCCGGCGAGCGAATTGATTTCAAGTTCTCCAGCTTTCAGGCTCTTCAGGTATGTCTTTCTCTTCTGATTCTTTTTTAAATTTGATTTAATCATATGTTTGTTCAATTTCTTAATTATATATATATATTTTTTTTTAATCAGAATTTATAGTTTGTTTGGAGGTTAGAAATTGGGTCAGTTCAGTGATTGAATTTTGTTGAGCATTTTTCTTTGTTAAAATTGTTAAATGAGAATGAATGTTGATGGAAATCTACAATTCATGCAAATTGTAGATGAACGTGATGAGGTTGACTCTTGGAGTTGTGACTTGTTATTTGTTAATGTTTCAATCCTCACAAGAGTTGTCAACATTTGGTTTTATATCAAAAAGATGCAGAGTGTTTTTGGTTAATGTTTCAATTTAATTTATTTGTTTATTGCCTGGGGATCCCCATGGATGTAGAACTTCTCTTTGCTCTTTTGGCATTAGTGACATGGTAATAAATTTGGAAATAACAATAATCAAGAATGAACTCTTTAAAGATAACTTTACGCGATCCATGAAAGAATCATTTAGAAACTTCGTATTAAATCCAAAAAGAAAAACCCCATAAAGACGGTCCATCTTATGGCTATATTATTCCAACTCTCAAATTAGGTATACCCAGAAAGCTGGGAGAGTATAATTGCATGGAAATTAGTACGTATGTTAATCTCAAAGGTGGATGTTCCTTTGGAAGAAATACGTTACAGTATATAGAGGTTTAGTCTGGCTAGCTAATGGCTGCACTCAATGTCTGCCCCCTCTACTTTCTAAAGGCCACCCTGTGTGTTTAACATTGTTGACTTCTAAATGAAACAGAAATTTATCACTTTGAGTCATTCTTTATTGCCTTCGGTTATAAGTTATGAATCTGTAAACGGGGAGTTCTAATATCTTACAGTTATTTGAATCCTGTTGTCAAAGTTCCTTATTTATTACCATGATAATAGCCTCTTTGACGTTCCTCATTCGTTCGGAAAATTCCTTGTTACTGTAATAATTCCTATACCTCTACCAAAATACAAGAAATTGAAAATCTTTACTTTTTATGGATGTTTGAACAATCAACGACGAATCTAGATTGTGTTCTGTCATTGATGAGCTCACCTAATGCTCTATTATTCATTGTAATATAGTTGATGTTGCTCATCTTTTCCTTTGTAACTCTCACCAATCTAACTAGTAACCACACTTACGCATGAACCAACATGGTAGATTGCAAGTAATTGACGATTTAACTGAAACAAAGCTTTACCGTCTGTTAAGCACTTGCAATGCGGCTTGTTCACTGTGTTTTTTTTTCTTCACTTTTAGGTACCCAAAGGATGGGATAAGCTTTCTGTTTCTCTCGTGTCGGTAGAAACAGGGAAAACAATTACCAAAACTGGAAGGGCATCTGTATGGAATGGAAATTGCCGATGGACGGAGACTTTATCAGAGTGTATATGGGTTCACGATGACTCGAAAGAGCTTGAGCAGAGCCTCTACAAGCTTATTGTTTCCATGGTCTGAGTCCTTTTGCCAACTACCAATAAATCTGAACTTTTTTCAATATGAATAATCTGTCTCTATTTCTGTATTTCCGTCTTTTCCCTGTATTTTCTTTGATAATTTCTGTCAATGTCAATGTCTAATGATGTGCCTATGACAGGGGTCTGCTAGATCTGGCATCCTGGGTGAGATTACAGTTAATCTGGCAACCCACATGAGCTCACCAACTTCTGCTCCTATTGCATTACCTCTAAAGAATTGTGACCAAGGGACAATTTTACAGGTCAGTCATCATCATAAGCGTCTACATTGTTGTTCTTTACTGCTAGAGTAATACACATGGAGAAACCTCTTATAGTTCGATAGGGTTCTTCAGAGTAGAGATTTATTTGGTGGCATTTGATAAGAAACAAATTTAAGGAGCTAGTTGAAATAAACCTGTCTGATAGAAGCCTAATGTCATACCAAATGATCATAAGAGGAGCATAGTGTGCTGTGGGATGTTAAATACAACTTGGCCTTAAGGAGGCATGCTTTTGCCTATGTATGGAAGACAACAATTTAGCTGGATTATTACGCAAGTATCTATTGAGAAAGATATGCCTTGGAACCCATGAAGTCCTCATGGTTTCCTTACTTTCTCTTGGCATAATCTTCTCTTGATAGTTGACGCTCTGCATCATATTTCATATGATTGATCCATAGTCAAACCATTCTCACGTATTCCACGGACTCGAAAATAGCTCTGGATGCATTTCTTCAATTTTATAATCCTTACATGATGTTTATGAAATCTTCATTTGTGCCTTTTCCAGTTTCCTTATATAGAATGATTAGTATGTGATAACTGTTATAGATGCTGTAATTTAGTACCCCTCCTTACTGTCCCGATAGAAGAGATGGGCATTCCTTTTTTGGTCATTTTATTTGACGAGTAATATTTCCCGTTAAGGAATTTTCTTAACAACGAATTGACCATATCGACTCAATTTTTTTCTCAATTATCTGAATTCAAAACTGACACCTTTTTGAATTTATATATTTTGAGGGGGAATCTAGACAATTAGTCGATTTTTTAATACTTTCTTAATTTGCGTGTTTAGTCAAATATTGCTCTTCAATTAGAACTGAGGCAGTATATCTTTGACCATTGCTATTTCCCTATCTGATAAGAAGAAATATGAGTTGCAGCACGTGTTTCTTAAGTGAAGTAATTTCCAACCCTTGGCCTCACTGCAAAATTAGTAATTTAGTAGGCCATTTCTATGAAAAACTCATGCGTACTCAGGAACTGGCACGAGAAAGTAATCTCGTGAAAATGCTCTGTTCCATTTACCATTCAGGCTCAAACTATTGTCAACACCTAGAAGGCTCTACATGTGACTCCTAGCCCACTTTGATACTTGGGGTTGATAAGCCTAACAATAGTTCCATCTCACTTATGGTGGTTTGTCATGGGCTGCCTCAAGGCAGCTTACAGCCTGGCTCCATTGATCTCGTTCAAGTAGCTATCCGGTGCTTTGCCAGGGAACTTGAGCTCTATGGTTAGATTTGCAGCTATGCCACAGTAGGGGCTATTTGACGCGACCCGGATTTCGGGGTCCTATTTGTAACCACAAACCAGGTGCGTGAACCCTGCTATAAAACCAAATAAATACCATAAACATGTATAACACACAAGCTACACTGGCTCGACTACACAACAACAATACCAACAGCCACCACAAGCTAACTGTCACAACTGATAAACATGACAAACTAGAGTTATACACAACTCTAAACAAGTCTGGCAACACTTGCCGACAACAAAAGAATAACAACTACTAAATCACGAAAATTATACTAAGCTACCCAAATACAAAATTTAAATAACTGAGTACAACCAACGTACTCACCAACATAAACATATAAAAGCTTTGTACAACAACTACATAAAAGATTAACAAAATACACAGAGATCCCCGCTAAGTCGTACCTCACTATGCGAAACCACACGATCTCCTGTAATCTAAGGAAAACAAATAAACAAGAAAACGGGGTGAGTCAAAACTCAGCAAGCTACTAATGCAACTACATGGTATGGTATCATGCATATTATAATGTAACAACAATAACCGTAAAGTATAGTTAATAAGTAATGCTATAATCAATAAACACATATCATATAACATATAACATGAGAGACTATGCCAACAAATCGTGCATCAAATAATAGCTGAAGTAAACGCATAACAAATGATATGTGATCGAGGTTCTCCCTCCGATCGTCTTCACCGACCTTATCTCTCTTCTGGTACATGTGCTATGTGTGTAGCACCCACGTGCGATATGTGTCGCATCCACAGTTGTGAATCGGATATTCGTATTCACGTAACGTCCTGGTCCCTGCAACCCAGGAACAAATCACGGGAAACTAGCTTGCCAAAGTTACGCATTGCTATAACAATGGAGTTTTAAGCCCGAACCGCGGCCAACAGAGGGGAACAGTCACAGATGTATTAACCCACGATTATTACTTAGCCCTAGCACTCGCGATAATCGTGCGCCAATACACCTCCAAACACATATTCCAGCTGGACTCAAATGCAATGGCACAAGTAGTTGTTTACTAGTTATAACCATATCAAAATTAGGCCATAAACTAGTAAACCTATCCATAAACCACATGAACTATGTAATCATGTTGTTCAATATTAACATGCAAACGTACGCAATATTTGCAAGCTGCAATCAAAACCATGTCATATAATGTGTTCACCATAACATAATCAATCCATGTTAGAGTCCATAAATATTAGACTCCAAGTAACTAACAATCCAGGACATATTGTACTTATTCACATTCATCTTACATGTATATAATTGCCAACAATAATTTAACTCATTAGAGGTTACCCATTATACCTCGCAAATATTTCGCTTTCTAGTAATATTAATCACAATTATATTAAATTGCAAATATAATTTATAGCTCCTAATTTATTACAAGAACTCATTTTTACGGATTGGGATAATTTTATTATATCCTATAAGACTCCGTTAAGTCTTGTACTAATTTTAGGTCACAACTACTAGTTAGAGTACTGTACCGCCCTAAATTATTATTTCTAACAATACTTTTAATCATCAGAGTCCATTTATCTAGTTAACATGTATATTACATTTCAAATTAACAAAAACAATAACAGTACCATTACTACCCACAAATCAATATTTTGCAGCAAAATCATTCAATATAACATGTATGAATAATACTATAATTAAAGGGGGAATGTATTTGCTACAAAAATTAAGACGAATATATTAAAATCTAATCGGCTACAAATGATCTACTCGACTTCCTGAGTGCGACAGTGCAGTCGAATTGTTGAACGGAGGAGGATATCGAAAGTTATGGGTCAGTCTCTCGTAAAAACACTCGAAGGCACCGTCTCACTTTCTCTCACTTTATCTGTATCATGTGTGTATCTGATGAGAAGAGGAAATGGATTGATTTTGTTCAAGTCTTCTCACAACTAACACAATCCATGTGAACAAGTTTTGACCAATAGGATTAAAGGCCTACTAAAAGGGCAAGGGCAAACCCCGGTGCGCCAAGCGCTCCCCGCCAAGCGGGGGTTGGGGGAGGGAACCATTTGCTAGAGCCTTCCCCTGACAATTGCCAAGAGGCTGTTAGTCAAGGTTCGAACCCGTGACCTTATGGTCACCAAAGGAGCAACTTAACCGTTGCGCCAAGGCTCGCCCTCCTTAAAGGCCTACTAAAACCTTAATATTATGTGTCCACTAGCGTGGCTATTCCTTCTTTCACCAACTAAACTTAGGAAAATAGTATTTATGTAGTATAACAATATGGAAAGAATGCCAAGATTATCCAGCCCATAACAATCTGTTAATTCGACTAAACCTCAAATGATGTGGAAAATTCATATTTGGTGGTCAACAATTCAACTAATTATTATTATTATGATTAACCAAATATCATTTTACTTTAACAGATTATTTGAAACATTTTGAAAGGACAAATTTAGCAAATAAAATATATTTTTGAAAGCCCTAAATGTCTAGTTTACTCAACTTCTTTCGAATTTGAATTACGAATTACGAATTTTCCACAAAGAGTTACATCCATTTCACTACAGGGTGTCAAAGCTGGCCACACAAGCAAATAAAACTGAATAAATAGTAATTCTCGATCATATTTCAATGCAAGAACGCAATGTTATGTTCATGAAATACATGCAAATGGCTCGGGTGTTACACAATTAGTGGACCAATTTTCTAGCACATTGTCTCCTATGTAGCACTTGTACCAATTTGGGGTCAAATTTCTTTATTATCTCCTGTAATTCTTTTGTAAGACGATGAGGCACCTCTGGCGTAGTTAATCCTATAGAACTCTGGCAAAGACAAAAAACTTGCGACATTTCCCAGACATCTGCAGGATGTCATTCATATTGAACGTTATTGTGCATCTAATTGTAGGTAAAAACATGGCTAGATTTCTTTTTCTGCATCACATAGCAGTATCTTTTATAATTCCACCGTAAACATGAACATTAATGGCTGCTATTAATATGGATGTTATCCCATGGATTAACTTCAAGTTTAATTTGTAAATTTGAGGGCTATGCATTTAAGTTCTCGGAGATATACACTACTATTAAGAACTTCATTAATGTTCAAATCTTTATTCTGGAGTTCCACCATCTGAGCTGTCCAGTGGTGGGGAACGTAAACAAGTGTGTTCAGGCACATTACCAAGTTTAATTCCACTGGAACACAGGTACTCTGGATTTAAGCGGCAGGTCATGGTGATGCGTCGCTGCACTAGTCTTTCCCGAGTTGGATGTCACATGGGTGGTTCCAGAGGGCCATGCCCTTTGGGATTTCTGTGTATCACAATAATTTTTACTTATTAAGGATTTGGATAATATCATGTTTCCTAAACACACTACATATTTCGGGATACGGGATTATTTGCTCCGAATTGCTACGTGATTGTCTTCTCGGGATAGAGTTTTAATATGTCTGCTTATAAACAAGAATTTCCTCTCTTCTCTATGCAGGTTCACATTCAGTGTCTAAGCCCAAGAGCAACATTAAGGTTTCTTCTTAAACATTAAGTTACTTTTCTCTTTCTTTTCGTGGTGAAAGATGTAATCTAATACATGTGTTCAACAGTGATAGAAGGAAAGACCCCAACTCTCTAACAGACGATGCAAATGCAGATTACGATGATATAGACAACAAATCAGATGTATCTGATGGACAGTTCACCAAGAGTGATGGATCTTCCTCCAGTACTTTTTTCAGTACATCTCATCCAGGAGAACCTGGTAGCAGGGTATTTTCACTCTCTATTTAGAAATTTATTGCAATTCTGCCACTTATATTTAGATTTGAATCTACCTTAATCTGTTATTAACTTATTATGCACCTCAATCGTACACGTGCTTTAATATTCCATTTACCCCACTGATAAGTCCACACTCAATCTTATTCATAGATTTCCACCCAATTTAGCGCGTCTATCATATTTTTTCAGAGTCGCAGGATTGTTATAACTGACCCCCATTGAGTTCGCCACCGTTGAACTCAACAGTTACATCTACTTGTCGGCACTATACTTCGCTTCTGCCTTTCGAAAAGGACCATCGGCTCGAACAATCCCCGCTCCATATACCTTGGTCTTTTTCAGAGTCTTTTTCACTCTTGTCAGATTTTGGAAGAGTTTGTGCATCTTTACGAACTTTATAGGACAATTACATTTTGAGATCAAAATTCATTATAATGCAGTAAGGTTAGTACACTTTGTCAGAGAATGATACTTCTATCACAAGTGTAAAAAGGTTATAGACCATCCCAAACCTTACAATGGTGGAAGCCTCTTTCACGCGTTGTGTAAATGTCATACATAATTCAGATAGTGTAATTTGGATACAAGTAGAAACACTATTTTTGTGGAAATGAATCGAAATCATTGATCGTTAATTTCAGAATCTATAGTATGATGTAACTTTTAGAAAGAAGAATTACTCCATAGCAAGAGCGTAGTCACCTGAACCTGATCAGATATGGGTTCGATTTAAAATAAACCTAAATAATATCTGGAAAAATGTACCTTATATTTACTTGAACCATAGTTAGGTACTAGAAGGTTTTAACCAATCACTTGGTTTTGGTTACACATTCACCTAAAAGAAAAAGAGATGAAAAAGAGAATGGCATGGTTGGATTGACTTTTTGCTTGTCATCTAAGAACTTCGGTACATCCTTGTTCATGAAGATGGGTTAAGATGGAGAGGCCATTTACTCGCCTTTAGTTTTTACATAAATATCTTGAGAGTCACCTTGTTATCAATTATTTCGGTATATAGTTTTTTTCTCATGTTCCTAAGACAAGCTTTCTTTGTTGCCACAGGGTACAAGTTTGTCAGGAGTGGGTTCACATCGTAGCTCTGACTCCATGGAGGATTCTTTAGCCAGGGAAAGTTCACAGAACTCTTATAACGTCCACGATTCTCCTAAATTAAGTCATTCCCCTAAAAGCAATGCAAGTGGTTCTGGAAAGAATCTTCTTAATCGAAGAGAAGATTCTGGGCACGTGTCACAAGCTGTTGCCACATCACCTTTACGAAATGATAATCTTTCTGAATTTGTTCCGGAGGCTGAAGGGGTCGCATTTGAAGAACTCAAGGCAGAAGCAAGGATGTGGGAAAGAAATGCTCGGAAAGCGATTCTTGATCTGGAATTCTCTAAAAAGGAATCCAGAAATCAAGCAAAAGACATGGCAAATTTGGAAATGGAGCTTTCTGCATCGCAGACAGAATGTGATGGACTTAAACAAGAAATCAAACACCTGAAAATCCTGTTGGATGAGTCAACTTTGAAACAAGAAGCTGCTGAAAATCTGAAACTGCAAGTCCAAGATAAAAATGATAATCAAAGAGAAATGGAAGAAGAGATAAGGTTTCTGAAAGAGACGAATGATGATTTGGCTTTACAGCTAAATAAAACTCAAGAATCAAATCTTGAGCTAGTTTCAGTTCTTCAGGAATTGGAGGAGATAATAGAAAAACAGAAAATGGAAATAGAGAGTCTTTCGGCTCTACGATTAGAAGCGGGTTCGCTTGCACCAAGAGAAGAAAATGGCCAGCTGAACTTGGAGATTCAGCTAAAGGAGTTTCAGGAATCACAGAAGAATTATGAAAATACAATTCGTTGTTTGGAGAAAACTCTAGAGGACAAAAATATGGAGGTGAAAAACGAGCGAGATCTCAGTACCCGAACCCTGATGAACTGTGAGTCTGAATGGCGAAACAGATTAAATCTAAAAGAGAAGGAGATCTCCAAGTTGGAAGCAAAATTATCAGAAGCTTTCACCACTCATGATTCAATGGCAACAGACTCTGAAGCGAGAGGAAATCTTGACCTGATTGAAGAAATTGAAGATCTGAAGGAAAAGATTCAGGAGCTTGAAAATGATTGCAATGAGCTCACTGATGAAAACCTTGAACTCATTTTTAAGCTTAAAGAATCAAGTAAGGATCTCTCCACAAGTGGTGCCTCAGTTAGTTCCTCATCCCATGACCGGCTTACTGATGATTCTCCGAGCTCCTCTGGCTCTGAAGTAAGCAAACTCGAGTCCCAGATATGGCAGCTCAAAGCGGATCTGAAGAAGAGAGAACTTGATGGAGTAGCGGCCGGCAACATTCAGACTCATTGTAATGATCTTGAGAAGAAGTGCACAAATCTGGAGCGCCAGTTGCAAACATTCAAGGATAGAGTTAGTTATCTTGATGGTGAACTCAAGATATCCCGAGCCAGAGCAGATGAGCAGGAAAATGAGATTTCTGCACTAAACCAACAGTTGAAACATCTTCATCAACTTGAAAGTAAGTAACCCCTCTTCAGCCTATTAGTTTTAATTACAGTTAACTGTTCTTTGTTAAGTTCAATGCTAGTTTGCACGGATACGGATACTCGGATACGGATTCGCGGATACGAGATACGGGGATACGTGATTGTTGAAAAATCCCGGATACTGATACGTGGGGGTAAAGTGTAAATATTCAAACTATAAGGAACAAAGTGTAACTATTCAAACTATAGGGACCAAAATATAAATATCTAAAATAGAAATATTCAACAATAAACAACAACAGCTGTCAAATACTCAGTAGGTGGTGTCTGTCCCAACTCCCAAACTAAAATCAAAATGTCTAAAATCAAATAAAATCAAAGAGAAACGGAGAGAGAGAGAGAGAGTGAGAGACGCACGAGAGAAACTGAGAGAGAGAGAGAGTGAGAGACGCAACAAACCTGAGTCACGGAGGAGATCGACGGCGACGAGCTAGGTTCACCGTTCACGGAGGCGGCGATGGTGCTAGGGCTTGACGAAGAAGGCGATGGTGCTAGGGCTTGACGAAGAAGGCGAAGCGAGGTACGATCGTTTTTTCGTCTCAGTCTCTCGCGTCTCTCTCTCCCGTATCCAAAGCCGTTTTTGACGTATTTTACGCGTATCCGTATCCCATACGTCTCGGATACGCGATACGTCGACTGGATGACGTATCCGTGCATCATAGGTTCAATGTATACAAAGAACAAGATACATAATATTACTACAAATGAGGTAAAGAAACCCAAGTACTAGAGATACACATCGGGATACATCTGTCTGATTTTTTGCACCCGATCAGACGTGGCATACCAACTCAAAAAGCTTCCTTTCTTATTGAGCCCTCTTAGTCATTCTTCCCACCCAATGCTAACACCAATGCAATTAATTCTATGATCGGCATTACTTCAATTCCTGTATACTCCCTAAGTCCAAAAATGACTGTCCAATTTGACAAGTTAAACTTCTTTATGCTTGATACTTTACTTGCCTGTGCCCTTTTGAAAATTGCACAATGATTATTGTTTTATAGAAATTGGACTTTTTTTGGGGACAAACTAAGAAGGAAGTGGGCGATCTTTTTGGAACCGGGGGAGTATTTAACAGTGTCTTTTCTCTTCAAGACTTGTAAAAAGTTTAGAAAGTGAGATTGAAGTAACAAGAGATTTTGTTCCTTCATTGGAAAAAAAAGAGAGAGATTTTCGTTCAATGGCAGTAACCTGTAATGATTTTCCCCATTTGCAACTACCATGTAAGAGAGCGAGCGAGAGAGAGAGAGAGAGAGAGAGAGAGAGAGAGAGAGAGATGGTTGAAATTTAGACCTGGGTTCAGCCTGTCTATCATTATTCTTTCATGATATTTTCCTTGTAGTCAAATGTTAATTGTCCACCCTTTGTTGGGGTTACAATACAATTTCCAGCAGGACTATAAACTCCTGTTGGGTAACCAACCACCTGAAGAGAAGGTATCAAACCGTAGGTCGTTCATGTACAAGATTTGTAATTTTTATTGTAAATGGCATTGATAGGTGTGGACTATTCTGCACTGTGCACTGTGTGATTATATCATTTCTTGGTCAATCTCAAGAAGCAACAATTAACCTATAAAAACGTAATACTGAATTTCAATAACCAACATCGTAACCCATAAAAACTTAACGTCAATATGATACTTATAGTTCAAAAATCCTGCTTTTTTCAGATACAACTACCCAGGAAGGGAAGTCTGAGTTTGTCCAAGGAAATTTGATTCACCATAACAGATCCTTGGGAACAAGCTCCACTACAAATGAATTAGAGATTAATTCGGATGAAAAAGTTAAGTCCAGGATTGTGGATCTAGATGAGGAACTTCTGTTGAGATGCTCTGAAATTGAAGAGCTCAAAATGGAATGTATGCTGAAGGAACAAGAGATTGAGGCTCGAAAGTGTAACCAAAGAGACTTGGAAACTGAAATTTCTGATCTGCATAAGATAAGAACCCAGATGGAGGAAAATCTGCAAACTATGGCAAAAGAGGGCAACATTACTTCTGAATGTCTGGACAAGCTGAAGAGCGATATGCTGGTACTCAATTGCAGCAAGGACAACCACATTTCAGTAAATACGATTCTTGAAAGAAAGTCAGAGGAGCTAGAAATCTGTAAGCAGGAGCTCGAGTTTAGTCTATCAGAGCTTGAACAAGAAAATGTGCACTTATCAGAACGCATATCTGGACTGGAAGCTCAGTTAAGGTACTTGACTGATGCCAGGGAGTCAAGTCGTTTGGAAGTACAGCAATCAGAAAGTCATGTTGAAAATCTAAAGGATGAAATTAGAAAATTAGAAAACGAAATGGAAATGCAGAAAGTTGATATGAGGGAGAAGTTGCAAGAGATGCAACAACGGTGGTTGGATGCTCAAGAAGAGTGCGAGTATTTAAAGAAAGCGAATCCAAAGTTACAAGCTACTACAGAAAGTCTCATGGAAGAATGCAATTCCCTTCAGCAATCAAATAGAGAGATAAAGCAACAAAGGCTAAACTTGCATAATAAGTGCACGGTTTTGGAAGCGAAATTGAGGGAGTCAAAACGTAATTTCTCCGATTGCTCAAAGAAAATGGTAGATTTGGAAGATAAATTTTCCTCTTTGCTTGAAGAAATTGCTTCAAAAGAGAAGGTGTTAGATGCAGAACTTGATGCACTTCGTGTCCAAAACATGGAACATCAAGAGAAGCTTGTTTTGGGGGAGAGCTTATTGAGTAAAATGTACGCAGAGAAGGTAGCGGAAGTTCAAAACCTTCATCAAGAGGTATCACACCTAAGTGACCAGATATCTGCAACCCATGACGAACGTGATCAAATGGCTTCTGAAGCTGTACTTGAAATGCATTTGTTACGCGCGGATAAAGAAAAACTGGAGGCAATTCTTGAAGAAATCCAAGGGAAATTTGAATTATCCGAGAAAAATCTTGGTACTATTAAGATGGAACATGAAACACATCTCCAAGAGCTGACTAGAGAGCTTTCTGCTTCTAAACAAAACCATGAATTTCTGGTGGCTAATAATGCAAAAGTAATGGAGCTTCTGGAAAAAACAAGATCTAATGAAGAAAAATTCAAGGCCACCATTGATGAGCTTGACTCGAAGTATAAATCATCTGAATATGAAAGGTTACAATTGGCAGAAGAAATTACCAGCCTTAAAGCTCAACTGCAAAAGATTCCGCTGCTGCAGGATGAAGTTCTGGATCTTAAGAGCATGCTCAACCAAACAAAATTTGAGAATCAAAAGCTGGAAGCTTCTCTAGAATTGGTAACTGGGGATTATGAAGAGTTGAAGAACGAGAAAACTTTATTACTTGAGAAAAGCTCTAGCATGCGAAAAACAGTTTCGGAACTAGAGGACTTTAAACGTAGCAAAGTTACCCTAGAGGAAAAAGTTTTGCGGTTGGAAGGGGATCTAACCGCTAGAGAAGCATTATCTGCCCAGGAAATTGAGCTGAAAAACGATTTTGGCCGGGTCAAAAGAACTAATAGTCAATTGCAGTGGAAGATAAAATGTCTTCAAGTAGAAAAAGAAGAATGCCTTAAAAAAATTGAAGCCCTCAAAGAGGAACTAGAGCAGAAAAAACATGAGCGGAGCGAGAAATCTACTGATAATTTGGGTCTTTCAGAGGTCTGTATCATATATTTTCTTATATCTCATATATTTGAAGTAGGGTTACGAAAATTTTCCACTAAAACTAGTTTTTCTCTTACAGGATGGGCATACTTCAAGGAGTAAAGACACTGAGGGCATACTAGAAGACAGCACACAGGTTTAATCACTACTAGTCCTTCGCTGCCTTAATTCTTGTCACTTTTTTTTATTTTTCCCCCTTTCTTTCTAATTTATGGCATGTTTTCTTCAGCTTGGGATTTTGTTGCTATAAGAATCCTCTCAAAATCTAACTACTCCTAAACTTTTTTATGTTGCTCTAGGTTGGTAGAAGTTCTCAAGAGATGACAGCTGATACTTCATTGAGGATCCACTCTCTCGAGAATGAGCTTGCTGAGGCATTGGAGGCTAATGATATGTATAAATCACAACTTAAGAGGTGGGTCCTTAGGAACAAAATTCTCAATACAAGCAATCAAGCATACCTTGGGTCATTGTCATTTAATTGATCTTTTTTCTAGTTTGTTTCTCATTATCCACTTCTGAAGCATCAAAATTATTATATTTATTTTGATCTAACGACCTAAATATGCTATGTACTTTTCAATTTTCATAAATTAATGCAACCTACTTGTTAGTTCTGGATTTATGTTACGTACTTTTGGCAAAAATATCAAATAACGCTACGCGCTAGTTTTTTACTTACGGCATTCTAAAACTAACAAAATTGCTACCATGGCATTGCCACATCAGCGGCATGTCAGCTCCACACCATAATTGACTTTAACTTCGCTGACATGGCGCTGACATAGCAGTGCCACAATAGCAATTCCGCTAGTTTTTTAACGTCGTAAAAAAAAAACTAGTATGTTGCATTATTTGATATTTTTATCAAAAGTACATAGCATAATTCCAGAACTAACAGGTATGTTGCATTAATTGATAATTAGAGTGTGGTGCATTGCATAGTTCATTAATTTTTTCTTTTCCTCCCCTTCACATTTTTGTTCTGACTGGCGACTACTTGATGTTGTTGTGTATTCAGTTTGTTGTCAGAAAAAGAACTTTGTGAGAAGTCAAAAGAAGAACCGGAAGCAATCAACAAAGGAGAGAATAAAGAAAACGTCTCCTCACTTGAGGCAGAGCTAACAGAACTTCGTGAACGGTATCTAGAAATGAGCCTCAAATATGCTGAGGTAGAAGCTCAGAGGGAACAACTTGTTTTGAAGTTAAAGTCTGAGAGCAAAGGGAAGACCTGGTTTTCATAAATGCAGCTAGTTTCTCCTCATTTTCCCATTTCCTTGCCCTTCAGTATCCCGGTAACTCCCTTCTTTTTTATATAATTTATTTCTTGAAATTTCAGTTCTAGGAACTAATTAATGGGAGAGGCAAAATGTATATCCTTAACAAAAGGGCATTAGACATTAGATGAGGGTGTCTTAAAATTTGAAAATAATAAAAATACAATAAATCTGCAATGTAATGGCCTAATAATGATATGTAAATCTTATTTTTGGCGATAAATATAAATGTTTTCTTTGTCTGAGATGTCATACCTTTAAGCTGTTTCATGTCAATTTGAACTGAATGTGTAAAGTGCAAAATTCTAAAGTCCAGGCGAGCTCTCATGAAGTTTTCTGTTATTAGCAATGAAATACAACATACATGTTGATTCACCGAAGCAGTAATTTAAGCCGGTCTGTGATTAATCTGGGAATGATTTGACTTTTTCTTGTTCGTTAGAGTTCGATCAATGTCAGATCAGGGTACGGCGAGGTTTTCGGGGTTGGCTCTTGTTAAGGCTTAAACTTTTGCAATATGATGTCCTCCTATGATATCTGTGAGGGGTCAAAGTAAGTCACCAGAAAGTCCATTAATTAGATATACTCACTACTTACAATTCCCTTTCCCTCGGTTTTTCAGTTTCATCCAAAGATGGAAGAAGGAAAGGCTTTTTGATCTGTTATTTCATTGAAATAATTTAACTTGTACTCCCTCTTGCTCCGAATAAATGTATAAATGTAGCTTTTTTTTTGTATAATGTTAGGTTAATTTAATTATCCTAATATCCTAATAAAATATAAAATTTGTTATTGATATATTATTATAAATACTATCAATAACAATTTTTGAATTTTTATTAGGATAATTAAATTATCCTAATATTATTGCTCTAAATTTCTTTGTATTAACCTAAAAAAAATGCGATATTTATTTGGGACAGAGTGAGTAAGAGTGTATTATCTATATTTCATTTTAAACCATTCCAAACTTATGTAGTTACTCCCCATCTTTAGAATTTTTTAAAACTAAAAGTCTAAAATTCACCTTGTGTACAAATGAACCAAACATATACCCATCATCGGAAAGTTGGAGTTGTTTGTGCTTGGAAACTTTTCTTTGAAATGCCATCACTGTATTACTTTCATTTTTTAAATATCATCACTCCATCCAAAATTTCATTAAAAATACAACAAAATTGTTTATAAAGTAACAAAGGTTAATCATCGTAACTAGTTGTTATAAAACTTTGTTATATTATAAATGGTATGGTTAAGTACTGATGTTGCCAGGATCTTCCTCAACAGCAACTTCACCGTTGTAATCTATACTCGATATCTCCGGCTCCTTCTTCTCCGACTGATCTGCACACACTCAAACGTTAACTAAACCGGGGGCGGCTCCGGCGTAAGCCCCTCCGGCGTGAGGATAAGTGTTTGCTTGAGAGGAGGGTAAACTAACAGTATTGAAGGTGGTTGTGTGTGTATCAATGGACGTACCTTTGGATGAAGCTTTCCCATCTTATTTATACTCCTTACCCTCGTGCCTTGCATGTGATCTCCTCACATTTCATGCCTCCTGCCACGTGTCACCACATCATTGGTCCTTTATAAAGTAAACCCTCAACACGTGATCATCAATCCCAATGCATAACCGTCTAATGGGTCCCACTTGGTAGATATTTATATGCCGCCTCTGGTGAATATTAACTGGGATCCCTCTCTCGCCGGATAAGGTCACTTACTATCATGTCTCGCCTTGCCATCATGTCTCGCCTTTAATCTTTATCGCCGGCTTTCCTCATAATATATCGCCATTTACTATCTTGGTTTTCCCACTTCTTAAGGATATTAGCGGGATATTTCCTATCTCGCCTTCTTATGATCCTCTTTGGGTCGCCTGTAATCTTATCTCCTTCTTGGGTCGTATCCCACTTTTGGGCCAACTGGTTACTCTCTTGCTAATATATTTGGGCCAGGCCCAACCGTTATTATTGGACAGCATCAGAAGCCCCTAAGTTTATGGCGAGATTCATTTATGGTCTCGCCAAAAACTTTATGTTTATTGCCTCCTTATTCTGCGACACATATATCCTTCTTCAAGAAGTTACCATTGTAAATCCCTCTCCATACACGTGTCCCTTAAGATTTAAACGAGCCGTCATTTGGGAATCGTGCCAAAATTGTGAGGGAAAATTTCGAAAGTTTCTTTTTCCAAATGTCACATCAATCATTTCCTTAAATCCCTCTCTCATATAAATACCCGAATCACAGCCCTCATTCCTCTTTCTTCCCTTCTTCAACCTTGCTTGAGCCTTCTCAAACTCCGGCGAACCTAAAATTGCCTTCGACTGTTTTCCTTCATTTTTCACCGTCCAATCACTGATTTCTTGCCCAAACTTGTTTCTTGGCCTTTATTCCTTTCGTATTTACCTATTTTAGAAGTGATTTGGTGCATTATTCCTTAATCTCAAGATTCGACCATTGTCTCAGGCGTCTGTTCATCTTTCCCGGTGACGCTTCATCTTTTCCGACCAAGATTACATTTTCAATCAGGTAACTTTTCCAAAAACCCTTCGCATTCTTTAACCTTCATATTTTGATATCCCCCTTTTTGCCCGTCTATTTGAATTTTGCATTGCCTTTTATTCCTTAAAAACAATTTTCCCCACATTGCCCCTCATGGCGAGATACAAGAACTGTGCCAAGGTAGTTAGATATGGTCGCTGTCAGGTTTCAGGCGACTTTTATAGACGTCTGCGAACTACTTGGGCGAGATTGCCCAAGGTTGACATAGTTAGGTTTTTAGTTGAACACTGGGTGGATCCTTCACTGATTGACTCCCTTGAATTCCAAGGCCATTTTTTCCTTCCTCTTTCAGCCCCTATGTCGCACATTTTTCCTTCTAGCAATCAATTGGTTCGATTTATCAAAGATAAATATAATCCCCCTTTAAGCGACTCATCTGAATCCCGCTGCATCGCTGATCCTTTTTCCAAACGTAGAACACATTATAAATCAATCCTTTCTTCTTCTTCTTCCAGTGAATCCTGCGACATGGCTGGTCAAGCAACTTCTTCTCCCGCAGCGGCTTCCAACAATCCCCCTCCCACCGGGGTTCAAAATCTCGCTCTTCAAGAAGGTACATTCTTTACTAATCCCGCGCATGCTGAAGCGGGATCTTCCCTCACACCCGACACGGACTCCCTGATTCCCAACCCTATTACTGATTGGCATAGAACATACCATATTGATAGCTCAGTATATCGCATTTCTGACTATCAGGGAGATCTCTCCCTCGCCCACTTAAGAGAAATGAGGGAGGGCATAGTGATCTTTCCTTCTCAACTTAAAGCTGGCCTTAGGATCCCCTTTGATCCTTTTCTTTGTGAATTCCTATACAAAGCCCAAGCCATGATAACAGAAATCCATCCAAATGCCATAAGGATAATAACTTCCTTCATCACCATTTGTCGCTCTCTGCGAAAAGAACCCACAGTCACCGCTCTGATTTCTTTGTTTACTGGGTACAAACAAACCAACCAACTTTCCAACGACATAATGGAAACCCGCCTTTCCCTCCAATACCATAGGGGTCCCAAGATCCTTACTCCACTGCCTACCAAAGTTCATGATTGGATGGATGACCCTCTCTTCGTTGTTTCTCGCGTCGGATGGTCTCATCCCGCTGACCTTCATCCTATCAATCCCCAAATCGAATCTAAAGAAGCTTCTACTGTTGGCGACGCTGCCCTTTGTGATGACATTCGTTCTTTGCTTGTCTTACCTGAGAACTCTGCTGCCGATACTCCCCAACCTCTTATTTCTTGGAGAGGTATTCTGCGGGATAGAGAATTATTAGATCAAGTTGGTCTTGCGGACAACTTGCCTAGAGTTCAACCCCGAGTACCAATAAGCCATGTCTATTTTGACGGATGGGAGCGACACTCGGGCAACAAGTATGCCCATGAATGCCAATCCTGCAAAGGATCGCGTCATTGCTGCCGCCCATGAATCTTTTGCTCTTTGTATGTTTCCTTTTTAACCTTATCTTTTCTTTACTTTGATTCACACTTGAATTGCTTTAACTCTTGACTTCCTCTTGACTTCCTTTTATTTGATTTCAGATCATCGAGCTAAATCAATGGACAGTCGTCAAGCCGCCAATCTGGAGACGGACAAAAGACGAAAACAACTGACCAATGCTCGCGGCGTTGCCCTTGCTCTTCTTACTGAAAACCTTCCTTTGCCAATTTCTCGCGATGGAAAAGATGCTGAAGAGATCGCTCTGGAAAGAGCCCAAAACACGGCTAAAAACAGAGCCAGGCCCACTAACCAAGCTGCACGAGCCAAGCGACAAAAAAGAGTCGCCTCTGTAACAACAAATGTCGCTCCAGCTTCTCAGGTAAATATCTCGCCAAACCCTGTCACTGATTCAAATCCTCCATCTTCAGAAACTGATCTCCCCCCAACTTCTATTTTGCCAACTACTGAAAGCAATGTTCCACCAACTGTCGTTCCGTCCACCAATGTCGCACCCGCATTGAAAATATCGAAATTCTTATCTCGATCTGTCCCACCCAGTTCTCCTTTTTGGAAATTAACAATGCTGAGCCCCAGCAATCTGAAATTCCTCCCTCTCGCGAGACGGAAATTTGTGATTTAACAATCATGTCTAGCTCTCCTTCAACTCCTCCTGTTCCTAGCACTTCTTCCGCTCTTCCTTCTCCAAGTTGGTTGCAAGAAAATTTCTCTAAGCCCCTTGATTTTGTTGGGCTTTACGAGCTTAGCAAAGAAATCGCCAAAGTCCCCGCATAAAGGGGCTGATTGAAGAAACTAGGAGCGCGGAAGAGTATATCTTTGGGTAGCTCGGCCTTAATTAGAGCTAGTGACCAAATACAAGTTCGAATGTCGCCCAAATGGATTCCGCTCATGCCGCTTTGCCCAGTGGTTTCTATTTTTCATTGGTTAGTTTTTCTTTCCTTCCTTATCTTATCTTAACCTTATTCTCAACTGCTTTTTAACTTTTAATTGTTACCTTTTCCCAGTTAGGATCTTCTATCACAGGCATTAGTGAGGCAAACACTCGCCTAGAAAATGAGTCGGCCAGATTGAAACGCGACAAAGATGTCCTGAAGGGTAGGCTTACGAGGCGAGATGCTACGATTAAGAACTTGGAAAAAGAGCGCGACAAGTTGAAGACTGATCTAACAACTTCCCAAAATCAGCTTGATCACACTCTCTCTGATCTCAACGCCGCTACTTCTAAAATCGCCGCGGCTACCACTGAACTTGAAACCGCTAAAGAGAATGCCGCCAAGCTGAGAAGCGAGAATGAATCCTTGAAGGAAACTCATGCGGCTGACACTCGATCTCTACAAGACGAGATTACTAAGCTGAAAGAGGAACTGAGGCGGGAAGAATGCCGAGATTGCGCTGCGAATGCGATGTGGCTCGGCTAGCGACGACATTGCTGACATTGGGAACCAGACTTCCCTTCAAGTTATGAGAGCCGCAGCGGCTGATATCAACGACATTCCTGCTATCACAATGGAAAAACTTGCACACTGGGGCTCAGAGCCAATTTTTAGCGAGGTATGTCGCCGCGGTCATTTTATGGTTCCTTAAACTCCTGAAGAGCTCAAAGATCTCGCCGACGAAGATGCATTGCTGGGTAAGTCGCCATGGAGACCTCCCCCTGTTCAAGTTCCCAATGCCATTGCTTTGTGGGATAATCTTCTCGAACATAAACACAAACAACTAGATGATGCCAAAACTCTCGCCTTAGCGACTTCAAGCTCTAGTCAAGTCATTCCGCCGACTGAGCCCACTGTCTGATCTATTTCTTCCTTGATACTTAACTTTTTTTTTTGAACAATTTTTGTAGCTTGCTTTGATGGCTAAACAATTTATTTTCTTTTTCTTTTTGGGGCCTGCGTGCCTTTTGAACATTGTACATTTGCAGCCTTTGTGCTTGCCCCCTTTACTTTTATGCTTTACTTGTCTCGCCACTCATTGTTTTGATAGTTTATCAAAAATCTCTTTTGCACGACAGGTACCATACACATATACTCCCATCGAAAAAGTGAAGTCGTCTTTAGGCGACTTTACTTATAAGCATATTGTGCGACTCATCTTGTCGCTGGCTCTAATCCTTTCTTGATTCTTCTTTTGCTTCATACTTCCTTTGTTATTCCAGCGAGAGAATGATATCTTTTATAGCGACTTACGTTCATGCCCTTAATGCGATATAAACCTTTTCCTCATTCATAATTCAGAGACTTTCATTTTTATAATCCTTAGACTCTTATATTTTTCATCATTCATAAATTGATTCGCATCATTTATCACGACTTACATTGAATCGCAACATTTATAGTCCGTCGACTTTCAACATTTATAGTCCGTCGACTTTCAACATTTATAGTCCGTCGACTTTCAACATTTATAGTCCGTCGACTTTCAACATTTATAGTCCGTCGACTTTCAACATTTATAGTCCGTCGACTTTCAACATTTATAGTCCGTCGACTTTCAACATTTATACATTTGTTTCAATAATTCATCAAATATTGTTTTGATAATTCATCAAAAACTCTTTGTCTTCTTACCTTTAGCGAGATATCACCATACACATATACTCCCATCGAAAAAGTGAAGTTGTCTTTAGGCAACTTTACTCTTAAGCGATTTATCTACCATGTTATTGGCGACTAATCATACATAACTATAAAATTTAATCCATGTAAGACACGTACGAGGAATAAAATTTCATGCTTTCATTGTATTAAAACAAGTTCAACGTATATATCTTCTATTAGAATCATAAAACATATGGCTTTCCTTCATGATTAAAAGGTTCATAGATTCATCAAAATGAATATGAAAAGACTTTAATAAGAATAAAATAAGTAAATTACCCTCATCACTTCAATGGTAATATTTCTTTAAATGATCAACACTCCATGCATTCGGGACATCTTTGCCGCCTTCTTCTTTCAAGTGATAAGTCCCTTCTCGCACAATCTTAGCGATCTGGAAGGGACCTTCCCATTTTGGATCTAGCTTGGCAAATCCCGCTGTCGCGCCTTTAACTTCACGGCTTCTCAACACCCAATCTCCTACATTGAATGACCTCTTCTTTACTCGCTTGTCGTGTTGTGCCTTCAATCCTACGCTTGTAATTATTCATCCTCATTCTCGCTCTAAGCCTCTTCTCATCACTCAGGTCTAGCTCGAAGCACCTTCTGTCGCCATTCGTTATCTCGTCATAATAAGTTACTCTATGGGTAGGCAAACCCATCTCAGCAGGAGCCATTGCTTCCGAGCCGTAAGTTAGAGCGAAGGCAGTCTCACCAGTTGATCCTTTCACTGTCGTTCTAACATACCATAAAGCTGTGGACAACTCCTCCAACCAAGCTCCTCCTCTCTTCTCTAAGTTTTTACACAAAATCTCCAGAACTTGCTTGTTAGCGGCCTCTACTTGTCCGTTGCATTGCGGCCTATACACTGCGGATTGCCAATGCTTGATATTCAAATTCTCGCAAAAACCGTGAAACTTTTTTCTAAATTGCGGCCCGTGATCAGAAATGATTGCCCGCGGCATTCCATGGCGACATAGGATTTCCTCCGTTACAAATCTGATAATCTGGTCTTCAGTGGTAGAAGTTAATGCTCTTGCCTCTGTCCATTTAGTGAAATAATCAACAGCTACCACGACCATCTGTGCTCCTCCTTTGGCCTTGGGGAAAGGTCCTATAAGGTCTATCCCCCACATATCAAAGGGCCACGCTGCTATAATTGGGGTCTGCTCAGTCGCTGGCTGCCTAGGAATGTTAGCATGTCGCGGCACGCGATCACATCTCCTCACATATTCCTCCGCATCTTTCTTCAATGTCGGCCGGTAATATCCAAGGAACATGATTTTACTAGCCAAAGTTCTTGCCCCTGGATGGCCTCATAAACGCCTTCATGTACTTCGAACAAGACATTATCCACCTTTCTGGCTCTACGCATCTCATCAACGGTCGCGAAAAAGACTTGCGGTATAAGATCCCATCTGTACTGATAAACCTTGGCGACATTTTTCTAACAATCTTCGCCCTATCTTCTTCTTGAGGCGGCTCTTCCTTTTCCAAATAGTCTTTCATTTCGCATACCCGATCTTTTCGCCCGCTTCAATCTCCATTATCGGCGGCCTTTCAAATGCCGGCTCTTCAATAAATTCCACTACCACCTTCTTGGGCAACTCCTCTATTTTGTCACAAGCGGCCTTGCTCAACATGTCGGCTCGCTCATTTTTCTCTCTATCAATCTGCACCAGCTCCCAATAATCAAAACTCTGCAAAGTCTGTCTTACCATTTCACAATATTTTGCCAAGATTGTACTCACTACTCCGTAACTACCCTTTACTTGGTTGACAATCAACTGAGAATCAGAATGGGCAACTATTTGCTTTACTCCAATATCTCGGCATAGCTCCAATCCCGCCACCAACGCCTCATATTGCACTTTGGTTGTTTGTCATATTAAACTTAAACCTCAAGGCCTTCTCGTACATGCAATCCTTTTACGCGAACTTAATGAAATCCCAGCTCCTCCTTTATCTTTAGCTGAGGATCCATCAACAAACAGTTCCCAACATCCTTCTGGTCTTTCTCGCTCCTCTTCTATCTCAGGGTCCTGCGACTTAGCCTTCCTTTTCTTGGCCCCTTGAGTCTTTATCTCCTCCCTTTCATATGTGAATGCAGTTTCAAGAATAAAGTCCGCCAAAGCCTGCGCCTTAATCGTCTTTCTTGCCTCAAACTGAATATCAAACTCCGTTAATTCAATCGACCATTTTAAGAGCCTTCCCGCTGAATCAGGCTGTTGTAAAATCTTCCTCAAGGGCGCATTAGTCAATACAGTAACAGGATGAGATAAGAAATAAGCCCTTAGCTTCCGCGTCGCAATCACCAAAGCATAAGCCAACTTTTCAGCATTAAAGTATCTCGCCTCTACTTCACTTAATGCCTTGGAAACATAATACACCGGCTTTTGCATGCCACCATCCTCCTTTATCAATACCGCTGCCACTGCTAAATCAGAAGCCGACAAATAGACATATAACTGGTCTCCTTCTTCTGGGCTACATAGGATGGGCGGCTTTCCCAAATACTCCTTTACCTTTTGAAACGCTTCTTCACACTTTGCATCCCAAGAAAACTTTTGATCTTCTTTCAATACTTTGAAGAACGGCAAACATTTCTCAGCCGACCGCGACACAAATCTTCCCAGAGCTATCACCCTACCATTAACCTCTGAATTTCTTGAATGGTCTTGGGCGACTTCATATCAATTAACGCCTGGATCTTCTCCGGATTTGCCTCTATCCCGCGGCGATTTACTAGAAATCCCAAAAACTTTCCCGCCGTAACTCCAAAGGTGCACTTACTTGGATTAAGCTTCATGGAATTCCTTCTCAAATTCTCAAAAGTCTCCGTCAGATCCGCCAAATGATCCTCCCCCTTGGTTTTGATTACCATATCGTCAATATAAGCTTCGACATTCCTTCCAATCTGCGATTTAAAAATCTTGTTGACCATCCTTTGGTATGTCGCCCCAGCATTCTTCAAGCCAAAAGGCATCATTTTATAGCAAAAATTTCCAAGGGGAGTTCTGAAAGCTGTTTTAGCCTTGTCTTCTTCAAGCATCTTGATCTGATGATACCCTGAGTAAGCATCAATAAAACTAAACACCTTGTGTCCCGCAATAGAGTCCACCAATCTATCAATCTTTGGCAAAGGATAACAATCCTTGGGACATGCCGTATTCAGATCTGTGAAGTCTATGCACATCCTCCACTTCTTGTTTGCCTTCAACACCATGACTGGGCAAGCTAGCCAGACTGGATAAGTGATTTCTTCAATAATTCCCGCCTTTAATAACTTCTCCACTTCTCCAATCACCGCTTTCTCCTTTTCCGCCGACAGGTATCTCACCTTCTGCTTAAAAGGTTCTACATTTGGATCAGCATTTAAACAATGTAAGGCGACCTTCTCATCAACTCCGCACATATCTTCAGGTTTCCAAGCAAATACATCAATGTTATCTCGCAAAAAATCAATCAGCATGTCTCGCTCATCTTTTTCCAATTGTTTCCCAATTTTAACTTTCTGCTCTGGGTATTCGTCATTCACAATCACTTCTTCCAATTCTTCTGCCGCCTGAATATCGGGCTCATCCCGTATTTGCAATGTATCTATTTCCATTTCAGCCGCTTTCCTCCGATCGACGCATTTCTTTATCTTCTTACCGCTACTTTCCCCCTTTTCTCTCCCGGCAAGCGACATATTCTCAGGGGTGTCCATCATGATCTCTTCATCACATTCTTCACTATCCGAATCCACTATCTCTTCGATACGGGGCTCTCTCATTTTGACAAATTCTGTGGATCTAGACCAGGCCATCTCTGCTTGCATCACCATTAAAGCCATCAAATTCTTTTCTGACTTTTCTTGCATCATTTCTGTCTCTACATCTCGCTCATCACTTCTTTCCTGCATAACTTCATCCCCTGCTCTTTCCTCAATAATTATGATTGCCGACTTATTTTTCATACTTTCTGTCTCCTCCCAACTCTCACATCCCCTTAAGTCGGTGATCATATTTATTCTCGCATCCCGCACGGATCCAAGGCGGTAGAAAGTGAACTTGTACTTGCTCTAGCATTGTTTGCATTTCAATCTTCTTCTGAATAACTTCCTTTACCTCACTTTTCAAACATGCTATCCCCTTTGCCGTAGGAAACTTGACCCGCTGATGCGGGATAGATACCACCATCTCAAAGCTTTGCATAAAGGGAATACCCACGATAGCATTATAAGGTGACACCAAGTCAATAACCATAAACTCCACGGTGCGAGTTCTCACCTTCTCATCTTCTCCTATCTCTACCGCCAAAGAAATCGTCCCCTTAACCCGCACAGTGTGGTTTGTAAATCCTTCCAAAAAACCTTTATACGGCACCAAATTGGCCTGCTCGTATATCGCATCTTTTTAAAAGCATCATAATAGAGAATATTTCGACTTGCTCCAGAATCTACTAAAACCCGATGCAAAATCTGTTCCCGGGCGATTGAGATTACAATCGGTTGGCATCCATGACTCGGCGTTAAAGCCAACTCTCGCCTTGAAAAACCGATCATCCTTTCTTCATTTGGGTGGATAGGCGGGCATGTGACAAGTATGGGATAGCGACATAATCTGATTACTTAAGCAAGTAATGCTTGTGGGCTCGTGAATTACCAAAATTTCATTCCTGTTACCATTTCCTCCTTGAGCCGCCCCATTTGGCTCTTGCCATACATACTCTTGCAGCTCACCCCTTTCAACCTTCTTTTGAATTACTCTTTTCAAATTATAACAATTGTCGGTCTCATGACCCTTGTCCCGATGATAATTACAATATTGATTCATGTTAATCCTCCCAAGATCATTCATTTCAAAAGGTGGTGGCAAATCAACGGCCCTTGAGAATTTCACTTGGTGTAGCGATCAACCTTGTAAACCTTACAATCCTCCTAACTCCTCGACCTCCATTTTGCCCTCCATTACGACCTCCAACGCGACCTCCCCTCTGCGCCAGCAGGATTCCCTCGACCTGCTTGTTGAGCGGCATTCCCTTCCTTTACATACTCAATCCTATCCTTAACACTTTTCTTCCCGGTGTTAGAAGCTCCTTCATCAATATCCTCGCCACCACAATACGCCTTGACCCTCTCATGTAACTCGCTCAAAGTCGCAGTAATCTCATTCTTAACTCCCTCTGAATGATTCGGATAGCGGACCCGACATATACATCATTATAACATATTTGGGATCAATCTCGGCAATTTGATTGGCAATCGCAAAAATGCTGTTGGTGTAAGTAACAAGGCCTTCTCCGTCTTACGTTTAATCCCAATCAACTCCCGCAAAGACTACTGGTTGAGCTCCCACTGATCCAAATCTCGCCAAAAATTTTCTCTTGAAGTCCTGGTACCCCAATATGGAATTAACAGGTTGCTGCACAAACCAATCCAAAGCCTGAAGTTCCAAGGTGCTAGCAAAATTTTTACATAATAAAGCATCATCCTTTGTCAAAATCGCCATTGTGACCTCAAATCCCGCTACATGAGTTCTGGCGGTGGTGACTCCTGCATACTTGGATAGAGCGGGCAAACGAAAATTTGGAGCTGGCTCAGCTTCCTGGATATATCTAGCAAACGGAGCGACAAAGGAGTCCTTCTCATTATCAACTACACCACCCCTTTCCGGCTGCACAATCTCCTTGCCATCTCGGCCATCTGCTTCCTGAAACCGTCTTCTTCTCCAAAACGACTAACTCCTATACCCTTCCCTTTTTCTACCGCCTTGGGTTTCTCGCAATCTTTGAAACTTCTCACCTCTTTCTCGCCATCTTCGGCATCATTTGACGCAGTATCACCATCTTCTTCTTCACAATAGAGGGACGAAACTTGGGAAGTGTGTGGCCAATGATAAACTTTAATCTTTCTTCCATTTTCCATGTACTCTCCCGCTTTTCTTTTTTGTGACCCTTCTATTCGCTTTTGCGACCCTTCTATTCTCGCTTCTGCTTCTTTTGGCTTCTCAGGCTCTACTTCCTTTTCTTGCTCCTCATTCACTACAATCACCTCCTTATTTGCTCCCTTATCTCCCTCTATTGTCGCCGTTAAAAATCCCTGCGGGATTGGAGTAGGTTTCTTCTTCATCGCCCTCAGTCGCTTGTTGTTTTCAATCAATTGTAAGATCAAAGTGTTATGGATCCTCAAACTTTCTTCCTCATTTTCTACTTCCTCCTCTTGTGGTGGCGGCATCACATTCCTCTCTCTCTCGTCGCCAGTATCTCGCTCCATCTCTTCCGGGATTACTTGCTGCGAGGAAGAAGTATCTCTCGCTCCACCCATACCGATATTCCCAAACCCAGAAATTGGAGTGACAATGTTCCTTCCTGCTACAGTCTTCTGGCCCACTACCATATTCTTCTCTGGTGTTGACATTCTTTCCACTTACGTAATCACACTTATGAACTTCAACCACGAAAACCTGCAAATCTTATGAAGATTTGAAGATCTTGCTCAGAAACCCAGAAACAAACAATAACAAACCCAGTAATAAAACCTTTCTTCAACACAAAAACTTTCCAAAAATCTTCAACAAAGACTTCAACTACACCTTACCACCAAAAACACCCAAATCAAAGCTATTCGAAACAAAACAACTTCACAAATTCCAACTTCAAACTTTCACAACCAAACCCAGATTTGAACAAATCTTAACAAACAATTTTGAATTCAACACAACTCCTACAAATACTCTAGAAAACAGGAATCTACACCAACTCAGTTAGACCAAATTACCCTCTCCAAATATTCAACTCAAAAACACCAATTAATCTTAACAACAAAAACAAATGCCACTCGCTTCCACCAACAATAAAAACAACAAAATTCCTCTTACAAATTGCCAATAACGTCAATTCAACCGGTAAATTCAATACTCCGCTTGAATCGTCCACTACACGACCCACCTTCACAATCTCAGAACAGAGCTCCCTCGATCTCAAGCCACCGCCGACGAAACTTCAATCCTTGAAGAGAAAACGGTCCCGGCAACGGAACCAATTTGATGTTGCCAGGATCTTCCTCAACAGCAACTTCACCGTTGTAATCTATACTCGATATCTCCGGCTCCTTCTTCTCCGACTGATCTGCACACACTCAAACGTTAACTAAACCGGGGGCGGCTCCGGCGTAAGCCCCTCCGGCGTGAGGATAAGTGTTTGCTTGAGAGGAGGGTAAACTAACAGTATTGAAGGTGGTTGTATGTGTATCAATGGACGTACCTTTGGATGAAGCTTTCCCATCTTATTTATACTCCTTACCCTCGTGCCTTGCATGTAATCTCCTCACATTTCATGCCTCCTGCCACGTGTCACCACATCATTGGTCCTTTATAAAGTAAACCCTCAACATGTGATCATCAATCCCAATGCATAACCGTCTAATGGGTCCCACTTGGTAGATATTTATATGCCGCCTCTGCTGAATATTAACTGGGATCCCTCTCTCGCCGGATAAGGTCACTTACTATCATGTCTCGCCTTGCCATCATGTCTCGCCTTTAATCTTTATCGCCGGCTTTCCTCATAATATATCGCCATTTACTATCTTGGTTTTCCCACTTCTTAAGGATATTAGCGGGATATTTCCTATCTCGCCTTCTTATGATCCTCTTTGGGTCGCCTGTAATCTTATCTCCTTCTTGGGTCGTATCCCACTTTTGGGCCAACTGATTACTCTCTTGCTAATATATTTGGGCCAGGCCCAACCGTTATTATTGGACAGCATCAAGTACCAATTGCTCAATAACAAAAGAAAGATGTGATCATTAAACCAATATGGAGCAGCCGGCTGTCACAAATTAGCTGCTGCAACGGTTTCAAATCCGAGATAGGGGTAGGTTGGGGTTGAGAATTGAGATTTTTCCCTAGAGTGAAGGAAAAAAAAAAAAAGATAACGCTACACTTTCTTTAGCCCTTTACCAACATGTGACGACTCATCTATTTTGAAGTTGGGTGTATTTTTTTTTACGTGTCTCGGGCCAGGCCAGAAGGTGAGGAGAGGGATCGAACTCTATCATTACCAAGGGTGAAATTTGGCTTTTCCATTGGGTCACTCCTTTGGGGAATGAAGGGAGTATGTACCAATTACCATAGCCTGCTGTTTAATCATTCTAAAATTAGCCAATTAAAACCCCAAATTTGTATCTGTATTTCCATCTATAAAATTCAGAGCACTCACCAAAAAAAAAAAAAAAAAAGCTTCTTAAGCAACAAGCATAACCAAGCTGAACCATTTCTCAAGGATGAAGAGTTATAGAAAGAATAATTATGCAAAATTTTATTTACCCATGAATGAATAATAATCAAAATACAGCCATTTTGTTATTCCAATCATACAATGCGACAGACGGCATTCCACGTATAATCAGAAAATTCAGGCGACAAAAAACACTTTACAGACAAGAACCTGAGGAACTTTAGACCTACCAAACTATTAGCAGCTCCTCCATGAATCAGTCAGTTTCAACAATTTCTTTCCTCCGCATATTCCATTGGGATTATATTTTTACAGTATGGAGTATGCTCGAATTACTTCAACAATTGGTGCCCGGCATAAAGGGCACTTCCCTCCTCCGCGAACCAACTCATTTGCACATTTTGAACAAGTACACATGTGACCACATCTGTGTAGAAAACACCAAGAGAGAGGGGAAGACAGCACAAAGTAAATTAGTAGTTGGCACTCAGTGACACGCTCGCAGTTCCGTTAGTTTTCTGACAATGTAATAAGAAAACTAGCTACGCTACATTATTTGATATTTTTGGTCATAAGTTTGTAGCATGATTCCAAAACTAACAAGTAGGTTGCATTAATTGACAATTACTTATTATAGGGTGGTATGTTGCATATTATAGGTAATTAGTACTCCTTCCATCCCAAAATACTTGTAGTTAAAGGAGTCGAAATTTGTCCCAAAATACTTGTTTTGGTTTTATCTAGAAATCTTTACCCTTGTTTACCAATTATAACCTTATTTGTGATTATGTAACAGTCAAAAGTAAAAGCATTAAATTACCTAGGTACTTGAAATATTCTAAGGGTAATTTAATCTATTTCATATGTATTAATTGCATTTCTAAATATACGTGACAAGTTCTAGAACTACAAGTATTTTGGGACGGAGTAAATGGTTTGTAATTATTTCCCAATGCATGTGCACTCCATGATACAGAGTACAGACACCAAAATATATAAGCAAATAAGCGGAAGAAATACCACCACAATGAGTACCTGTACAACAGCGAATCAATTTGGCTATCACAACAGACGCAACATGTTCCTTTCTTCACATTACCCCATTTTAATCCATCTTCAGAAGTCTCTGCAGCACCTGCATGGAATTTAAACCTATTATTCCTTCCTTTTTGAATCTTCATGTCAAAGTCAAATTTCTAGACGTATATTACAAAGTAAAACAATCCAGTCTTTCAACAGAAAAAACATAATCATTAATTGAATTTTAAATGTAACAAACCTTTTCCATCAGCTGATCGATTCAAAGCAGCAGAAACTTCCTGTCTGACTGAACGTTGTAACTCGAGTTGCATGTCCATGCAAGCCTCCAGCATCCTCTGCATGTGGCTCATTCCTTGCTGAAGTCTTGCCATATCTGCTCTCAAATCATTAATCATCTCCCACTCCTGTTCCATATCAACATTCACCCATTCAGTTCAAACTTTTTTTCAAGTGTAAATTAAATATTATACTCCCTCCGTCCCATTTAAACCTTCATCATTTTGAAGGTGGCACGCAAATTAAGAAAAAAGGTTAGTGGAGAAAGTGTTGTGAGTATAAAAGTAAAATAGGAGAGAGAAAGAGTGGAGGGAATAGTAAAGTTGATTGGTGTTGTGAGTATAAAGTAAAGTAGGAGAGAGAATTAGTGGGTGAAATAGTAAAGATTCTTTGCCATTTTAGGAAAGGTGAAACTTTTAACGGGACACCCGTTTTGGCAAAAGGTGAAGCTTCAAATGGGGCGGAGGGAGTATATCATAATGAAGAGACATTGCCTTGAAAGCTCAAGACAAATGGGACGGAGGGAGTATATCACAATGAAGAGACATTGCCTTGAAAGCTCAAGACGGCAAAAGAACATGTAAAAATCAATTTCAAGAATGATTAGTGCTTCTAAAAAGTGGACCCAAGTTGTCCAACATCAGGAGGGTAGAAAGGCGACAAGCACATCAAGTATTAGTGCTAAACTCCCAAAATTCTTGTCACGAGCCCACAGTTATCAGTTTAAATCGTGCAACAGTGCAATGGTACAAGGCGCTCATACTAAATTATTACCGCTATATTATTCAATGCTTAAACCAAAAACCAGTAACATTCACGCATACCAAGTCAATATAAGTATTATTGTGAATGATTCACAGTAGAGAGTGTCTAAAATACTCTTAACTGGGCCAATCCCGAACCAATGTATGGCGAAGCCTTGCTTGGGCAACACTTGGGAGGCACAATTTTATTACTAATAATGATATAAACACTGGCCAACGCAAGCCATGCTGTGAAACACTGCACCACATCTGCACATTCTAGCACAGTGTGGTTTCATAAGCCATGTTGATTTGACAATAGAAAACCCAAAAAACTAAACGTTAAATACCCAGCTCATTCATTTCCACCAAACTTAATTGCATGACTTGACAAAACCAAAGTAATCAGTGAGAAGTAAAAAATGAAACAGAGAACCCCCCCCCCCCCTCAAAAAACTCTGAAGGAACCAAGCTAGTAGCTCAACAGAAGTTCAATTATGGCTTACTAGTTCAGAGCGATGCATGCTGTGTCTGGACCAACTAGAATGGTGCAAATCATGGTGCCAAAGAGGCTGTGGTGGGGGAACTGGAGGAGATGGTAACACTAATGAAGGTCTACCAATCGCATCTTGCTGATCCTCATTCTGTTCATCCCTCTGCTGATCCTGATCCCTATCAGGTGAAGCAGTGGTGGGTAAGTTTCTATGCAGATCCCAATCAATGGGCGCACGACCTTGCCTTCCAACATATGACTGAATTAACTGGTCCAAACTCTCGCGAAAACCACTGCGAAGAAGATTAGACACACTTCTCCTACAATGAACAATTTATTGCTTTCATAACATGAAAGAAAGAGGCTAAAAGGTTGAATGCATCCAGCAAATGGCAATGAAGGAAATTCTCTGGAAATTAATCTAATACCTGCTTAGAAGTTCCCTCAGCTCCATGCTGTAAACATTGTCATCGTCAGGTGGGTGAAATCTATTACCTCTTCTAACTGGAACAGAACGTCTCATTCTCGGGGGATCAGAAGGTCCCTCAGACCAACTTTCAACGGCTTCCTGAGAGCCATCCTCGTGCCAGACCTCATCGGTTGCCTGCATGTGAGTAGCAGCATCTCCACTATTTACTGAAGTTTCCTGGGGCAAATCAGCACGTGGATTTTCTTGCCAATTCCCGATCATATCTCCTGGATTTTCACCTCTCCATCCATTGAACTCACTGTAGGTTGACTGTTGCCAGTTTCCTCCATTATCTTCGACGACTTGTTCCTGCCAGTTTCCTCCATTATCTTCAATAACTTGTTCTTGCCAGTTTTCTCCTCTATCAATATCTGGCTGCTGATCTATACTTTGGACAGCTGCATCACTTTCCAAATTCCCTGTACGGTTCGCAAACTGCTGAATTTCTATCTCCTCGATCATGGGTTGTGATTGCTCAGGGTTTTCATGGTGAACCTCCTGCTAAGTGTTTATATGAGTCAGATCACTTCCAAAATCAGTATTGTTATTGTTATATGGGGTTTCAGAATGGCTGCTTACTTGTCCACGAACAATGTCTTCTAATCTGAAGCGAAAGCCTTCCCTGGTTGAATAACAGATAACTTTGTTATTGACCAACAATCATGAAAAATTTGAGTAAATTTATGAAAAGAACACTTCATACATATGTATGATTATAATGCACGTTGAAGGAGTAAGCAAGAAAACCCAAATGTGATTTGCGACCATTTATCATTCAACGATCATCACATCAAACTAATGATTGAATGAAGAATGAAGAACAAAATATTTTGAAATTTACCATGAACATCACCGGATGAATTCTAAAGGATAAAATTTATTGGAGGACATTGGAAGAACGGTCTAGGTAATAATTAATATACTAGTGTGTTTTATCGAATGAAAGGAACAAAAATCTACCCACTCAATACCATATTGTCCCATTATGAAGCAATGGTGTGCCAACAATAACAAACACGATCAAACTCTTACAGCCTTGAAACAACCAATACTTTCAAAAGCTTTTCAACTAGACTAATTCGAACAGAAAGAATTGTCCGGTGCAGCCTGCTCAACCATATGTAAAGATATAACATGTTAGCTGTTTTTACACCACCATTACTTTCCGGGTAACTATATATCAAGATAAATAGTTGGTTCAGATATTATTCACACTTATTTACGTTCTGAACTCTCATGTACTTTTTCACATTGAATCTTTGAACTTGATTTGCTTCTTGTCAGACATTTTATACTTCATAAAGGGGCTGTGTGGGTAATTTCAACGTTGTCGTAATCAAGGTCATCCGCCCACACAAAATGGGAGTCCTTCCTGGAAAAAGCTCTTCGGTTCGTAGTATAAGCTGCTTCCTGAGGCGTCCAAGCAGAACCTAAGACATGCAATGAGGATACATTTCCAGGCTCATACCTACTAGGAGCTGACTAACACAAGTAACCATAATACCTGGCAGACATGATAAGCTATGAACCAACAACAACTCATTGCATGTTGCAAAAAAATTTAGAGTCCCCATTACTCTCTCTCAACCATTATATTATTAATCCTCTTCTTTAGGTCATTGATGCTCGGATAGAATCCACATTGAACTATCATTCCCTGTTTACATAGAATGGATATCTTCCCACACCTTGAACATCATAATAATAAAATATTGGTTTCTATCAAATACGATAGAAAAGAGACCGAGACCGAGACCGAAACCGAGGAATGACAAACCTAAATAACTCAAAACATAAACATGATGCCAGAGGTTTTCAAACAAAATACAAAAAAGGAAAAATAAGAAATTCTTCAGGATGGGTTGAAAATAGAAATTTGAAGCAGCCTACCTCAAACCTGAGACAGTGTGGCGTTGTCTTAACTGAACGAGCTCACTTGCAGCCACTGAAGGTGGTCGCTCTTCCTCAACAGGCCTCTCATTCCGCAAGAATCTGCCTCTAAGCAAAGACTACCAAAACAAGTGAAAGTATTAATCCAACTGCCTATAGGCCCAAAAACATCTCAGAAATTAATATCAAAAGCTCAAATCTAACTATATTAATCCACAACATGGAGAACTGCAAATAGGTTCAATGTCATTACTACTCGACCATACAACAAATTGATATAGAAATTCTCTTCTAGCCAAACATCAAAAATTACCAGTTAGTGACAAATTCAAACAAACAGAAAGACTACTGGAAAAATGTTTCCAAACACAATCAAGCTGGAAAAACGACTATAAAGCAAGCAAATAGACATACTTGGTAATGACGAAGTCTTAGATGATAATGCAGAGATGCCATCCCTCACCAAGTCATTGCTTTGTCTTAAATGATAAGTTACTTCCTAATATTCATCACTGTTATCATTTGTAAATTAAAATAAATGCACTTACAAGAACTCCACCAAGTAAAGCTTGATCTGAAAATTGAGATTCTTATTATAATTATTTATTAATGAAACATACTGCTAATTCTTAATAGAACATCCTGAATTAAAAATCAACCATTCTGACATCTTGTTGAAGATCAATGTTCGAAATGCTTCTGTTCTACCACACACCCATAAACAAATAATTCCCCATATAATCATATAAAATAGGAATTACATGAGTTGTCTAGGAAGCCATAGCAACATCCAAACCCAACTTTCTCTTAATAGTCATGAAATGTAGTAAAAGTCATGGGGAGAAAACCTTCACTTTTCTAACAACTACTACCCATGCTTATTCTCTATCAAATTACAACAATTGGCCCATTCAGAAATCCCAAATTAAGAAAACCCAATAGTCTTAAGTTGCAAATAGACTAACTAACTTGAGCTTCAACATATAACTAAACACTCACAAACAGCAAGATGATGAATAAACTGAATATACTATAGTCAACTGACCTGAATTCGGTTACGATGGGCAAAATCAGATACGGCCCGATACTCAGTGAGACCCTCAAGTTCCCTCTGCCGTTCCCTCTCAGCCCTCACAAGTAGGTCAAGTAACGCTTGTCTTCCTCGCAATCTCAGCATGTCCCTGCGAACATGCTCCGGCTGGCCATCATCATGGTCACTAACAGACCCTTCACGAACTTGACTAGCTTGAACACCAACTCCTGCTCCTCGTTCTTCCCTCCGACTGCCACGAGTTCCTCTCTGCTGACTAGTCATTTGCACCCACTCTCTCACGATCCTCACCCTCTCACGCTCATTTTCTCCGAGCCATTCTGCTCTTGGGCTGCCAGTCCTCTGAGCAACGTTAGATGAACGATCACCGATGCCCGTCTCCATCCAACCCCGGACAATGTGCCTGACCCTCTCCCTATCAACTTCACCAAAATCAGGAGATTGCTCACGACTGGAACTTTCATCTTCGTGATGTTCATTCTGTGGTTCCATCTGATCATGGGACCAACTGCCGTAATCATTCTCACTCTCACTAACATCCTCCAAACTGCGCTGATTCTCACTTCCTCTGCCTTCAGACATAACTGTACTCGAGACATTAGTATTGGCGTCCACACTCCTCTGTTGCCTGAGCCCCTCTCTCACCCTTTCTCGGGAATGATTCAAAACATGTTCATCCTCCAACTCCCTCCACATCTGCAAGATAGAGGAAGCCCGGGTGCTCGGCCTCTCAACATTCCCAGGTCGCCGAGATGTTGGAGACTGTGGCTCCTGTAAGAATGAAGAATCAAGCATTGAAACCGTGTGCAAACCCGCCAGTGCCATCAGCTCCGACTCACGATTCCTCCTCTCAATCGTGGTAATCATCTCCTGTGCCTGTCTTGCAGCCCACCTGCTCAGAATCCGTGAATGGCGTCTTCTAGCAGCAGAAGATTCAGCCAAATCATCACCCTCAAGATCCGACCTCCTCCTCCTCCTCACAAGCTGATCACCACCCTCGTCATCCTCATCCTCAGTATTTCGTACAGAACTACACGAAGCAAAGGACATACAATCATCCAAGTGTCCCCTCATTAATTCCTCGAGCCCACGTTCAAAATCAGAACGAGTATCCACCGTTATCTCAGGCTTCTGTTGCACTTGCTGCTGAACATCAGCCATCTCCTCCCACACTCCACCACCACCTTAATTACCCCCAAACAAGCCCTAACTCAATCCCACCAACCAAAAACACCCGAAATTTCCCATTTTTAAGGCCACGTAAAAGGAAACAAATTCCTCCACCCAAATTAAAGATCAAAATTCATTCAATTCCACACAACACAATCCCATTGACCATTCCAAATTTCACCGTATCCCTCAACCAGGCAAAATGAACAGGAAAACAAAATTCAAAACTGAATTGAACCGAATCGAGATCCATGAGGCAACAACAAAGAACCAAACCAAACCAATAATTCGTAGATAAATGAAGGAATAATCGATGAATTAAACAAATTATATAAAGAAAATTGAAGAAAACCGATACGTACCTCAAAAGCTACGTAATTGCTTGGAAAAAGAGAGAAAGGAAACCCTAAATTTTGAATAACTAGAATAGAATGAAGAAGAGAAATTTGTTGGAGAGAAATAGGAAAAGTCGTTTGAAATTTATACGAACAGAAACGATGATAGATAAGGTGCGTGAAATTTGTTAATGGAGAAAACTGTGCGAATTTTGATGATTAGATTTGGGATTTGTTAATTGTTTTTAATTTTTAAATTAATTTTGTTTCCACAACAAAAAGGAAAAAGACCGCGATATTTTAGGGACAAAGAGTGAAGAGCGCCCGCTCTTTTTGTGAATGACACGACACCGCACATATCTATCGGCTTCAATTTTATTTTTCTTTCCCCAATTCCAAATTAGACGTGTTCAAACGGTTATAACCGTCAGTTAACGGTTATAGTTGTCGATTAAAAAAACCGTTAAAGCTTAATCGTAACCTAATTTTTAACAGTGTATTAACGGTTACGGTTATCCGGTTAACGGTTATACCCGGTTAACACGGTTAATCCGGTTAAAACGGTTAACTAAAGCTTTTTTTTTCTCTTTCAGATTAGTCATTTCAACGGAATTTTTAACAGTTTTTGTTAACCTTTGTTAAAAAAACTAACTGAAAATCTTTAAAAACTGACTGAAATTTCAAAAAACTAACTGAAATTCTGAAAAACTAACTGAAAACGTTAAAAAACTGACTGAAATTCTAAAAAACTAACTAAAGTTCTGAAAAACTAACTAAAACGTTGAATTTATCCGGTTAATTCGGTTATAACCGCAGGTTATTTAAACGGTTATAACCGATTAAATAATCGACGGTTATAACCGCCGGTTAGCCGGTTTGAAAATTCTCTAACCTTAACCGAACCGGTTAACCGCCGGTTTCGGTTAAGCCGGTTACGGTTAAATCGGTTAACGGTTTTGACCGGTTAGTTGACAGGTTAAAAATCGCCGATTAGCCGGTTCCGGTTAAATTTTGGACACGTCTATTCCAAATACATACTCTCGCCTGCTGCTGTTTGCACGAAAATTAAGAAAACAGTTATAAATAATAAAAAATATCAATGGGCACAATAATATAATGTTTAAAACAATTTTTAATTTAATAACTAAATTTAACTTTAAAATGTTAATTTTAAAGGTAGAAGGCAATATTTTAAAAATTATTTAATGCTAAATTTATGCATTTAAAAAATAAGAAGTGGCAAAAAACTTTTGTGGATGCTCTAACAATTTGCTACTAATTTTTCTTTCTCCTACCCAATTATTTATATCCATAATATATATTTTTTTACTTTTTTTCTTAATTTTTGTAAATAACTTTAAAAATTTTAAATTAAATTGGAACGGAGGAAGTACATTTTAATTAATACTGTTGGACTTTTGTATGGCTTCTCAAGAACTTAACTGAAAACTTAACAGAAAATGTAACGGAGAAAGAACGGAGATTGAAAACCAATGAAAAACAAGTCGAGTCTTGTATTAAATACAATCTCCGTAAGAGTTATTTGTCCCGCACTGGTGCTTACGGTTGTATGACAAAACTCTAGTAAGATAAAACGACTTACTATTAGTTATAAGGAGCACTCCAATATAACTAATCTAACGAACAACACAAGGTTTTAGAACTTTGGACTTGAAAAGATTGAATGCAACAATATGCAATGATTTGAGTATGTTAATCTATCTCACTAGAGGGTAAAAGGCTCAGAATGACTGTATGTTGTTATTGAAATTCGGAGGGAAACTATTTAAAAGAAGTTAAAGGGTTATGGTACATTCACTCCAAGAGGTGCCAAACTGTTCAAAATGCTGAGCACGGCGCGCCGCTCTTGCCTTGAGCGCGACCGCGCTCTTATGCCGAGATCAAGCCTGAGTTTTACTTGACTCAGCGCGGCCGCTCTAGGCTGGAGCGCGACCGCGCTGAAGCCCAGAAAATTGCCTCTTCGAACAGTTGCGATTGATCAATCAGTCCAAGCACGTTTTGGCTAATTCAAATCAATTTTAACCCTTTATTTAACTTCCGTTAAGTTACAAAAACACTTGTCATTAATTCTCATTCACCCTAAATGGTTTAGAGACATTAAATGAGTTTAATATTCTACAACAAATGTAGAATACATTTTGTAACTAGTTTCGTTAACAAATAACGAACTTCCGTTAGAAACTAGATCAACGTTAAGTCAAACTTAACTTTCCGTTATCTATTTCCAACAATCCCCCACATGAATGACAATTAATGCATGAATGCAATTCGTCCAAAGTTCCGGCGAACTATTATTACATCGGGATAGATAGCTTGTGGCCTTGAATCTTCCCTAGTGAAATATTATCGGATATACTAGCCATTTGGTAGCGAGTCGCTTTGAACCGGTGGCATCGGATGTATACCAAGACAATAATACTCACATAATAACAGCTCTAACAATTGTTGTTCTCACGTTTTGTCCATTTCGGCCCTGGACCGTATCTCATTCATAAGCGTTCTTTTAGAGGCGGCCTAATTACCTCTCGCTTATATAGGTGATTCTCACTATAAGGAGTATCATGCACTACTCCACCCGTAGGTATAGAAATCATTAAAAGTTTTCTCAACTTATCCTTACATTCTTTGCATGTGCGTGTACTTGGATGTTACGGGAATGAGTATTCAACAATCTCCGGGTTGATAAACCGAGTTGTTGTTTCTAAGTAACTCTACTAGAACTTATAACTTGGTTGTCTCATTGAACCCGAGGGCACAGGATCTCCATTTCTCAAGGTTGAGTGTCCGCTATAAGTCCTTTTGTTGTGGGTTTTAAACCCATTCCCCTTAACAGTTTATACAGTTAATCTCGATTACTACCCTTAGGTAGACGGATCCAATTTTGACTTCACATGGCTAGTTGTGACAGTCGTATTTTGAGATCAATTGTACTACGGTAGTGTGTCTAAGACCATTGTGTCTTGACTTACCACTATGTTCTACACCTTTTCCTATTTTCCATTGTCGTCACAATGCCTTAGGTCATGCAGACATAAACTTATTCCACAAAGGAATATCTTTTCCAAGAATTTATTAGACCAATAAGCTTATTCCTAAGCTTTGTCTAATTCTATCAACTCATATTCTTTATAAGATTGAGTTAGCTATATTATCTTTGGAAAGTGACACCTTTACTCCAACTAATGTGAGTGTATTCTAGTGTCGAACATTCAATCAGTATATTCTTTCCATACTATTGAATACCATAGGTATTGTAATCTTTAATCATAAGTATATCTTTAAGTACACTAAGTACTATGACTATACTATTCCGGTGATTGATTACAATGATCTCTGTATCGATCCGACTTCCCAAGTATTCAGTATCTCTAAGTGGTTTGACCTCCTTAGAGTCTACCTTTCAGGAATCTATCTTACAGAGATTACCTCTCAAGATTCTACTTGAACTTTCGAAGTACTTTTTCAAGATAATGGGATTGAGATAGGATTATTCCTTCTGATGTTCTAGAAATCTTTATTTCTAATATGACATCGGCTAATCCCATATCTTTTTTTTGTCAAAGTTCTTATCATTTCTTTGGTATCAAATGATTCAGATGTTCCTTTAATGTAGACACAATTGTCACATTCATTAATCTTGAATCCATTTGATAACATAGTTCTATCGAACTTCTCATGCCACTGTTTAGTTGCTTGTTTTAGTCCATATGAATACACAAGTAGATCCAACACGGTTGTGCGACATAGAACGCTCTGTTGTGTCAATGGGATAATCTTGCATAAATCATCATGTCCTTTTGACAACTATCCTGGCTTTATACTTATCAACAGATCCATAAGCTTTATACTTTCTTTTAAGAATCAATAGCAACCTAATGGTTTGCAACTTGGAGGGAGATCTACCAATTCCCAAGTATTATTAAGCATTATGAATTTTATCTCACTGTTAATAGCCTCTTTCCAGATCGAACTATCCGGACCAGATAACGCTTTCCATAACAGTTGCTGGTTCGTTTTCCAACATAAATGATAGAAAATCAGGACCAAAAGACTTTTCCACTCTTGCCCTTTTACTACGTCTAGGTCCTTTATCTTCTACTTTAGATGGACCGTTTTGTAGATTCATATGTTCTCTTTTGAGAATTTATCTTATTTCCTGTCCTTAGCAGGAAAGATATTTTTCAAAGAATATTGCATTCCTTGATTCTATTGTCTGTAGAGACTACCTTTCAAGATCCTTTTTTATCAAGAAAAGTACTTTTCACTCTTTTAGACTAGACCTCTTAAAATTCTTCTTATTGATTTTAAGAATCTAACATTTAAAAGTTTCATCCTTTGGTACATCTAGTTTTTGCAACCCAACGGTTCGCATAAGGAAGATCAACCATCTTCCTAATAGAGTAGGATGAATTTGTCCTTCAACTGTATACCACTTACAGTTTTTATAAATTTTCTTATTAAAATTTATACATTTCCTATCATTTCAAGGAAGTATATTCTTTAAAGAATATAACGTGTCTTGCTTAAGTATTTCTACTTTAGCCAAATACCCCCACAATTTAGGTATTTATAAAACAGCTTACGAACACTTCAAATTCGTTGGGAGTTTTTATCATCAAATAATCTTCCAAATATATGATGATCCATTCTTTTAACTGTTAACATTTTAACAGTTTCTGTTAATACTTAGAAGTTCATATCAATAGAACTTATGTATTTCGCTTGTACCCCCACACTTGAGGTGTACCTCCACATATCAAATATTTTATGAATGTCCTAATTCATATTTAATATTTCCTTTTATGTGGGGTCATTTAATTGTAATAACCATGTTATCTACAATGTATTTTATCTCCTTGGGATGAACCGACGACATAGTCATAACTATGTTTAAGTGAGGTCTCTTCAACCTTGTTTCGAAGAATACCGTATTGCCAATGGAAACGTAATCCATGGTTTTGGGTCCTATCTTAACCTCTTTGCTAGGTATACCCACATAAGACGGAACTTATCAATAAGGAGTTTCACTATCTCCTTAAAAGTTCTATCTTTCCTTTTTCTGTGATTCAATTGATTTGAGTGTGTAAGAAGCATTCGTTTGATAAATAAGTGTCAGCGTCCCAACAATTATTTTCCAAACAGTACTACATACTAACCACCTCTATCACTACGAAATTCTTAATTGTTAATTAAGATGAATCACAAACCTTTTGTCTACTTAAAACTCTAAGGTTTCATCTTTATTTTTTCAAAAGATGTGCTTTGCATTATCGATTGCAATCAATAATAGAAGTAGAGAACTATCTATTTACTATCTCTGGTTTGAACTGATTTCTATAAAAGAAATCACAATTGATTTTGCGAATCAAATTTCATTTTAGGTAGTAATTTTAAATTAACTCGTCGACTTAGTGAATTTAAATTTACACGACCTAAATGAATACGCCATGATAATTGGAACACTTCAAACCAAGTAAATAAAATTTGAAATTTTATTCTTCGCACTTAGGCGGATAAACAATTACAATTTAAGTTAAGGAGTCCTTCAACAAGGTACCCTTTACTAACACAACAACCACATTTGGTTGGTTCAACACTTATCCTGATAGACTAAGTTGCTCGAAGTTCAATGGAATATTTCTATCTTCATTCACATTGGCTTGAAGAGGGTTTCCATTTTGGTTGTTGATTCTAGGATGTCGACATTCCCTAGCCATATGCCCGGGTTTGCCACAATTAAAACAACTACCTTTAACCTTCTTGGCGGTCCTCTTCACTTTCCCGGTGTTCTTTCTCTTGTTTCCGGTACTTCTTTCCACCAAGTTCACTTGCGGTCTTTTAGTCACAATACACATAGTATTGTGCATCTCGAGAAAATCCCAAAGTTCTCTCGCGGTCTTTATGCCACAACACACCTTGTATTGTGCATAATCCAAGCCATTAAGAATATAATTGCGACACAAGAAATCGCTGTGATTCCATGTATCCAAATCATTCTTTGCTTTGGATTCATCCTCGTCGGATATCAATGGTGGATATTCCCAAAGAAATTGCACCAATTTTAATGTTGTCAAATAGACCAACATTTTCTGTTGCCACTTCTTAAAGTTCATCCCGGTAAGAATACCCGGTCTTTCCGCATGTACGAACACATGAGAAGGAGGGAGAGCATTAAGAGGTGCAACCCTTGAGGTTGTACGTGAAGGAGGTTTCTTACCATGAACCGGGTGAGACGGTGTAACATTGTTGAACGTAGCGTCACCTTGAGAAGGAGGCGTTACATTCCCTTGACTGGATGCGGTGGTGTCTTTCTCGGTTGCCATCTCTTGAAGATCTTGAAGAAGCGTAAAATAACTCTTACGATTGTTGGACTTTTGTATGGCTTCTCAAGAACTTAACTGAAAACTTAACAGAAAATGTAACGGAGAAAGAACGGAGATTGAAAACCAATGAAAAACAAGTCGAGTCTTGTATTAAATACAATCTCCGTAAGAGTTATTTGTCCCGCACTGGTGCTTACGGTTGTATGACAAAACTCTAGTAAGATAAAACGACTTACTATTAGTTATAAGGAGCACTCCAATATAACTAATCTAACGAACAACACAAGGTTTTAGAACTTTGGACTTGAAAAGATTGAATGCAACAATATGCAATGATTTGAGTATGTTAATCTATCTCACTAGAGGGTAAAAGGCTCAGAATGACTGTATGTTGTTATTGAAATTCGGAGGGAAACTATTTAAAAGAAGTTAAAGGGTTCATGGCTGTTCACTCCAAGAGGTGCCAAACCTGTTCAAAATCTGAGCACGAGCGCGGCCGCTCTTGCCTTGAGCGCGACCGCGCTCTTATGCCGAGATCAAGCCTGAGTTTTACTTGACTCAGCGCGGCCGCTCTAGGCTGGAGCGCGACCGCGCTGAAGCCCAGAAAATTGCCTCTTCGAACAGTTGCGATTGATCAATCAGTCCAAGCACGTTTTGGCTAATTCAAATCAATTTTAACCCTTTATTTAACTTCCGTTAAGTTACAAAAACACTTGTCATTAATTCTCATTCACCCTAAATGGTTTAGAGACATTAAATGAGTTTAATATTCTACAACAAATGTAGAATACATTTTGTAACTAGTTTCGTTAACAAATAACGAACTTCCGTTAGAAACTAGATCAACGTTAAGTCAAACTTAACTTTCCGTTATCTATTTCCAACAAATACTCCTACTTTTATAGGCATTTCAGAAAAAAAATCAGGAAAATTGTTCTAACCCAATAATTAGCGACTTGTTTTTTTTTTTCTTGAGATAGAAGAAGGGTAATAATATATTTTAATTTTCTGGCAAAAGGTGCAGTGTCCTTATTTATTTATTTTTATTTTTGGGCAAAAGCAAGTGTTGTGTCCTTATTTATTTTTAATTTATTTTTTGGACAAAAGCAAGTGTTGTGTTGACTTGGAGAATCTACTTTTATTCAGGTGTTTTGTACCATTTTCTACTCTATATATAGCCTTTGTTTATTGGTTTTGAAAAATCCACTATGTATCCATTCTTTTTGGCTTTTTGGGTAGTGGGACTATTTTCACCGAGAAATTAATTTAAAATTAGATGCCGAAATCTTTTTTTTTTTTTTTTTTATACCCAGGTTCCAGCTTTGCCGCCTACCGGCCCCTCAGTGTCCTGGCAAAGGTAAATCGCGGGATATGCCCTATGCAGCCAGGATGGCAGCACCCCTTATACTCCTGGCCCCAATGGAGTCCTCCTACAAGACATTTACATCACTCTTACATCACCAATAAATTGACTGCTTCAGCCCACGCTGAGGTTGCAAACCCAGCCCACGCTGAGGTTGCAAACCCAGCAATGTTGCTTCCTTAACTGCACGGATGTGTCCCAGGGACTCCTAAGAAACCTGAAACTCATGATAATTCCATATAATGATTCTAGTGGAAATCGTACACCGGACCTTCCCGTGGGAAAATCGTACAACATACCACGAGACCAAGGGCCTTAGGTAGATGCCGAAATCTTTGCTCCTATATAGTTGAGGTCCTTAGTCCTTTCAGCCAAATTAATATTTCATATAAGATTAACAAATTCTTAATATTTTAAATCATTTTTCGCTTTTTATATTTTATATACTCCCTCCGTTCCGGATCTATGTGTCTAGTTTGACTTTTCACGTAAATTAAGGAGAGGGTATTATATTGAGAGCCGGTCTCCTGTGAGAACATGGGATCCGTCTCATGCATGAGACGGGTCGACCCATGACTCATGGGGCATGACCCGCCACGTGGCAGCCTTTTATAGGCCATTTTTTTTAAAATTTTTTTTTTTATATTATTTTTTTCAGAGCAAAAGTAATAGTTACCATCTCTTAATGTAATGACTGTATACATATAAAGTAACATTGGTCATAAGTAAACGTAATACCTGTTTTTAAAAAAATAAAAGCTCGTTTTTACCCATTTTTTTCAAATGTAATACAAACTATATGTATTATTTTTGAAATGTAATAACTTATGTATATGAATGTAATAGTTTATACAAGTAAATGTACCACTTTGATAGATGAAATTGTAACATATTTCTATAGATAATGTAATACTTTTACATGAAAACATATAAATACCTATACATATGTGTTACAATTATGTACAAATACTATTATATATAAATAACACGTTTGTTACATTTTAGTTATAATAAGTATTACTTTTGTCAAACGAAGAAAACATAGGAAAAAACATTATTACTTTTCTGTATATATGTATTACTTTAATGTATACAAACTATTACTTTAATGTATACAAACTATTACTTTAATGTATACAAACTATTACTTTATGTTGGGTGGAAGGATTGGGCCAGGCAAATGTGGGCCGATTCCGAACAGGCGGCCGGCGATTCCGGGCAGGCGACCGCCCATATGCAAAAAGCTTGGGCGGAGGCGTGGGTTGGCTTTGTTGGGCGGGTGATGGGTATGGAACCGACCCCTCTCATGGATGAGACGGGTCATGCTGTTCTCACCCAAGTTTTTGTCTTATATTGAAAGTGTTGTGAGTGTGAAAATAAAATAGGAGAGAGAATGAGTGGAGAGAATAGTAAATTATAATGGTGTTGTGAGTATTAAAATAATGTAGGAGAGAGAATGAGTGGAGGAAATAGTAAAGATTTCTTTCCATTTTAGGAAATGTGCACGTAGATTTGGAACACCCAAAATGAAAAATGTGCACGTAGGTATGGGACGGAGGGAGTATATAACTAGTTCGGCTCTTATACAAAAAAGTATAAAAATCAGTTTTTCCTTAATTTTTTGGAAAATAAATAAGAAAAAATTAGATATTTTATTAAAACTAATTTTTATACGTTAAGTATAAAACAAAATAAAATCTTATTCCAAAATTTTAAGAGTCATTTTCACTTTTTTCTCAGTTTTAAAATAAATAAATAAACAAATTCTTATATTTCATTAAAACTGACTCTTATACAATAAGTATAAGACTAAATAAAATCTATTACTAAAAATATAAGTCATTTTTTCACTATAAGATCATTTAAAAAAAAAAAACGAAAAATAAAAGACAATTGTTACATCATTACATCACAAATGTCATAAAAATTAAATTTACAACAAATAATTCACCGACCAAATAACAAACATAAAATTACAAACAAAAAAAAAAGAATTTTCCAACTTTGATTCTCCATTGATATACTGAAATGTGACTAGTTAAAGATCAAACCACATAGTTATGGATTCAATCGCTAACCAATTATGTGCTTGACAGAAAAATTGTGCATCAACCTTTGAACGTCAATAGCAATATCAAGAATTTTGGAAGCATTAATATGACTTTTTTCAAATCTGATCAACTTCTAGCAATGTTCAGTCCTTTTACGATTCACGTAAGTACACCGAAAAAGAGAAGACCCGTCGAATCTGGAATGTACATCTGGTGTGTGTCGGATGAGAGAGATGAAGTTTAGAGGTTGCAAGCCAAATTTACACATTTCGACCAGATTTACAGTCGTCGGAGAAAAGAGAGATGGTGGATTTGGTAAGATCTACACATTTCGGACAAAATGAGGAAAAGAGGTGGAGATGGCTATGTTCTCCGTGTCAGAAAAGATGCGACGAAAACGCCGAAAAATAAGCTGGAGTTGGACATGTTACAAGGGATGTTACAATTACAGAAAATGTAAATAAAATACAATTAACAAAAACAGAAAATACAAAGGAGAAGTTGTTGAATTTGCACGAGCCCAATGAAACCACTGTCTCCTTAAGACATATTCGATCCCTCACCGAGTGTGCTTGAGTTTGCTTGGATCGCTTGTCTCCCAGGATAGAACGTGCGGACCGGGGGCACTTTGCACCTAAAGTTTCCGGCAAGCTGAACTATGCTTGGACAATATCACCTCTTGATCTAACTATGCAAGGAGGCCAACAGAAAGGATCAACAAGATGCAACAAGAGGATTATGGAGGAGGGTTTTAGAAAATAGGTGTTTATTTTTCAGCTGTGGATTTTTCTTGTGTTCTTCCAATAATTTTCAAAAAGTTCTTCTCATTGTTGTTAACAAACAGCAATATATAAAATTCCAAAAGCCTTAGAAAATCAAAATTGAATATTTGAATTTAATTTGAGATTAATAACAATTAATTCGAAATTATTCTCCATTAAACTGAAAGTATTAACCATTTTCAGTTTTGATATTCATTTCCATGGTTGTTACATTTTGAAAATCAAACAGTCATTAATGCCCAGGATCTGCTCGGCCGAGTCATGTACCTTGCTCGGCCGAGCAAGGCTTTGCCCAGAAACTTTTGCTCAGATCTGCTCGGCCGAGCAAGGCATAAGCTTCGGCCGAGCATGACTCTGCTCGGCCGAGCAAGGCATATGCCTCGGCCGAGCATGACTTTCCAGAAACTTTTTCATTCTGCCATGCTATGCTCGGGCGAGTCAATCACTCTGCTCGACCGAGCATGTCAGTTAAAGTCAAACACATTTTTGATTTACAAAATCAAACTTATTTAGCAAAAGTTGTACCACATACTTTGAGCATTCATATTTAATTCATCCAAAAATTATTTTGAACAATTAAATATTTTATTTCACAAACACAAACCCAATTAAGTAATTTGACAAAATTACCCTTTAGAAATTAATCCATTAATTTCCTTCAAAACACACAATTTTTCCAACAATCTCCCACATGAAGGAAATTCATGAGGATAGGTGATAAAGTCCGGCAGTCGAAAACCTGCATAGGATAGGTAGGGGTTTTCCCTTTGAACCTTTCCTTGTAAAAGCATATTTACTCTACTCGCTAATCAGTAGACGCGATGTCCTTGAACTGCTAGCTTTTTGTGTAGCCGATCATATACTTTACACAGGTATCTCCCTAACACAATTCAGCTCTCATAGTTGTGTCCATTCATGGCCCTGGATGACAATGCCTGATTCTGTGAGAAGGTCTAAGAATTGAGCCTCACACAATTCTTCTCGAAGTGGCCTCTACTTCTTTCTCACATAGGTGATTCTTTTAAGTAACTCATTTTACTTCTCATAAGAATCATTAAAAGCCATAGGCTTAACCTCATTCATCTCGGGATGTCACTTTAAGGAATGAGAGTAGGGTTGACCCCCACAGTGACGCTACAAGTCTTTTAACAGTTAGGTTGTCCCTTTGAACCTAGATCTTGGGATCTCTAGTCAGCTAGGTTGGGTTTTCCGCTGTGTTTAATTTCTCAAGAGGCTTTAATCCCATTCTCAATGTCAACCTTGCAACTATCTCTTTACTTAATCCTTTGGTTAGCGGATCCGCCAAATTATCTTTTGACCTTACATAGTAAATAGATATGGTGCCAGTTGCAAGTAGTTGTTTAATGGTATTATGTCTTCGACGTATATGTCTAGACTTACCATTATACATATGAATTTGTGCCCTACCAATAGCAGATTGGCTATCGCAATGTATACTAATTGCGGGCACGGGCTTTTCCCATCTTGGAATATCTTCTAGAAATTGGCGTAGCCATTCAGCTTCTTCACCACATTTATCTAGTGCTATAAACTCAGATTCCATGGTTGATCTGGCTATAACAGTTTGCTTAGAAGATTTCCATGATATAGTTGCACCTGCTAATGTGAATAAATATCCACTTGTAGACCTTGAGTCTTTGATATCTGATATCCAATTAGCATCACTATATTCTTCTATCACAGCTGGATGTGTAGTGTAATGTAATCCAAAATCACGAGTATATCTTAAGTACCTTAGTACTCTTACTATACCCTTCCAATGATTTGTTCCAGGATTACTTGTATACCGGCTTAACTTGCTAACGGTATAAGCAATATTCGGCCTAGTACAACTCATCAAGTACATTAGACTTCCGATGATTCTCGAATACTCTAATTGAGACACCGGTTCATCTCTATTCTTTGATAGATGAAGATTTGGATCGATTGGAGTACTCGCTATTCCATTGTCATTCTTGCTAAATTTCTCAAGAATTTTATCCACATAATGAGATTGACTTAGTACAAGTCCATTGGATATTCTAGAAATTTTAACTCCAAGGATTACGTCCACAAGTCCCATATCTTTCATGTCAAACTTCGAATTCAACATGTCTTTTGTGGATTTGATCATCTTATCACAACTCCCTATGATAAGCATGTCGTCTACATAAAGACACAAAATGACATAGCCATTTTTTGTGGTTTTAGTATAGACACATTTGTCACACTCATTTATTTTAAATCCACTTTGCATCATACCAATCCAGGTACCAAGTGGTCAGGAACACCGATCTCGGACGCCTGAGGATAACCCGAGGAGGAAAGACGTCATACCTCCATGCTCGGGACAGAAATGGAAACACCGAAGGATCATCCATAGAAGCGGAAGCCACCACCCTAGTGGCTATATCATCAAAGTCCTCCAAAGGAACCTGCTCCAAGCCGAACTGTCTCAGAACTAAAGCCGGAATGTAGAAGCTGGACTGAGAAAGCCCCGGAAGCATAACCACATGAGACCCGTCCTGAAGTACTCTGCGAGTCTCCACCCGCCAATGAAGCACCGACCATCTGATATCTTCAGTTCGGCGACCAGCCATCCAATGCTCTCATGAGCCCTGATCATCAAAATCTACAGCAACCCCTCTCCTGGTGAATGTCCAAGGCTTGATCATATCTGATGTTTCCCGAAGAACCCCTAGGCGTTCCATCAGCCACAGGGTCAAAAGAAACGGGCTGCCCCCGTGCATGTACCGCCTCCCGGTAGCTAATCTTTCGAGAGCATGAAAAGTCTCCCCCAAGATCAAAGGTACAACATCTCTGCCCAAGCGACAGTGAACAACAACATCCAACAGAGACCGATGACAGATCCCGAAAGAATAAACCATGAACAAAGTACCAAACATGCAAAGTGCAAAGGCATCCCAATAGGCATCATCAATCAAGCCTAAGCCCCTAAATCTATCAGGGAGACCGGAAATATCAAAGTGATCGGGACTACGGATCATAACTTGTGCTTCCTCCGGGGAAAGATGAAGGAGGTTGCACAACCTATCAACGAAAGAGGCCCCTCCGGGCAAAGGAACCGCAATCTCTTCCACCTCCGGGCCACCAAGCAAAGCCCGAAATTCTTCGACGGTCGGGACCACTTCATTGAAGGAAAGGCAAAAGACGTGCCTTCTAGTGTCCCAAAATGAGGAAGAAGCCCTCAAAAGATCGTAATCCGGAATCAACTCTTTGAGGGACCACAAGCACTTTACCTTGTATCTTTCTTCGAAAAATGACCTCCTCTCTTGCATAATCTCCCGAGACCACTCTTTGAACTTTTCAAAAAACAACATTTGCTTTGTTTTGGATAATTTTAGAGAAAATTTGGACATTTCCATGGTTTTTTGCTTCTCTCCCGAAAATTTCAGTTTGAACTGAAGAAGATGAAGTTTCAGGTGGCATTTATGGACCAAACCAGATCCAACCACCGAAATAAATGAACCCTGTCAGATTTCAAGTCCATCCGCGCGGACAGAATTGTCACCCAGAAAAAAATCTGCAGCAGTCCAAACTGCTGCACCACGGAGGAATATTTTCATCCCAACTGCTCGAATCATGTGCAAAACCTGCCCAAACAGTTCATATACCCAATACTCACACCCTTGCCAAAAAAAAACCGGGGCTCATGCAACATCACATTCATACAGCATCGCATTCATGATAGATAAAGTAAAATAAAATCCTAAATTATTACATTCCAAAAAAAAAAGAAAAAAAAAGCAAAAAAAACTGTGCATGAAAATAAACTGTATTTGTCTAAATAAGTACAATCTCAGTCCCAGAAATCAATCTCAGGAATCAGTCTCAGAAAATCATCAGTCAGAGTCCTCGGTGGCTGGGGCTTTCCCCCGATCCCTCTTGCAGCTCGGGCCCGCCTCCTCAGTAGCCCTGAAAATCTCGGGCTCAGAACCATCCTCGTCTCCGGAGGGAGGCTCGTCCGGACCAACCGGCACACCCTGATACGGCAAGCCAAGATCTGCAAAGAAGTCGTATCCGAACAAAAACGCGTCGGATTCCCGGACGTGCGAAGAAGACCCACCGTGATGCCAGACATGTCCCTGTCCATACGGATCTCCGAGAATGACGTGATCCGAAGGTAGCACCACGCGGGGATCTATGAGAGGAGAAAGAGGAGTCTCGGAAGAAGTCTCAGAAGGAATAGGAGAAGCCTCACGCTCGACACGCGCCGGCTGTGCTCGTCTCCTCCTGCCCTGAGAAGACCCACAAATAACCATATTCTTGATAAACCTCTTGTCCCCGATCACCTGATTTGTTAGCTTCTCCACTACCTTGGCCGGGAACTGCACGGAAACAAAAGCGTCAGAGATAATTAAAAAAAAAAAGATGACAGGAAAGAAAGGAAAAGACAGAAGCAAAAAAAAAAAAAAGAGGAGAAGGAGAAGCCATACCTTCATATCCGGACGAGGCCGGAAAGCTCGTGGAACCCGATCAGGGACAGGGATCTGTACTCTCAACCTGACCCCGTCTTGGACATACGAAAAGTCTGATCGAGGGTACCGCGCAACCCCCAACCCCTCTCTCTCAAGAACCTGAGGCGGCTTCAACCTCCACAAGAGAAAATGCGAGTATGCCTCGGCCGCCACGAATGTCGAGAAATGCCGACCACCTCGATAATCATCCCAAGTCTCCGAGTTCTCACTCGGATGCAAAAACAGCCGTCCCCTCGGCATGTCCAAACAGCGTGCTCGAAAAAGCAAACCATAAGAAGGCCCTAGCAATCTGCGCAGCGCCTATCCTCTCATCCCCAGCCTCATAGCTCCTGATGCACTCCACAATCTTTCCCTCGACCACAGCATACTCCATCCCCATCCCCTTTTTGGGAATAGGGGAAAATCCTAGAAGGGCCTGAAGGTCCAAGTCGCTGTAACCGTCCCGCCACTCAATGCTGCGTCCATTGAAAGACAGACCCGTGATCGCAACGTAGTCAGAAGGCGTAACCGTAGCCTCGCCCCAGAAAAAATGAAATGTGTGGGTCGCGTCCCACCAATGCTGGGCCAAAGCGAAGAACAGACCCTTACTCTTAGGGAACTTAACCAACCCCCTCAAGCTCTCAATAAACTCATACAACCCGGTCTCGATGACGATCTGTCTCGGGCTCATCATCGCCCCTCTACCCAAAATCGGAAGCTGGTCCCACAAGTAAATCACAGACTCCACCGATTCCCGAGTCTTCATCTTGCTCAGCTGCTTCGACACGAAGCTATCTCCCCCCTGCAAAAAAAAAATGTCAAAAAAAAAATTTTTGCATTTGCACAAAAAAAAGGGAAAGCATACACATGCATCATGCAACACAAAGTTTTGAAGAAAATTCGGCAGCATAACGGCATGCAATGAACCTAGCCCCATTTTTCTCGCACAAAAAGAATACAGTTTTCAGCAAATCCCAATCAACATTCATTCATTCACACATTCATTTAACGGAAGCAAAAATCCGTTTCACTTTTCAAAAAAAAAAAAATCATCATAAACATGCATACATCCATCTCATTCATCATCTCATTGCAAAAAATCCTACATGCATACATTCATTCAACGGAAGTGAAAACTCCGTCCCATTTTCATAAAATAACATGCATACATATCATTCATGGAGTCATCATCTCATTGCAAAAAAAAAAAAATCTTACGTTTACAAAAAAAAAGGGAAGCATGCATGCATAACATTGCAACAAAAAAAAAGAGGTCCGTCCCGGATTTGAGAAAATTCTCATGTTTCAAAAAAAAAAAAGAATGGCAAAATGCCAATTCTTTTTCTAAATAAAATACATGCAATTTCAATGTCAAGAACATTATTTTCAAAATTTAAATCACAATTTTCGAATTTTTCACTACAATTTTCGAATACTAAAAAAAAAAAAAAAGGCAAAAATGTCCATTCTATTTTTTTAAAACAAAGTGCATATTTGGATTACCCATCTACTCATTACAACATGCAAAGCTAAAATTCAAAGCCAAGGACATAATTTCCGGATTTTCATTCATAATTTTCGGATTTCAAAAAAAAAAAGAAAAAATCACCAAAAATCAATTTCAAACAAAAATCGACAAAGGGATCGAAAAGATTCGAAGTATACCGTTCGGAGACTCGGATCGGTGGCCCAATGTTGCCAAGCATCGGGATATGGCTCCTCCGCAATCGATTGCGAAAGTGTGTAATGCCTCCTCATTCGAACGAGCTCTAATCGCCTCTCCGCGACCGGGTCACGTCCTTGGCCTTGAAAGGCAACTCCCTCGTGTTCCATTGCTTGAAAAATCGAAGAAATCGAAAGAATTTTGAGGTCTCTAGGCCAACAATGGCGGAATTCGCCCTTCTCTCTCGCCTCTCACTCGTAAAACTGGAAAATAGGGAAGAAGGAACTGAAAGGCCACAGCCTTTATTTAAACCTGTCAGGGCTTCGATCTGATCCGCGCGGACCAAATTGAAGGGTCAAAATGACCATTTTGCCCTTTAAAATTTCAAGAGTCTGCAGTTTAGTCCCAAACTTAACAAGGATAACCAAAGTCAACCAAAGTTAATCCCCTCTTCAAAAGAACCTCAACGACAGTAAAACGTAAGTCCGATTTCTCCGAGAAAGATAACGGAATCCCGTTTCTTTCATCAAAATCATCAACGGCAGTAAAACGTAAGTCCGATTTCTTCGAGAAAGATAACGGAATCCCGTTTCTTTCATCAAAATCATCAACGGCAGTAAAACGTAAGTCCGATTTCTCCGAGAAAGATAACGGAATCCCGTTTCTTTCATCAAAATCATCAACGGCAGTAAAACGTAAGTCCGATTTCTCCGAGAAAGATAACGGAATCCCGTTTCTTTCATCAAAATCATCAACTATAGCAGAAAACGTAAGTCCGATTTCTCCGAGAAAGATAACGAAATCCCGTTTCTTTCATCAAAATCATCAACGGCAGTAAAACGTAAGTCCGATTTCTCCGAGAAAGATAACGGAATCCCGTTTCTTTCATCAAAATCATCAACGGCAGTAAAACGTAAGTCCGATTTCTCTGAGAAAGATAACGGAATCCCGTTTCTTTCATCAAAATCATCAACGGCAGTAAAACGTAAGTCCGATTTTCTCCAACGAAAGTTAACGGAATCCCGTTTCTCTCCTCATTTTCATCCTCGGTGGTAAAACGTAAGACCGATTTCCCCGACGAATACGTCTGATTTTCCCCAGCGAAGTTAACGGAATCCCAAAAGCCAACGGAATCTCGAGTAGATTTCGAACTACGACCGGCTTGATTCCCACTAGGGATACGTAGGTAGCCTACCATAGGTCCAGTCACTCGACCAATACGGTCATCCTTTCCCTCGGCAGCAGACGTAAGACCGATCCCTTCAAAAGAAGTCCACCAAAGGACCATCTATCCCAAACCATCAAGGGAAATTATTTCAAATCAAGGTCCGAGGCACCTAAAACGCCATCATCAAGGTCCGAGGCACCTAAAACATCATCTTCAAGGTTCGAGGCACCTAAAACGCCATCATCTTCAAGGTTCGAGGCACCTAAAACGCCATCTCCAAGGTTCGAGGCACCTAAAACGCCATCTCCAAGGTTCGAGGCACCTAAGACGCCATCATCAAGGTTCGAGGCACCTAAGACGCTATCACACACAACACTAGGAAAGCGATAACTCGCAATCATCCCCAGCAGAGCGAATCAAACCAAGAATGGTCGTCTCCTATCCCCAGCTGAGTTTTCCTCCAGCGATCAACCGCAGAAACTCGTGCGCCAGGTTGACATCCTAAAACTGTCACTCTGGGGTCGACGTCTGAAGATAGTCGAAAGACCCGAACTACGGCCGGCTTGATTCCCACTCGGGATACGTAGGTAACCTATCGCTAGGTTCAGCCACTCAGATCACTCAGATCAATCGATCACTTGATCATCCTGTCAAATATGGAGTCTTACTCTTATCGACGACCCCGCTTCCTTCGAAAGCGCCGTCGTCGAGGGGCTACTGTAAGTGCTCTAATTTGAGTTGTTAGTATTTTTCGTTAGAAAATTAACGAAAGCCCTAACATTTCTAACATTTCTAACAATTCCTAACATTTCTAACAAAGTGAGGGTAGAATGGGGATTACTATTTAAGGTTAAACAACTAAAAGAATCTCAAAAAAGGCCAAAATCCCGAATTTGCAACTGCAGTTAACAGGTAGATTGCTTGTTGACAAAAAATATTCCTCCTGTCCAAAGCCTGGTGCAGCATTTAATGCACCAGGCACGCCTTCGATCCCGTCCGCGCGGACAAGACTAATTTCCAGGGGCCTATAAATAAAGCCCTTCAGTCTCATTTTGAAGGGAGACAACGAATTCACAGCAAACCTCTGGCGAAATATAGAGAGAAAACAGTGAGAATTCCCTTGAATTGTCACCATTTTCTCTTGAATCTTTCCCAAACCACAAATCATCCAACACTTTCAAAATTCCAAAAATCAAACACAAACACAAAGAAGTTAGGGTACCACCATTGGTAAACCCCCCTCCTCTTCACTCTAAATCTTCATCATTCATGCATACATCTCATTTTTTCAAAGATGTAACTTACTTGTTCTTGCTCTAGATCTAAGAAGATCTCCATGGAAGTTCATCTCCATGGATGATATTCTACAAGATATCAACATTTTCCAACTTTGTTGTCTCTTTACTTGCATAAAATGCTTGTTATTTGATTTTCAACCTAAGGTGTAGTCACCTTGAAGTTCATCTTCATGGATGATTACACCAAAAGGTTCACATTCTTACTTTTATGTCATTTAAACTTCATTTGACCTAAAATGAAGTCATCTTGGAACAACATTTCCATGGATGACCATTTCAAAAGGTCCAAATCATTTCTTACCTTCTTGAAAGTGCTTCCAAAATCTAAGATCTTCACATTGGAACAAATTTCCATGGATGAACATCTTCAAGGTTCTTAAGTTACAAAAAGGGTGAAGTTGATACATTGAGTTAAAAGATTTCAAGGATTTAGTCATCACAATGACTACCTTAGAAATCCACTCTAAAGTTGATACATCCTTGACTTAGAAGTATTTTCATACATTAAATCTTTGTTTCAAGTTAAATCCCCCATCCCAAGCAAATGAAGTGCTTCAAGTCCTAATGTACCCTAATGATGGCTTGGTATAGTAAGATCATCACTAAAACAAGTCTAGTGATCACTAACTAAGGCCTAAGGAAATGGGGACAAGCACGAATGCAAAACCCCCCTTAAAATCACATTTTTCTCAAGATCATCTTGCTGTCCAGTAGCATTTGTTCTGAGACCTCAGTCCACTTTCTTATTTTTTGGACCCAGTAAAACATGGAATTCGGTGTTGACTACAAAATACTTTTTGTAGCCAACATTCATAGATTTCCAGAAATATTTCTACTTTATTTTTTGGGTGAGTCTAAATGTCTTTTCAAAATTATCTTTTAAAAGTCAGTTCATCAGTTTCTGGAAATCCAGATTTCCTATCTGAGATTTCCAGAAGGTTTTGGACCACCAAATCATCTCCAAAATGGAAAGTTCTTTCACATAAATCTTATTTAAGGTGTCTGGAACAACTTTAATTCTCTGGGTTTCCCCAGATTATGAATTTTTGAAGCCCTTAAACCCATTTCAAAATCAAGTGTCCACTGCCTTTTTCAGTCTGGCAGAATTGGTTTTTCAACTTCAAAAAACCTTTTGAGTTCCAAAACTCATTCCAAAAATCACACCAAAAATCATGGGATCAGTTTAAAGTCTTAAAAAGAATTTCCAATTTTTACTTTTCTCATTTTTGATTTATTTTGGCCAAAGTAACACACACACACACACACACACAAAAAAAAAAAAAAAACAAATGGTTTTAAAGCTTGGAAGACTCGTTTTACGAGGCATTCCGGGTGAACACTAACGTTCTTCCCGGCGTGTAACGTGACCTCCGAACTCGAATCTCTTGATTCTGGGCATCTTTCAAAGTTTTGGCCCTTAAAACAAAAATGGCGTGGCGACTCCGTTTGATTTCAAAAATCGGGTACATCACACCGGCGAGCTGAACTATGCTTGGACAATATCACATCTTGATCTAACTATGCAAGGAGGCCAAAAGAAAGGATCAACAAGATGCAACAAGAGGATTATGGAGGAGGATTTTAGAAGATAGGTGTTTGTTTTTCAGCTGTGGATTTTTCTTGTGTTCTTCCAATGATTTCCAAAAAGTTCTTCTCATTGTTGTTAACAAACAACAATATATAAAACTCCAAAAGCCTTAGAAAATCAAAATTGAATATTTGGATTTAATTTGAGATTAATAACAATTAATCCGAAATTATTCTCCATTAAACTGAAAGTATTAACCATTTTCAGTTTTGATATTCATTTCCATGGCTGTTACATTTTGAAAATCAAACAGTCATTAATGCCCAGGATATGCTCGGCTGAGTCATGTACCTTGCTCGGTCGAGCAAGGCTTTACCCAGAAACTTTTGCTCAGATCTGCTCGGCCGAGCAAGGCATAAGCTTCGGCCGAGCATGACTCTGCTCGGCCGAGCAAGGCATATGCCTCGGCCGAGCATGACTTTTCAGAAACTTTTTCATTCTGCCATGCTATACTCGGGCGAGTCAATCACTCTGCTCGGCCGAGCATGTCAGTCAAAGTCAAACACATTTTTGATTTACAAAATCAAACTTATTTAGCAAAAGTTGTACCACATACTTTGAGCATTCATATTTAATTCATCCAAAAATCATTTTGAACAATTAAATATTTTATTTCACAAACACAAACCCAATTAAGTAATTTGACAAAATTATCCTTTAGAAATTAATCCATTAATTTCCTTCAAAACACACAATTTTTCCAACAGGACAGATATGTGTTGCAGGTCACCAGAGAAGGGGCAGCAAAAACAAAGGTAGGGGTGGAGAGAGAGTGTGTTAGAGCACCGAAGATGGAGAAGGTGTGTGTGGTTTGGTAAGAGGAGCCTATTGAAATTAATCCCTTATTTAGTAACAGAAAATTTTGGGGGAAACCTGTTTCTTCATAAGTTATAAAAAATCCTGTTTTTAAATATATTGACTTGGTGTTTTAAAGTCTAAACTCACTGTTTTAAGGCCTAAACTCGCTATTTTATTTTCTAGCTTAAACTCACTATTTTAACGTCTAAACTCACTATTTTATTTTCTAGGTATTTTAAGGCCTAAATTCAATATTTTAAGGTCTAAACTCGATATTTTTAAGGATGAAAGTGGGCTTTTTATAACTTATGGAGAAACAAGTTTCCCCTAAAACTTATTCATTTAGTAATGGTATTAGGTTGGGATTAAGTTGTTATTTCATTTGTCCAAAATAAATATCTTAAAAAATTATCCCTAAGGTGGCGTTTGGTTCATAGGAAAACATGGGAATGGAATGAAAAATTACCTCTTTTCAATTCCATTCCCATGTTTGGTTCAATCATTTAAAAAAAAAAATTCCCTTGAAATGTTGAATTCCTTCAAATAAAGGAATTCAACATTCCATCATAAAATTGATGGAATGTTGAATTCCTTTGACAATGGAAAAAAAAAATTTTTTTTGACCAAAATACCCCCAAACCCTACCCACCCCTACCCCTACCCAGCCCCACCCCCCACCCCCCCACGAATTTTTTTTTCTGGCTACCCTCCCCCCACCCTACCCCCCCACCCCCACGAATTTTTATTTTTTTTCTGCCCACCCTACCCCCCACCCCCACGAATTTTTTAATTTTTTTTCTGCCTACCCTCCCCCCACCCTACCCCCACCCCCCACGAAAATTTTTTTTTACTCATTTTGCATACCCCCTACCTACCCCATCCCCCCTCCAAAATTTTTTTTAAAGGGTAAATTGGTCATTTTATATGCTTTCATTCCATTCCTATAATTTGTATTTTCAAACCAAACATGATTTGCCAAGGAATTGAATGACAATTCTATTCCATTCCGTGCCAACCAAACGGAGGGGGTTGACCAGTTTTTTTCCATTCCAATTCCTTAAGGAATTCAATTCCATTGACAATTCCATTCCTTCACTTTTTTTCCACCGAACCAAATGCCCCCTAAGAGCATATATTAAATAATTAATATTTTTAGAAAATATTTTTTAATATATAATTAAAAATAAAAATTATAGAATATTATAAATCAAAACTTGAATACTTTTAAGGAAATTGTATTTTTTATGAAAAAAAATGGTAAAAAAATAAAATAATTTATAAAAAATAAAAAACCTTATAATCTTTCATTTGTATTTTTTAAAAATATATATAAAAAAACTTATTCATTAAAATAATATTAATTATTTAGTTAGTTTTTTTTCAAATCAAATACAATTTCTTAAAATACATTTTTTATTTATTAGATTATTTTTATCTTATTTTTTTAATTAAGAAATTAACATTTTTCAGGATATAATAATTATTAATTTTTAAGATAATATTAATATTTGTTATTATGAATATTTATTTTATTTTTTAACAATATTAATTATTTTTTGGAAAAGAAATATATTTTTAACACTTTATATTAAAAACTTTGCATTTGACCCCTTAAAAACTAATGATCATTACAAACTATCATATTTATCATCATGTGCTTGAGACATGACCTATTATGTTAACTTTTCTAATGTAAAGTACTACGGCCTATGACTAGTAAAGAATATAAAACCAGTTTCGAAGAAGTTGGGGCTTTTAGTTACTATTAACCAAAGTCGCAATGATTATAATAACCAAAGTCGCAATGATTATAATAACCAAAGTCGCAATGATTATAATACGTAGTTCCTACTAACCAAATTCTCAACTCAAGTAGCCCTACATTATATCTTGAAACTGTATCGCATGTTAATCTTCAACATTTCTATAAATTGATAGATCACTAATTAGTCACCTCAAATCCAAAAATCAAACGCTTATGCCCGGCTCCACTCCAGTAGTCCTACATTATATCTTAAGACCATATCGCTTGCTAATCTTCTACATTTCTTATGAGTCTCAAATTATGTTAATTTCATAAAACTTCACAATAGTAAAAACTATTTTAACCTATACAAAATAAGCCCTAGTAGGTTTATTCTCTAGTGTGTCCTAAAAATCACAGAATAACACCATTTTTTTTTTGATACCAAGGTTCCCAACTTACGCCGGACTAATCCTGGACCCCCAGGCTTCGGCCCCTCAGAGTGCTGGGGGAGGTAAATCGCGGGATATGCCCGAAACAGTCAGGGTGGCAGCACCCCTTATACTCCTGGCCCCAAGGGAGCCCTCCTACAAGGCATTTACATCACTCTTACATTACCAATAATTGGCTGCTCCAGCTGCTCCTGTCAAGATTCGAACTCCCCACGCTGAGGTTGCAAGCCCAGCAATGCTGCTTCCTTTACTGCTCGGATGTGTCCCAGGGGACTCCAAAGGCTCCTGAAACTCATGGTATAAATATTTTCACAAAGATTCCCCAGGAGAAATCGAACCCATGACATCCCAACAGAGAGGCCGGTTAGCATACCACAAGGCCAGGAGACCTCGGGTAAATAACACCTTTCTTGACAGAGGAACAAGGAGATTGTCCACAGGAGAAGACGTAGTAGGTTTATTCTCTAGTGTGTCCTAAAAACCATTTATCTGCCTATTAGCAGTGCTAGTGTTGTTATAAACTGCAATTGTATTTTCACAGAAAAAGCCAACTCTATAAAAAGCTATAGCATTTGTTTTGTTTAGAAGTAACTTAATTATGTCAATTATGTCAAGTAACTTATGTTGAACAATGGATGAAGGTAGTGAAGGTCTGGCGCGAATTCAGGATTTTGAAATTGTGTGGGCTTGGTATTTAAAAAATATTGTAAACAATAATAACAGTGAAAAATAACTTCATACTCCCTCCGTCCCGGCCGATTTAGGATTTATTTCCATTTTGGGCGTCCCACCCGATTTAGGACGGCCCAAAATGGAAACCTTAAATCACTATTCTCTCCACTCATTCTCTCTCCTATATTATTTTAATACTCACAACACCATTATAATTTACTATTCCCTCCACTCATTCTCTCTCCTATTTTTAAATTACACTCACAACATTTACCTTTTCCTTAATATTTACTTATTCATTTTATATAATATTTTTCATTATCATTTTACAGTAAACAAAAGAGATAAACACGGGATACAATTCAGCACGATCAACTTCTCTTCAACGGCAAGGTGGACTTGATCTTTGTACGTTGAGGAGATAAGCATGGATGCCGAGATTATAGGAACTAATATTTATCCGTTTATAGTTATTATTATTTAAGGGGATGTGGAGACGAAAAAAAGACACATTCATTTTTACACATACACACGCACGGCTTGTAATCCTCTTCATTGTCTTCCAAAGTTGTAATCACGGTTCTTATAGTGAAACATTTAAGGTTGGAGACCTAACTCCCGGGATTTTTTCCGAAGAGGTTATCACCTCTAAGGTTTTCCTCGTTAACAAATCCTTGTGTCACTCTTCACTTTCATGTTCTTGTTCCATTTAATTGAATTCCAAAGTTCCCTCCTTATTATTTAAATTCATACACTTATCAAAGTCAAAATTCTACGTTATTGTTTTTTCTACCAAAACAATATATAAAAAAAAGTTACATATAGTGAGTGACTTAGGTAAAAAAAAAATTAAGGTAAACTCCAAAAAAGGCTAGATCCGGCCCTGGTGAAGGTGGATCCAGATATTGAATCTCAGGGATTCAAAGAAAACCCTTTAATTGATTTCATCTCTTAATACACTGGCCTCTTCGTTTTTTGTGCGTCGTGTTTGTCTCTGATTATTGTGCATGTGTGTGATTAGTGTGGCCTGGAGTGAAGGTTGCGCAACTACTGTGAGAGTGGGAAAAGGAAGGAGAGCGGTACAAATGATCATAAGAAGTACATAAACACAGACTTCTACATGATCAAATCAAATGAAAAACAATAAATCAAGGTTTCTTTTCCATAATCAGACCATATTTTTATCAATTTTGATTCCTTTTATTAAAAATTAGTAATACAAGCATATCGTTTCAACTGTCATATCTCTTTGTAATGCTTTTAGGATTAAATAATAATTTTATCTCTATAAGTATTAATTTTTTTATTAATTTGTTATCTCCTTTTCTATTATTATTAATTTGCTCATACTTGTTTTTTTGCTCGTCGATTTTTAATTGTGTTATGGACCCTAGAACCCATCGCTCTTATACCCAAAGGTATAAGATTAAAACTACTCTTATACCTAGGTATAAGAGGTTTTTTTCTCAATTTTTCATCATTTCTTACAAATAATAAAAAATACTCATATTTTATTAAATAATTTGCTCTTACACTTAAAGGTATATGACTTAAATGACTCTTATATTTTAATATATATGAGTATTTTTTTCACAATTTTTCTTAAAAAATAATAAAATCTGCTCCTATATCAAAAAAATTAAGACTAAAATCACTTTTATACATGTTCAAAAAAGAAAAATTACACTTATACCTAATTATAAGAGTAATTTTTTTTCTTCAAAATTGAAATATCCCATCCTAGAGAGAAAGATATGAGGAGCTAGCCTTGGTGAATTTTCGAGATATGCTTTTCATAGCCTAGTTTCCAGGAAAGATTAGATGTGAACAAAAGAAAGAATCTCATGGTTGAATGCTTACAAGAATGACTTCAGTTGAATCAATCATAAATGAATGGGCATCACAGAAATACGCTTTTGTGGAGAGAAACGGCGAAATAGTGCAAGTTAGGATGGTTTTGGAGTTTTATGGGATTTTGATGTCGACCTTCAATATTGGGTGGGCTTTTGGATCTCGTTTGTATTTTTATGAAGAATGATTTTGAATGAAGGGTCTCATGGAATTATTCCTTTTTAATTGTTAATTTAATTTGTGTAGAAGGACTTCAGTTTAATGGAAATACCCAAAGTTGAAGTTTGAATCCAAGGCAAATGCTGATTATTTTTTATTTTCTTCCCCCCCCCCCACCCCCCTTCTTGTTGTCATAACTAGCCCCAAGTTTGGGCTTTATCTTCTCATTTTTCTTGCATTTATTTATTTTATTACTATTCATCATTTGCAAATATTTTTTAATATTATTGTAATATATCAGTCACCAGTGTTCTACCCGCCTAGGCGCTAAGCCCCTCTCCAACGCCTAGTTCTAAGCCCCGCCTAGGTTCCGACTAATCCCAACTAGTCCCCGTTTAGGCGCTAGGCCCGGCTACGCCGCCTAGCATCCGCCTAGCGCTTTTTAGAACATTGTTAGTCACATTAATTTATAATCGTTGAATCACTAGTGACACATAAAAATAACAAAATTTACGTATTTTATTTATCTCGGACTAAAGAAAAATTGAAAAATTGAAATTATTGCATTATAAATTTTGAATAATTAAAATGAAAACCAAAGCAAGTCGGTCATTCATTCAACAAAAGGGGGTGATTTTCTTTTAAGAGTTCCATATGATGGCTACCTTACCTAGCTAACATCATTATTTTTCCTTTCATTCTAGATATTATCTAATTTTCCACTATTTACTCATTTTCAAACGGATGGATTTCCATTTCTATATAAATAAGAGTATTTTTAATTCCAGATATAAATTATTAAAAAATTATTTTAAATAAATAAATATATTTTCATATGAATAAAAAAGTGATCAATCAAAGATGAAACTATTAAAAAGGTAAATTAACAGTCTAAAAAAATACCCGTGAATTAAACATTTATTTTGAAATAAAAGTGACTTATTTACGGGATTAGTGGAATATTAGAATTGTGCTGGTAGAGTGGCAAAATTTAATTTGAATATATTGAAAAGAAAAAATATTTGCTTGGATTTTATTATTATTGTTTACTCCCTCAGTCCCAACAATTGCTTCATCCTTTTGGCTCGACACGCATATTAAGGAAAGAGTAGATCCTTTTGGCTCGACACGCATATTAAGGAAAGAGTAGGTCTAGGGAGAAACGTTTCTCCATAAGTTATGGAGAAACGGGTTTCTGGATATCCAGAAGCTTTAGGATTGATATCCAGAAGCTTTGGGACGGATATCCAGAAAAAAGATTTGAAACCAAATCCAAGGCCAAGATCAAATCTGATTCTGGATATCACTTTCACAAGATTTTGGATATCCAGAACATTGAATATGGATATCCAGAAGCCTTAAAACTTATATCCATAAGCCAATTCTAAATTTCTGGATATCACTTACATAAAGTTCTGGATATCCTTTCAAAGAGTTCTGGATATCCAGAAACCCGTTTCTCCATACCTTATGGAGAAACGCGTTTCTCCCTAAATTTTGGCTTAAGAAAATTGGTGTGAAGAAAAAATGTTGTAAGTGTAATTTGAAAATAGGAGAGAGAATTAGTGGAGGAAATAGTAAATTTGAAAAGTGTTGTGAGTGTAATAGTGAATTAGGAGAGAGAATGAGTGGAGAAAATAGTAAAGATTCTTTGCCAAAAAAGAAAAGGTGAAGCTTTTAAGTTTTAACGGGACGCTCTTTTGAATAATTAGTGAAACTTTTATTGAGACGGAAGGAAGGGAGTATTTATTATTATTTTTGTGAAACTTTCAATAAGAAGCACAATATTGAGTTACATAATCTGCAACATGACTGCATCTGCATGTGGAGGAAATGTCCATTTCTATCAAGACAAATGCATTGGGATGAACTTTAAACATTGTACTTCATGTTAGGTTATCTGTCTTTCATTCCCTTTTTAACCCTCCCATCCATGCATGCATCTTGTCATGTCCCCCCTTCAACTCTCTCTTGCTAGGGTTTTAGCAAAACTCCAATTTTCAAGAATCCAAATTGATTTTCTATGAATTTCTTCCTATTTGTCCATTGCATTCTTGGGGTTACCTAGGGTTTCCCTACCACATAGAATAACATGGTCACCTATTGTGACCTCTTTTTGAAACAAATCACGTTGGAGTAGTTAGAATGGAATCAAATGGTACCTATTAATTACACCGCGATTTTGATAAGACAATATGAGTGTAACAGTGATACTGCTGATGTGATCGTATCATTTAATTAATGAAATAATGTCATGATATCATATGTTTCGATGAACTTTTAGATTCCAACTTTTTTTCAGAATCATAGAATTATGATCTTTTTTATTGAATAGCAAAATATATCACATCGACTGTATCACTCTTACATTCAATATATGTGTGTAAGTTTTTAAAAGCCTGAATTTTCGCTTTAAAACCAATTGATACTAATGGAAATGACTCATAATTTTTATATGTTATAAGCAAGGCTTGTCAAAACCTGATGTAGAATAATGTCTATAACACCCCCGGGCCATCACGTCTAGTAATCTTTGTCAAGACTTACTAATGGACTTATTAATCGGATTGCACAGAGCAAATCTTGCACCGTTGAAAATACACGTGAAACAAACTTGTCCTGATATCATGCGGTTTCGCTTTAAAACCAATTGATATTAACGGAAGTGATTCATAATATTTATATGTTATAGACAAGATTTATCAATTCTCAATGTATAATAATGTCTCTAACATATGTGATTGAGATATGGAATCCTATGGTTTTTTTTACGGAAAAAAAGTGTGAAAATTATAGGCATTGGATCCATTGTAATGTGTTATAGTAACATGTCGCCGCAACCGTTGCATTTGTTATCACATTCTTAAAGAGAGAAATGTGTATAATTGCTTAAATCACATTATCATAATTATGTTGTACCCAATTACGCTATTTTCACGTCGGTGCAAACTCTCAGTTACCTAATAATTTAGGGTTTTTTTTTTTAAAAAAAAAAAATACGAATTATGAGAAAATTTAGATGTATAAAAAGTGTGGGAGAGATATCCATTTTATTTTATTTTGTTGATTGTAAGTACTCTCATGGATTGACAATTTAGTAAATATAAGAAGGAATATTTTCTTGAATGTAGTTTTTCTTTTTCTTTTTTTGGGTATTTTTATGTGTAAATTTGTGGTGTACCAAAAACAAAATAGTGAATTTGGGGACTAAATCCTACTCACTACGTCTCAGTTTAATACTTTTAATTTAATTTTGCACGAAAATTAAGAAAAAATAAACATTGTGAATATGAAAATTAAAGTAAAAAATATATAATTGAGAAAAAATAATAAGTGAGTTGTTATTGCGAGGGTAGCGAGTGAGTCTTATTATCCATTTTAGGAATAATATAAACTAAGAACCGTAAATTGTAGATAGACTAAAAAGAAAAGTAAAAACCTTAAATCGGAATGGAGAGAGTAATTTTTATTTTTATTTATTATTAATTTTTTTTTATGAGAAGGGTGTGAACATGTTGCTGAGGTCCTTGCCATTGTCGAGTTCTAAGAGTGGAATATTATTTGTTCATCACCCTTGGGAAAATATTACTAGGAAATAAATACTACAAAATATCAGATTGTCATTATTATATACTCCATTTTATTTTATAATAAGTACTCCTATTGCAGCTGCCTTGATATTTTCTCAAGGAATATTTTATTTATTGGTATGTATATTATTTATACTTCATCTTATAATAAATATCGCAGTTAACTTGATAATTTTTTTTTAAAAAAAACGTGTTTTACTTGTATCTTATATCTTGGTAAACTCCAATAAGACTATAAAAAACATGACACTTATTTTGGTACAGACAAAAAAAAACAAAAAAAAACTAACACTTATTATAAGATAGAGGAAGTATGTTGTAAATGGGTTACTTTCAACATAGGTGCAAGCTTTGAGTTAGATTCTCGGTATTTAATATACTCCCTCCGGAATTTTTTCTCAAATAATCATTTTTTACTTTTTTATTTACCAAAATAACTCACTGTTCAAACTATTGCTCAGAATGTCCATTTTTTTGAAAATCGCTACACCGTGTAGCGAGTTTGATTAGGATTTGTCAAAACTCGCTACACCGTGTAGCGAGTTTAGGGTAATTAAGTTTGACCGTTGGAAAATTTATTAGGACATTTAATTAACCTAAACTCGCTAATTAACCTAAACTCGCTACACGGTGTAGCGAGTTTGATTTGGGTCCGAAATCCCTTATTTTATTTAATTCTTCTCTTCTCTTCCTTCCTTCTTTCTTTCTATATATATATATATTATATATATATATATATATATATATATAAATATATATAAATATATATTATTTATATATATATATAAAATAATAAATAAGAAAGAGGAAGTCCCTTTAAAAGTCCTCTCACTAAGAGAGGTCCCAAAGGAACTTGAAAAACAATGAAGATGAATCATCTAATTATAGTGGAAGAAAGATTTGAAAAATGTAGGATACATCTATGTGGGAAACACAAAAAATATTTAAATTTAGAGATGGTGGAAAAAAACAAAAATTTCATTTTTCAAATATTCACATGGATCATTATCCAAGCAACATCTTCACCATTAAATGCATCACATCCAATGGTTTAAAAGAAATATATATATATAATGATGAATTAGGACCATTGAATTTGAGTGAGATTAATGGTATAGATTGATTTATTGATAATCCATGTGAATATTAAAGGGCCAATCAAATGAAAGTGTGTTTTTGTTTTTATGGGATGAATTTTGACCATTGGATGTGATGCATTTAATGGTGAAGATGTTGCTTGGATAATGATCCATGTGAATATTTGAAAAATGAAATTTTTGGAGGCAAATGAAATTTTGTTTTTCCCACCATCTCTAAATTCAAATGTTTTTTGTGTTTCCCTCATAGATGTATCCTACATTTTTCAAATCTTTCTTCTACTATAAATAGATGATTCATCTTCATTGTTTTTCAAGTTTCTTTGGGACCTCTCTTAGTGAGAGGACTTTTAAAGGGACTTCCTCTTTCTTATTTATTATTATATATATATATAAATAATATATATTTATATATATATATATATATATATATATATATATATATATATATATATAGAAAGAAAGAAGAGAAGAGAAGAGAAGAATTAAATAAAATAAGGGATTTTGGACCCAAATCAAACTCGCTACACCGTGTAGCGAGTTTAATTAGGTTTGGCCAAACTCGCTACACGGTGTAGCGAGTTTAGGTTAATTAAATGCCCTAATTATTTTTCAAACGGTTAAATTTAATTACCCTAAACTCGCTACACGGTGTAGCGAGTTTTGACCAGACCCAAGTCAAACTCGCTACACGGTGTAGCGATTTTCAAAAAAATGGACATTCTGGGCAATAGTTTGAACAGTGAGTCATTTTGGTAAATAAAAAAGTAAAAAAGGATTATTTGAGAAAAAATTCCTCCCTCCGTCCAATTTCAATTCAAGCTTCATGATGGTAGAGGTGGCACGCAAATTAAGGAAAAATGTAAGTGAAGAAAGTGTTGTGAGTGTAAAAGTAAAATAGGAAAGAGAATGAGTGGAGGAAATAGTAAATTTGAAAAGTGCTGTGAGTATAAAAGTGAAATAGGAAAGAGAATGAGTAGGTGGAATAGTAAAGATTATTTGTCATTTTAGGAAAGGTGAAACTTTTAACGGACACCCGTTTTGACAAAAGGTAAAGCTTGAAATGGAATGGAGGGAGTATATAATAAGTGTTACACTTAACTTGTTCATTATATCATATAATAAGTATCATATCATTGTTAACTTGTTTGTATATTGTATGATAATAAATTAAACTAAGATTATCCTCTATTTAGAAACGCTACATTTATTATATGATGCAGTAAAACTGAAAACACATTTTCAGATGGGTTAATAAGAATTACTCAGACAAATTAATAATTTAAGAAAAGGGTTAATAATGTAGTTTTATATTATGTTGAGTCAAAGGTAATTACTACTCCTAGGAGAGTAAAATAAAGTAAGCTAAAATGTTCAAAAGTAAAATAAATAAAGATTGGGGTAATAAAATATAAAAATTTAATTGTAAGGTAAAAAACAAACACGCCCGGTGGGACTCGAACCCACAATCGCTTGATTAGAAGTCAAACGCCTTATCCATTAGGCCACGGGCGCTTCTGTTATAATAGCTATATTCTAAAATATATAAATTAACATAAAAAAAATCAAGATAATTGGAGAAGACATGAAGGATGATATAAGATCAAAATGTCTAAATACACCGTTATTATGCTTACAAAATTGCAAAGCGCAAATACAACTTATACATGTATGCAGTGATCTAAAAGACCCCGCCTAAGGGTGCCTAGGCCCCTTTCCAACGCCTAATTCTAAGCCCCGCTTAGGTCCCGGCTAATCCCGACTAGTCCCCGCCTAGGCGCTAGGCCCGGCTCCGCCGCCTAGCATTCGCCTAGCGCTTTTTAGAACCTTGCGTGTATGAATAGCTACTGAACAAGAATAAAGAGTATAATATGGGAAATAAGATAACACAAGTCGGTTAAAAATCTCTATACTTTCTTCTCTTCTGAAAAGTAGATCTAATATTTACGTCCGAATTGCTTTACTTTCGCTCGCTGCTTTCAGCAGTTTTGATCCACCCACGTCTCTTGTCTCTTATCTCGCACAACTTTAGACCAATTTGATAATTGTGGAGCTCATCAAGCACCAAAATCTAACTCGTTTATTTTAAAAACTGAGAATGAGAAAAAGTAAGAAGATTGAAACTACTCACAAGGCACGCCAGCAATGCCCAGTGGCAAGGCTACCCTTAATTTATGAGGAATCGGTCAATTTTGAAGTGTGTCAAGCCATGGGGGTCATCCAACCTCTTTCAATTTTGAAGTGTGTCGCTTACCTCCTTCAATGTTGAAGCGTGTCAATCAGTAGTGAATCCAGACTAAAAAATAAGTGGGTGTCAATATTATTTTTTACATTATATTGAGAAGTAGATGCACTTGCACCCCCTTGGGATGCCTTAGGTCCACCATGGTGTCAATTTTATTACCTTGAAATTTTTTTAAAAATGACTTTATACTACTAAAAATTGTGAATTTTTACATTTCGATCCCCCTTAGTTTTGATAAAAAAAAATGCACTAAATTATTAATTTGGCCACCTTTTATATTAAATTCAACTGCCATATTTATAGGAGTTATCTCAAAAAAATCTTGACCCTCATTTCGAAAAATCTTGACTTCGCCACTGGTAATGCCCATGCTTTTCGAGATGTTGACACTTCACAATCATTCTCAATAACCAGAGCTCAGTCGATCTTATTTCCTACCAGGCTTGATGAACAAACGATCTGAAATTGTCGACCAGGCTTGATGAACAAACGATCTGAACTTGTCCTGCTTGATTTCTTCGCAGATGAGAATCTCATGTTCAAGCTCGACTCAAACAGCATTTCCAACACCTAGAACTCTAGCTCGAACAGCTAAGTTCCAACTACAGGCCTAGCAGACAGTGATTAGCACTAGAAAACATCTGGCTGGAACCATAGTTGAATACAATATCAACTGTGAAATCTGACTATAATATGGAAAGATGGACAGCAGAAAGGAGAAAGAATAAAAAAAAAAGAGTAGGTTCACATTGACATCTACGACAACAAAGCCTTGATCTCAAAATGACTTGAGGTCAGCTAACATGAATCGACATACGGACTCATAAAAAAAAATGAGAGAAACAAGCTTTGATCCCAAAATGACTTGGGGACAGCTAAGACTCATAAAAAATTGAGAGAAACAGTTAATAGATGTGTCCATTTGGTGGCATGAAGCTGAAAAACATAAATTGTAAAATAATGGGGAAACCTCTTTCCAGATTATCAGGAAAGGGAGACAGAAGCTTAGCACAACAAATACTCTCTCCGTCCCAAAATAAATATCCAAAATGAGTGTCCATTTGAATTTTATTGGACATTCATTTTGGGGCGAAGAGAGTAACACATACCAAGTGCATTTAAGATTATACAGTGAGGAGTTATCAAGTTGTGAAGTTAGTTAATTCCACAAAAGGCAGCCCTACATTTACAAACCCTAAAGGCACCTTCACTTTTGTCCTCACTACATATAGGTCTAGAAATTTGCTCCATCTAATGCAATATACCCCAGACTTTCACACTGTGATGATCGAACTCTTTGTTTTACCCCGCCGTACTCTTGTCGGACACTCCTATTTTATTCTTGTTGACAAGGATCCGACGAGGCAAACTAAAAGAGTCCGAGCATCAATTCTTTCACACACATAATAAGATTACTCGAAACAAAATCAGACTATATTAAAACCAAAGGGATTTTACGTATTTCAACAAACATAATTGATTAACAAATTGCCAATGATTTCATTTGATAAACTGTGAAATGACGACAGGACAATTGAAACAACAGATTACTACATACTATTTCTTTACGTAACATTGAGAAACCAAAGAGCAAAATAATATCACTAAACCCTACAAATCTATTTAAGAAGTGGTAAACTTTGTGACTGCCTTGGTACCTTCGGTAACAGCAAGCTTAACAGCATTTGACAACTTCAGCATTGAGAAACCAAAGAGCAAGATATTGTCACCATTTATAAACTAAGAAATATGGCTTTCAACCATCACTACGAACATAAAATGCAATACCTGGGCAAATGGAAAACAACTTCTGCATTTGGAGTATCCTTGAGTAAATATGTCATCACATGGAAGCTGGAATATTGTATGAATCGCTCCCCTTAGATCTTATGAAGCTCAAATGCTTCAAGTTGCTAATAGTTGAAGCTTCTAATGCCAATTTATCACGAACCCTCGAAAGTAACTTAGCACAATAAACACAACACTATTCAGATTTGCCATTTTAAGTATAGAGGCTCTTGAAGGTGTCAGAAAGGTTTAGGTGCTTCAAAATAGAAAGGCCTATCACACTTTTGACTAGTATTCACACCATTGTACTTTGATGAAGCTTCGGTCTTAACCACTCATGTAATTTTTAAGTACCTTTAACCATTCTATTTTAGGTACGCATTCATTATCCCCAAAAAGTGCTAAAAAAATATGCAGTTTTTATTATTATAATAATTACTATTGTTTTGGATATTGGATGTGTATCTAAAATAGAATGGTTAAAAGTGTTAAAAATATACAAGGGTGGTTAAAACTGGAGCTTCATCAAACTACAATGGGTCAAAAGTGCGATAACCCAAATAAGAAACTGAACATACAATGACGACCCAAAAAAATCTAAAAATGAGAAGAATAACACTATACCTCAACAGTGCCACGTGAAATATGAGAGATTTGACATTATGAAGGCCCTTCAGAGTATTGATCAGATCTATACCATGCTTCTCCTTGTTCACAACCCTGTCTACATAAAGATTGATAGTCAGAGTGTCGAGAAGAGGAAGGTCATTGGGTGAGAGCAGTGGAGGAAGGCATCCATTGTAGTTGAATGATGTGAGCTTATGTGTTGAAAGAACAATATCATTGATACCATACCCATAACTCTTAGATGAGATGATGGTTAATCTTGAAAGTTTAGGAGCAGATATAATCAAAGCACGATAACTAGAGCCTGAGTCACAATCAATCAATGTTAAATCCTCGAGATTTGGACAGCCAGAGAAGGGATTGGATTCAATTAACCAGACCCCTTCTAAACGCAAAGTCATCAGTTGTTTGAAACAGAAGGCCTTTTCAAAATTTTCAAGAGGTCCAATAACTCTTAGACTAAGGGTCCTTAATGAAGTGCATGAATATAGGAACTCTGCGAAGGTAGAAGGTCCGTATTTTTTTATGGAAAAGTTCAAGTCCTGGACACTGTGTGTTTTGGCATAGCTGATAACTCTCTGGAAAGGTAAGCGGCTGTATTCACGCTCGTCCCAAATACATCCACTAAATGATCGCGTGCAGCTGAGGTTGAGGCTGTGGACCTTGACAGAGTTGTCACGGAAAATAAGAACTTGGTCTATAAATCTGGTAAAAGAAGAGACTTTTAAAGAGGGCGCTGTTGAAAGTGAGATTGGATGCAGATGTCCAGATGTTTATCCATCTCTTTGACAAGGCACGGGTTTGAACGGCATGTTTAGTGTCGAGGAAAGAGAGAATGTGAATTAGGAGACCATCAGGTAGCATGCTAAGCCTGTCTTCTCCAGTGGTTGCAGCACTGTCTTTCGCTACCCTTTTCTTCACCCTTTTCTTCATCCTGTTTCTCTGTATCTTGTGTGTGTGAGAGAGAGAGGGAGAGAGAAAGAGGGCAACAGACTTTTTACGGGTTGCCTGCTTTAGGCTTTAGGTATTATAACTAGTTGATGGAAACAAAGGTTTTCGTTATGCACAAGAAAGCTTTTGCATCTACTAAGCTCCGAGCAGATAAAGTTAACGTGTAAACCCCCAAACTCAGAAGTCAAACAATGAAAATGACAATTAATTTATTAAGAAAATGTTTAAAATATTAATACATTCTTAACCAGTTGATAAAAAGGTTGGCTAAAAACAATTACTAACGTCAAGAATAGAAAGAAAGTTATATCACTCAGAGATTTTATTTTCACCAAGTTGGGCAATAAGAAGAAAGAAAAAACTTATTCATCTAACTATAGCAGGCCACAAACAATGATAGACAATGCTTTCAAATAATACTCCCTCCGTCCCTAAATGAATGTCAAAATTTCACTTAGGACACTCTTAGTAACACGTGCATCAAAACAATGATAGTTTCCCAAAAATAAATAAATTTGGACACTCTTAGTAACACATGTGCATCAAAACTCTTGATATCACCATATTGGACATTCATTTTTTGGACAAATTTTATGGAAATCTGGACATTCACTTAGGGACGGAGGAAGTAGTACTTAATCCCACAATGGTCTTCAAGTATCTTGACCATTTATGGTTCTATAATGCTCCCTCCGGAAATACAAATCAAGATTGTCTACTAAGCAGTATGCAGACTTAACAGAATCACAAAGAAATGCTTGAGCTTTCATTCAATAAAAGGATATCACAGCTGCTATTTGGGTTTTTCCTTCTTTTTGTCTCAACTTCCGTAATAAAAAATGATGATAATACATCAAATAGAACTGAAAATACATTAAAATTCAAGCAAACAAGTCTCATACAGGTCCGAGCGATGACAAGATGAATAACTTTGCTATACATAATATTTTGATGAAGAAATAAAGCTTTCAACCATCACTAAGAACATATAGTGCTATACCTGGGCAATTTGACGACAACTTCAGCATTTGGAGTGTCCTTGAGTAAATAGGTCATCACATGGGAAGGAATATTGTATGAATCGCGCCCATCAGCTGTTATGAAGCTCAAACGCTTCAAGTTGCTAATTGGTGAAGCTTCTAATGCCAGTTTATGAGTAACCGTCGAAAGTAACTTAGAACAATAAAAAAAACAATCACAATATATAAAATTTGCAATCATAGGTATACAGGGAAGGTGTCAAAAGGTTAAGATGATTCAAGATAGAAACTGAACATACAAATATAATCCAAATATTGAATCCACTAATTAACAGAATAATATTATACCTCAACAGCGCCACGAGAAAGTATGAGAGATTTGGCATTATGAAGGACCTTTAGCGTATTGATCAGATCTATACCACGTTTCTCCTTGTACACAACCCTGTCTGCATCAAGATTGATTGTAACGGTGTCGAGGAGAGGAAGGTCATTGGGTGAGAGTAGTGGAGGGAAGCATCCATGGTAGTTGAATGATGTGAGCTTATGTGTTGAAAAAACAATATCATTTATGGTATAATATGGACTCAAAGATGAGATGGTTACTCTTGAAAGTTTAGGAGCAGATATAATCAAAGCACAATAACTAGAGCACGAGGAACAATCAATCAATGTTAAATCCTCGAGATTTAGACAGCCAGAGAAGGGATTGGATTCAACTAACCAGGCATGTTCTAAATGCAAAGTCATCAGATGTTTGAAACAAAATGTTTTTTCGAAATTTTCAAGAAGCCCACTAATTCTTACACTAAGGGTCCTTAATGAAGAGCACGAGTATAGGAACTCTGAGAAGGTAGAAGGTCCATATTTTTTGATGAAAAAGTTCAAGTCCTGGACGCCATGTGCTTCGGCATAGTTGATAACTCTCTGGAAAGGTAAAAGCATGTATTCATCCTCGTGCCAGGAAATATATCTGCCAAAGGCTCGCGGGTAGCTGAAGTTGAGACTGATGACCTTAACGGAGTCATCGCGGAGAATAAGAACTTGATCTATAAATTTGGTAAAAGAAGAGATTTTTTTAAAGAGGGCGCTGTTGAAAGTGAGATTGGATACTGATGTCCAGATGTTTATCCATCTTTTTGACAGGGCACAGGTTTGGACGGCATGTTTTGTGTCAACGAAAGAGAGAATGCGAATTAGAAGACCATCAGGTAGCATGCTAAGTCTGTCTTCTTCTGTGGTCATAGCACTGTCTTTCGCTTCTTCATCCCGTTTCTCCATATCTTGTGTGTACGTGTATCTCTCTCTCTCTCTCTGTGTATGTAAGAGAGAGAGGAGAGAAGGACAGAATTTTTTATGGGTCCCCTGCTTTAGGCTGTAGGCAATATAACTAGTTGATCGGAAATGAAGATTTTCGTTATGCACAATGAAGCTTTTACATCGACGAAGCTCTAAGCAGATAAAGTTAACGTGTAAACCCCCAAAACTCAAAATAAAACAATGAAAATGACAATTAATTTATTATGGTTTTATAGTATTAATATATACTTAACCTGTCAATAATAACCACATGCAAGAGGCTACTAAACACAATAAAAACAAATACTAACTCCAAGAACATAAGAAAGTTAAATCACTCTAAGATTTTGATTCAGCAAGTTGGGCAATTAAAAGAGAAGGAAAAAATGTATTTATCAAACACCATCTTTAACCCCGCAGTGGAGAGACAATGCTTTCAAATACTAGTACTTAATCACAACGGTCTTCAAGTATATTGACCATTTAATTCAAAATTCCGTTCGCACTTTACCCAATGTACTATATGTACTAGGTAACAAGCTAATCAAAATTCCGTTCGCACTTTCTTGGAACATTTTGTTTCTGACCAGAAGATTAACCAAATTTCCTAATGTTGAGGCAGTCAAGAAAGGGAATCGAAAATATATACTGAACAGGGATTGTGTTCTTTAGCGTTAGCGTGCCGGTTAGACCAAGGGACAGCAGGATAAAGAACATAGTTTTGTAATACCTAATCAGAATCGCCATTGGACTAAGCTCTAAGCAGATACAGCTAATATGTAAAATCCTAAAATAATAGAGAAATGACAATAAATTTATTAAGAAAAAGTAATAAAATATTAATACATCCTTAACATGTATACTCCCTCCGTCCCGCCGATCTTAAGAAAACTTTCCATTTTGGGCGTCCTGCCGATCTTAAGAATTCCAAAAATGGAAAGTTTTTATTAATTTTATATTTAATGGGACCCACATGTCATACTCACAATAACAATCCACTCACTATTCATCCCACTCATTCTCTCTCCTATTTAATTTTTCACACTCACAACACTTCTTCCATTCATTCTCTCTCCTAATACTATAATAATATTCCTTAATCCCCGTGCCATTTCAATTTTTCTTAAGATGGGTGGGACGGAGGGAGTATTCATGCTAAAGGTTGGTCTTCAAGTATTCCTGACTATTCATTTCAACATTTGTTTCTCAAATTTCCCTTTCATGATTGATGTGTACGGGGTTACAGTTACGAGCAAAGGAGTCACACACACCCCTTTAACTCAGAAATGGAACCTTGGATAAGCCAATTTCCAGGAACAGAGATGTGATAAGATGCAAAAGACTTCATGCGAGCTCTATGTGATTGCATTACATTATTGCTTCTCAGCTGTGTTATGAAGTGTCCCAACTCCCAGGGCCAGTGTATGACTTTATGGTACGATAGATCTTTCAGTCGACAGTATATGGTGGCCATTGACAAGTAACCAAACCTGTTAGGAACAGTTGTGTACTCTAGGTGTATGTGTTCTTGCTTGACCCAAGTACATGGAGTAATTTACGGCTCATAATGTCTGAATCTACTGCAAACTTTAAACAGCCACAGAACACCTATGGAACAGATGCAAACACACGTAAGATTGCATTTAATTTCATAATAAGAGACCATTTATTACTGGATTGGGCTGAACAATTTAGAACTATGAGCTTGTACTAGGGAAGAGACAGAACAAAATACTCTCAGTTAAGTGTTAACATAAGAAAGTGGAGTGAATTGGGCTCAACAATTTAGAACTATGAGCTTGTACTAGGAAAGAAACAGAACAAGATCCTACCCTTCATAGTGATTAGTCATTCTTGAAGCAATTAGGACTGTTACTTGACAAATCGCATGATGCAACACATATGGTATATTAGACCATGAGTTTGAAACAGAAATGAACAGATTGGGAGTCAGACATTGGAAGTCGTCAGTCGCCTATCCTCAAGGAAACGGGCAAGTAGAAGCGGCAAATAAACTTGTCCTATCAGCACTAAAGACAGGCTTAGTGGATCGAGCTGGCAGATGATTGGACGAACTGTCCCTTGCTCTTTGGGCAGTCCGCACAACCACCCGAGGGCCTACAAAGAAACCCCATTCGCCCTTACTTTTGGGTTGGAGTCCATGGCACATGCCGAGCTACGAGTTCCTACGGCTAGAGTGGTTTTCTTTGATCATGATCAGAACACTACCAACAGATTGCTCGACTTAGACTTGCTCGAAGAGAAACGAACAACTGCCCAACTCAGAATGGTGAATTACAAGCAGAAAGCCAAGGGCTATCACGACAAGAAGGTCAAGAAGAGGTCGTTCAAAGTGGGGAACTACGTTCCAAGGAAAATCGAGGTGACCGGTAGAAAGGCAGAGCAAAACAAGTTATTACCCAACTGGGAAGGACCTTACATCGTCACTCGAGTTATCAAAGAAGGGACCTACATGATTGGCCATCCAGGGGGTGACGAGCTGAAACATCCGTGGCATGCTAGCCACCTAATCAGATATTACTTTTAGAAACAGCACAAGATCCTACCCTTCATAGATAAACATTTAGGCAAATGGAATACCAATCTTTCTCCAAATGGTGACAGAACAAGATCCTACCCTTCATAAAAATGATTGGCCTTCCATGAAGCAAAGCCTTCTATATTCTTGGACACATAATTCTTTGGGTACACAACTGTCCCAGGCGACACAAGTTGAAAAGGGTAAATTGTGTGATTTGAGCAAAGCCTTCCATGTCATACATTAGATACATACTAGGAGGATGGGAGCTGAATAACCAGTACAGTAATGAGCACCATAATGAAAAAAAAAACAATATAAAAATTTAAGTTGGATGTCATGTGGTGCATTAAAATAACCCAGCCCAAGCCAAATGTATAGCAAGAATGAAAGATGTTCAAAGAGCTTACAAATCAAGTTTGCGCCACATGTCTGTGTGTCAACACAACATTATGTAACCAAGCATTACATGGAGAGGATTCAAATTTTAAGATGGATAATTCCAGAAACACAAAAAAAGAATGAATGCGCATAGTAAGGAACATATAGGGGCTTGCCTTTTTGCAGAAATAATTCATGTAGCCTCAGCCATAAGTGTTTGATGAGCAGTTGCATGGCAGTTGATGAGTTCAAATGACTCAACTCAGCCTTCCGCTTGATTTCTTGGGTCGGACATCAATTGTATGGAATAATACCTAGTGAAAATTTTCCATCAACATCAAACAAGTGACTGAAATTTTAATTATGCTTTTAATCAACTAAAGATTGACAAATATTTTGGGAAAGGAAAGTAACCAATATACAATCTCCAGCAAGTGAACTACATCACTACAAAGAAACGGTGAGGATTAGAAACTTACATTTTTCCTTCGGGGAAAGCTATATCCTAAGTGTACAAAACCTGTTATCAACCTGTTATGTAGCACAAAAGTCAGAATTAACCATGATACAGTCAAGGGAATCTAATGAACTCCAACAACCCTAGTTTTCGCTACTAAGCAAGTCCCCAAAACACAATGGTATCTTTGCCATGATGCCAATCTTAGAGCCACGGAAACCTGATTTATGCTGCTTCAATAGAGTGACTTGAGTCACTGACAGCTATCAACATGAATAACACACCTGAACAAAGCCTCAGGACAATATTTTATGTTTTTCAACAGAAACACACAAAACTACAACTATAAATCAAAACAAAATACTCAAGACTACAACATTTATGCTAGCAGAGACCCTAGCCAGTTCAACTATTTCTTAATAAAATTCCATAAAATCTTGAACAATCTTTTACCCCCTATACAAGAACTTTCATAAAGACAAGTATAAGCCTAATCTAAGATATTGCAAAATGCACAATATCTACATCAACATTCAGTTTGAGACTTGGAAATAACAGAAATTCAAATTAAGAGGGATACAAAAAGAAAAAGAAAAAAACTTGACACTAAAAAGAACCCTCGAATTTGGAATTTCATTTCGTTACTAAGAGCATTGGAAATTATCACCAAATCAGGAATTTCATTTCGTTACTAAGAACCAATTACAGAGTACTAGGTAACGGTTTCTTTACATATTAAACCCTAAAGTCTCAATTCTCAAAATAAAACCTAATTCACTAGGAAACCCGATAAATCTAAGAGCTAGTAAACTTGGTGACGGCCTTGGTACCTTCAGAAACGGCGTGCTTGGCCAATTCACCGGGAAGCACAAGTCTAACAGCGGTCTGGATCTCCCGAGAGGTAATAGTTGGCTTCTTATTGTACCTAGCAAGCCTGGATGATTCCTGAGCGAGCTTCTCAAAGATGTCATTGATGAAGCTGTTCATGATTCCCATAGCCTTGCTTGAAATTCCGATGTCAGGATGAACTTGCTTGAGGACCTTGAAAATGTAGATCTTGTAGGTCTCCACCGACTTCTTAGACCTCTTCTTCTTCTTGTCTATGGAGGAAGCGTCCTTGGGAAGCTTCTTCTCGGCTCTCGGTTTCTTCTCAGCCGGAGCTTTCTCCGCCGCCGGTTTCTTCTCCGCCGCCGGCTTCTTTTCTGCTGCCTTTGGTGCCATTGTTGTAGAGAGAGAATTTGAAAAGGGGAGAGTTGGGGAAGGTTGTCGGTGAGAATTACCTGAGAGACGCGTATTCTATATATAGTTGCTTATAGCTCTTTATTATTGGTTTGTTATGGTTAACGCGGATCGTGAGTTTAAATCGTCGATTCAAAATATGGGGGATTTTGACGGTCGAGATTAAATAAGGATCTGGATTTTGTATTTTTAATTTTTTAAGTTTGAGTTTTGGCGCTATATAAGGGATTATTTTTTTTAAATATAGCTTTTTAAAAATTTATACTCCCTCCGTCCCATGATTATGTAGAATTTTTGGCCCGGCACGGAGATTAAGGTAAAAAGTGATAAAGGTAATGTGTTGTGAGTGTAAAAGTAAAATAGGAGAGAGAATGAGTGGAGAGAATAGTAAATTTAAAAAGTGTTGTGAGTAGAGAGAAGTGGGTCCTACTTCCATTTTGGGAAATTATTGATTATTGTGGGACGCCCAAAAGGGAAATTTTTCGGTATTATTGTGGGACGGAGGGAGTATATCAAAATAACATTTTCAAAAACTTAAGTACCAAACTAGCACTTTTGACTTGAAATCCGGAATTGGTAATTCCGGATTATGAAATCCGGAATTACCAATTTCGGATTTTTTTTTTTTTGTTTTCCAAAATTGAATTTCCGAAAATAATAATTCCGTAAATAGGGGGCGATCGCGCCCTAAAATAGAGCGATCGCTCATGTGTACTCCGGAGGTACCAATTTCGGATTCTATTTTTATTTTTATTTTTTTCCAAAATTGAATTTCCGAAAATAATAATTCCGTAAATATGGGGCGATCGCGCCCTAAAATAGAGCGATCGCTCATGTGTACTCCGGAGGTACCAATTTCGGATTCTATTTTTATTTATTTTTTTTTCCAAAAAAGAAATAAAGCAAATAAAAAAAATATATTCTGAAAAAAGGAGAGGGCGATCGCTCTACTTAAGGGGCGATCGCTCCTTGATGCGTATCTTCAAATCCGGAAATGCAAATTTCGGATTTGCTTTAACTTGAATTCGGGGCTGCCATTTACGGATTCAAAATTTGAATTCTTGCTTTAACTCCTATTGTTCATGGAAGAAAGGAAGAAGAAGGAGTGCAGAGAGTGAGATAGAGAAAGAAAGAATTAAGGAGAAGGAGAAGGAGAAGAGAAGAAGTTTAAAGAGTTGTGACAGAAAGTGTTAGTTTGATACTTAAAAATGATTAGTTATATTTCTTTTTTTAATTTGTTTTGAGTTGTTAATTTTAGCTATATAAATTTTTTTTAAGAATTTTTATTTGTGCATTTTTTATATTTTGTTGTTAAAATGATTTATGTACTTAATTTTTGATTGTCAATGAATTAAATAATTGTAATTTAATTTTTGCCTAGTTAGAATTTTCTTAAGTTAGGTTTAAAATAAAGTGTTTGTTGTAATTACTTTGACAAACATGTTGCAATTTTTCTATTTAAATGTAGCAAAACTTTAAGTCCCATTTAAATTTAATTACTATTAAATTTTTTTATTTCAGATGAATCAACATGTACAACAACAATTTATTGATCATGGGCCAATCGATCCTCATGTATTGACTTCTCAGGATACACATAGATCTAAATACATTTGGGAGGGACAAGAGTTACCCAATTTAAGACCTAGGCGTGGTCCAGTACTTCCACCTAGAGTTGATTGGAGGATAGAAGAGAAGCTTATAAATACTGGATTTTATGGAGTGTATTTATTAGGTCATATACAATATGATTGGCATTTGATTGAGGCTTTGATTGAAAGATGGCGTCCAGAGACCCACACTTTTCACTTACTCGTAGGGAGATGACCATCACCTTAGAGGATATTGGCATGTTGTGTGGTCTTCCCGTAGACGGAATGGCGGTGACTAGTTCGAAACTAGTAGGAGTGCTTTGGCATGGGTTGAGATTGTTGAGGAGTTATTTGGGGTTGCACCCTCAACCGCGCATCAAAAGAGGTGGAATGATATCAATGAGATGGGTTCTAGGACACTTCCTCATTTTGAACAGCTTCCCAATAATGCGTCCGAGCATATGATTGAGACATATACTCGAGCATACATTTTCTTATTATTGGGGTCATACATTATGCCCGTCTCGTCCGATAACCTAGTGAAGTTGATGTACCTCGCACTTCTTAGGGATATAAATAATATTGGTCCGTACATGCGTGGGGTAGTAGAAGGCGTTGGCCTTCTTGTATAGGGAGATGTGTGTAGCATCTCAACACGATTCGAAAGGGTGTGGTGGCTTAACCATCAGATGTAATGTCTATTATATATGATTACATTATGCTAGTGGACTTAACCCGTTTTGTACGTAATGATAATTTTTTATAGCTTTGGGCATGGGAGAGGTTGTTGTGTACACAACCTAGGAGACATGCAGTAAATAACACTTACCGGATTGCAACCAGTGGGTTACGGTGTATATTTCAATTACTTCATTTTGTAAATGATCCGTTTTGTAATATATCGCTTTACTCATTATTTTTTATGTCAATTGTTTCATATGTAGGTGGAAGGGTCCATTGTCGTATACTTACGTGATCGCCCATAACCCGCAAGGCTATCGAGACCAGCTTGTCATATTTAGAGAATGATCGGGTTGTGTGGCGGCCCATACAACGGTGTGCCGCTTCCGAATTTCGCCTTCGGGGCCAAGATATATGGAGGGCGAAGGTGCCCTCATCCGCTTTGAGAGGGTTGAATGGCACTTTCCATATCGCGTAATGCGACAATTTGGGATGGTTCAAGGTGTGCTCGATGATCGCGACACCAATTTAGACTTGCATCGGATTAGTCGGCAAGGTCTGTCGCGTGCGTAACCGGATGCAACAACATGATCAAGACATAGCAAGGTGGAATGAACGGGAGTTTAATGTCGTTGATGGAGAGTTTGGTGAAGTGGATATGAGTTACCATCACCCCTATTTGACATGGTATAGGCGTATTACTCGATCGCTCATCCACAATTCGTCTAATGTGGAGGGACTAGGGTTCGTGCCACGTTCAACCGGTTATGAGGGTGTGGTAAGTTATATATTACATACAATGATTTTACAAAAAACAATACCATTTTTCCGTATTAATTAATTTTAGTTCATTGTTTTGAATGCATTCAAAGTCTCCAAGGGGATGTACTTATGACCAGAATGCCACATCCTTGGAAGACATGGTGAATTACACTCAACAATGTGTCACTAACACACCGACACATATTAGGGAGCAGAACGGCTGCAAGCCCAAGCTCCCCCCAACGGTTGATCATACAACCAAGACGAGCCAGAGGGAGAATCGGGTTCGTAGGCGTGGCGGATACCAACAGTGCGGGATGAGCCGAGATGCGGGATCAATACGGTGATATGCATCGCTTTGAGTTCGCCGACGAGTTCACCTGCACAGACCGGGTAATTCTTTTACCGAATTGATGAATCGCTTTGATTTCACGCAACCGCCTCGTAGCTCCTTCCCTTCTTCTAGCAATTATAATCGACGCCCAGCAGGACATTCGGGATTCCGGGATTTAGGCCTTGTTTCCATTTGCCTAGTGTGCAGGTTTTCGAAAGTCCCGACGGATCATCCTCATCCTCATCTCAACAATCTAGATCGGTGGTCGTCGTATGCCGAGGAGAGGGAGTAGGATTCGCAATCCCCGATGAATTTACCTCGTCCAATTATCCTTGACCGGTATCCTACGTGACGGGATGTGGTCAATTTTCTATAAAACTTATTCTTTTATTATTGTTAATTTTAATTTCATGAAAGCTTGCCATGGATCGATATTTCGAAAAACTAACCGAAAACGTTAAAAACTGACTGGAAATTCTAAAAAACTAACTGGACTTATGAGAAACTAACTGAAAACGTTAAAAAACTGATGGAAATTCTAAAAAAACTAACGAAAAACGTTAAAAAACTGATTGAAATTTGACAAAAGAGGGACGGACAAGAGGGAGGTCGCTCCCTTATAGAGGGTGATCGCCCCAATGTAATCCGGAAATTCTAATTCCGGATTCTTTTATTAAAAATTTATTTTTTCTTTAAAAACAAATAATAAATTCCATATGCGCGATCACCCCAATATACGAGCGATCGCCCTCTTTTTACAGAGAAAAGGCGCGATCGCTCACTAAACCCAGCGCGATCGCCCTCTACGCGGATTTTCCAAAGCACGGTTAACCCCAAAAACCTCCCCCTCTCCCAATCAAATAACCCTACCATACCAGCGCCTCCTTTTCTCTCTCTCTCGAAAATTTCAAATTTCAAACCCCAAATTCAAGCTTCTTCAACCCCAAATCCAATTTTCTTCAACCCCAAAATCAATCAATCATCCATTTTGAAGCACACATTCAAGGTTTGAGGTGCATTTTGAAGATTGTCACACGTTTGTTTTTCAAGACAAAGACTCCAGCGAAATTCCGGCGACCTTCCGGCGAATTTCCGGCCAATTCAAAAGTAAGCTTCCAATTTTTTATCTTTGAGTTTTGATTGACAATGCCTCCTAAAAAACCACGAACCACTACCACCAACACTCCAACCCCTACCGGTCCCCCGTATGATGCTGCTAAATTTGTTGGGATTCAAGCTCAACAATTCTTTGAGTTATATGAAAACAAGCCATTCAACCCGGAGAGGGAATTTGATTTTAATGGCTTGTATTTAGATGGTTTTGTTACCCTTTACAATTGGGGAAAGTTGGGGAGTAAGCCTCCAAACTATGGAAGTTCACTTATAGTCAAAGAATTTTATGCTAATGTTTTTGAACGGGGGAATACGGGACAGTCTTTTGTGCGGGGGCTACAGGTTAATTATGATAGGAATGCCATTAATCAACATTACGGGTTAGCCACTAACATTGAGGAGGATGGGTGTGAGTACACCAAAGAGATGGAGAGGATAGGAAAAAAAGTTAGGGAAAATTTGCATTTGCTAGCTCCGACTTTTGGGGTAATTGACCCTAGGAATGTGAAGAAGGGGGTAGTTGTTAAGGCTCGAGACATGGATACTTGGATGAAGTAACTTCATAGATTTATTTGTGAGAGGATCCTCCCCTCCTCTCATTTTAATGAGGTTAATTGGAGACGTGCATTTCTAATGCACATGATAGTTCAACGAAAAACAATTGATTTTGGAAAAATAATCAGTAAGGAGATATGGAACACGGCTAAGGGTATGGCCAATACGAACTATAATTTTCCATTGTTGATCACATCCCTGATAACAAAATCGGGATTTAACCTCAGGTTAGTGAACAAGGACATTAAAGGAGGTCCAAAGATTAACTTATTCACCCTCACCACTAAATGTCAGAATGTAAAGAGGGGTGAGGGGTCATCTAGGAGACCTCACGCTGGAGATGATGATGATGATGATGATGATGATGATGATGATGAGGAGGAGGAGGAGGAGGAGTGGCGAGCAGACCTTGGCCGAGGCTGCTTATTATCTGTCAGAGCAGGTTGGCTACGTGGAGAGTCAAATTAGAGATATGAGGGAAGATTTTGGACATTTATCCGTCCGCGTGGATGCGGAGATTGAGACTAACCAGGCTTGGAGGGCACAACAAAATGCTTGGATGTCACAACATGATCGGGTGTACGGGAGCAGGCCCCCGGACTCGGTTGCTCCAGAATATCCTTGGACGGATGCCACCACCACCACCGGGAGATGGGCTCGGGCTATGGTGGACATTTACGAAGATTAATGTTTTTTGTTGAATTTTAAAACTCTTAGTTAATTTCAGCTTTGGTTTGTGGCTTAATTTGATGAGGGGATCCTCATAAACAATATTTCATATTTGGTTTGTATTTTAATTCGTCATGCCTTTGTTGGCATGCAAACTTGGTTTTATGTTGGGGTGTGTCCCAAAGACATCTTTATTTTTGGTTTGTAACAAACTTGTTGTTAATTTTCTCTTTGTTTGACTCGCTAAATCGATTTTATTTCTTCCCTTCTTGTATTGTGCCTGGTGGTATGGCTGATGTTTGTTTTCAGCAAAATATTATTTAATTTAAGCAAACATTGTGTTATGTTAAAAATTTATTTTTGGATCGCTGCAATCATAAAATTTATCTTCAAGTTTTGAAATTATTTATCCTAAAATAAATGACCAGCTCTTGATCAAAATGTATTAGACATTTTGATAATACACTGCATATGTGCAATCACTGTAATTATAATATTTTTCATTTTATACAATAACAGGTTCAACAAAAAAGTCAAAAATGGGACAAACATTTTGGGACGGAGGGAGTATTACAAGAGTTTTATACAATAACGGGTTAATTGAAAATAAAAAATGGGACAAACATTTTGGGACGGAGGGAGTATTACACGCTATTGGCTCAGTTTTGGCTTTGGAGCGGTCGCCCCTCTTATTGGAGCGATCGCTCCCAAAATTCCAGTAACTTTGCGCGAACGCGCGGATAGAAAGGGGCGATCGCCCCATTTAACGTGTTAATTGAAAATAAAAAATGGGACAAACATTTATTGGCTCAGTTTTGGCTTTGGAGCGGTCGCCCCTTTTATTGGAGCGATCGCTCCCAAAATTCCGGAATCTTAACTTACAACGCGCGGATAGATCGCCCCATTTGTCAAATTTGAATTCCATGTTAAAAGGAAGGTAGTTTCATTACAAACATCTAACCCTCAACCCTCTCTCCTCTCCGAAATATATAGACTCAAAAGCGTAATGAAGAAAAAGTGCATTTTGAAGATAGGTTGAACATTTATAATATACCCTCTCACCTCTCTCAAATAAATTTGTCTCAACGCGAAGGAATCCGATTCCCGGTCCAATGCCGGTGACTATCTTAACGAAACCTCGATCGTCGAGAGGGGGATCCTCTCAGAACCTCTGATTCCGACCCAAATTTGAGGAGAGCGATTGAAGATCCCTTTAAAAGGAAGGAGTAGTTTCATTACAAACATCTAACCCTTTCATTACCCACGGGCGGATTCTCCTAATGGATTTGATAGATTAATGTTGCCGCTGGTGTTGTCAAGACCATCACACGAAATGAATTTCTAATCTCCGGTCCTTTGAAGGTTAGCATATGAGTTTTGTATGTTTTCCAAACATGATTAGTATGTGTCTCAAATAAATTTGATGATAGAAATGAATTTGATGTTTTCTAGCATGATTAGTATGTGATCGGGATGTGATCACTAATTTTAACTATTTATTTTAATGTTATTTCAATTTTTATTCATATTTTATTTGCTATAAAATGGAGCGGTTGACCCATTTGGTCGTTTTAAGTTTCGCAACTACAAATATATTTGATGTCATACTCCACCAAGAGTTAAATATATTACAAGTTCAATATATTACAAGTTCAAATAAAACAATATTACAAGTTCAAATAAAACAACAATACTTAAAAGTTCAAAGTACGTAATTTAAGAAGTAATAATAAAAATAACAATTAACTCTTACTGTCTAAGAGTTGGACATCTCCTTCGCGTGTGACCTTCTAACTTGCAAATCCCACAACGATTCTTTTTTTTTTGCAACTTGCCAATCCATAGAGTTTCTCAGTCGCCTTGACTTGTGTCTCCCTTGCTTCTTGTCACGTCGATGCTCCGGGTTAGGGTAAAAACGTGGGACAATATGATCTACATTCCAATAGGCCTCGTCATGGATTGGATGAAAAGAGCAACTCCACGTCTTGTAGTACGAGGCAAGGCTGTAAAAAGGATGAATATAACTCATACCATCGACACTTTGCGATTTGAAACACGCAAGCACATGCGAACAAGGGTAATGATATTGCATCCATTTGCCACAAGTGCATGTTCGATAACGCAATCTCACAACTTGAATGTGTCCACCTTTGTCACCACGTACTCGGTCGTCACACTATAAACACCCACAGACGTAGTGTTAAACCTTGTGACGTGATGAAACCCAGCCTTATCCAAGTTGTATCGGTATCTTCGATCGATTCTCTCACTGAATTGTAGCGTGGCATTTGGTGGTGGGATGCCATTAGGATCTCCCCCTAAAGCACTAATTGCTTTAGTGAGTCTATCTTGAAAGTATGCCACACACCTATAGAATGAGGTCTCAACAACCGCCGAAATTGGCATTCCCGAGCTCCTTTCATAACGCCATTAAAAACTTCCGACAAATTAGTAGTCTTAATGCCGTACCTATATCCACCATCGTGAGCCATTGTCCACTTTCTAGCATCCAAGTTCTCAAACCATTTATATGCCTCGGGGGTTGATGATACGAATTTGCCTCGAGATAGCATTTAAGCTTTCTATCTTGGGTGGTGCTAACAAAGCACGCCAAAAAAGATCTTTCAATCCAACGCCCTTGTGAGCTTTAAGAAAATTAGCTCGTAAGTGCAACATGCACCATCTCATGGATAACATTTCGTGGCCACCGGCAATGTCTCCAACCGTGCAAAGGATGCCATTATGCCGATCGATATCAAGCAAACTTCACGACCCTTAACAATATGTTTGCATAGAAGATGCGTAAAACCAACACCAGCTTTCGATAGTCCTCTTTTTCAACAATAGCGAATGCGAGAGGAAGTAGACTATCATTTGCAAGGCGACACCTACGGCAATAAGAATAACCCCTCTATATCTGCCATGCAGGAATGTGCCATCAATGTAAATAACAGGACGACAATGAGTGAATGCTTCCACACAAGTGCCAAATGCCCAGAACACACGATCAAACATACCTAAAGCACCGGGAGGAGGAGGATCAGAATGCTCCACAATGGTTCCAGGGTTCCACTTTTGGATGGCAGCTAACAAACGTGGCAGTCTTATGTAAGATTCCTCCCAGTCTCCATATGCCTCTGCAATAGCTTTTTGTTTGCCACACCATGCCTTTCTATATGAAACTTCCTTTCCATAGGCTTTTTTTATTTCCGCCTTCACTAGTACAATCTTCAACTCGGGATCAGCCTTAACCAGTTCCAAAACTTCCTGCCCTATGAACTTAGCATCCATGTTTCGATGATTTTGGCTAATTTCAGTTGCCAAACAAGAATGAGGACCCTTGTATTTGGTAATTTCCCAATACCCGACATTCTTCAAACTCACATTCACATAAAAATTGCACGGAAAATCTTTCATCAAACACTCAATAGTCCACTTTCGGGTTGTGCTTCGTTTTACCTTGAAGCGCAGATTTTTCTTAATATGAAACAACTTCATTTTATACTGCACATCTGTCTTCTTTGAAAAGCGAATACCTTTGGCAATGTCCTGATGTTCTACATTCCATTCAGCAAAGTCATATTGGTTATCATCATATATCTCCGATCCTTCTCCAATATCACGATAAAATTGATACCCGACTCTGTCATGCACATGATGTTGTGGTTCTTCGTAAGCAACCAAATGTAACGCCAAATCTTCTCCCTCATTCTCGCTAACATCGGTAGGACTACTGCAATCATCATATCCATCGTCACGATCTTCATTTAGAAGCAACTCAATATTTTCTTCATAATCTGAATCATTATCATCATCATTATACAATTCCTCACCCTCACCCCCTCCCTCTTCCTCGCTCTCTTCCTCCCCCTCTTCCTCTTCCTCTCCCTCTTCCTCTTCCACATATGTTTGTGTACTTGTTCCAGCATCCATCTGACTATAGCAGCTTAAAGAACCCATCTGGAAGGTATCCATGTCATTAACATACTGATTTTGTAATGGCTCCTCATAGGTTTCAAACTCCTCAACATTCACATTATCAACTAAATTTATCTTAACATACAATTGTAAGCTACTCAACCCACCAAAGCGAGCGAAACATCAAACATGACTTCCATACCCATATCATTGTCGATTACAAATGGAATGTAGTTTGCAATTCGGGAGCAACAAGATGAGGATATCTACATATAACTTGCAGGCGAGAACAACAGCTCGATCTACCCCAATTTTCTTAGCTAACTTTTTAATCAACTTCTTGTAACTCCACCGAGTTTTAGCCCTAAGTGCACATTTTGGTCCCCTTTCAAAATGTTCACCTTCAAACGGGTGTTCATCATTTCCTCCGCAATAACACATGAAAACAAGTGGAACTCCAGCCATATTTATTCCTAGAAATTTAAAAATAAATTATAAAAAATCTAATTTAACAATATCACTACATTCACAAAAAAAATTTAAATAAATACTAAATTTAAATTTCGAACAAAAATAAGAGGATTAAATGTACCTTCTTAATCACCTCTTCTTCTTGAACTTCTTAATCAACTTCTTGAATTTTCAATATTTTTTGGAAAAAATTCACCTACTATCTTCTTCTTTCTTCTTTTCTCCTTCTTCTTCACTGGATTTTTTGTCTTTCAGATTTCTTTACAGATTTGCCGAGGAAGATGGGTTTTGTAAAGCAAATCCGGAATTAGCATTTCCGGATTTGAATTTTTCAAAAAAAAAAATATTACTTAATTCAATTCAGATATATTTAGTATTTAAAAAAAAAAAAAAAATCCGGAGTTATCAGTTCCGGATTACACTAAGAGCGATCGCCCCCACATACGTGCGATCGCTCTCTATTTATTCCAGAAAATATTATTTTCCTCATTTAATCTTTTTTGGAAAAAATAAAAAATAAAAATAGAATTCGGAATTGGTACCTCCGGAGTACACATGAGCGATCGCTCTATTTTAGGGCGCGATCGCCCCCTATTTACGGAATTATTATTTTCGGAAATTCAATTTTGGAAAAAAATAAAAAATAAAAATAGAATCCGGAATTGGTACCTCCGGAGTACACATGAGCGATCGCTCTATTTTAGGGCGCGATCACCCCCTATTTACGGAATTATTATTTTCGGAAATTCAATTTTGGAAAACAAAAAAAAACAAAAAAAAAAAACAAATCCGGAATTGGTAATTCCGGATTTCATAATCCGGAATTACCAATTCCGAATTTCAAGTCAAAAGTGCTAGTTTGATACTTAAGTTTTTGAAAATGTTATTTTGATATATAAATTTTTAAAAAGCTATATTTTTTTAAAAAAAATCCGCTATAAGGTATTAAAAAATTAAAAGAGAATTGTTATATAAACCCGTAAAATTGTTGAGTAAACCCGTAAGTTGAATTTTTCAAAAATGTCATCGAGTGAGGGTGGGTTTGGCATTGCTTCTGATTATTTGAAAGTGATTCTCAATAAGTGATTTCAGTAAAAGTGATTGTTCAAAACTCAATACTGTATTTGGCTTACAATTTTGAAAAGTGATTTTATGTCGAAAGTGATTTTCAAATATGTTTGGCTACTACACTATATAAGTGATTATAAAATTAATAATGACTAAAATACCCTTACACATTTAAACTCATAAGAATCCTCCTAAATTAAAAAAGATAACATATTAATTTGAAAATTAAAAATAAAATGAAATTTGCATTTTCAATGTTAACTACTACCGGATGTTGCAATTTGTAATGCCAATCGATCGCAAAAAAGTAAATCAACGCTTTAATGTAATTATTTTGGTCTTGGTAAATATATTCTCACAAAACCATTAAATGTAAGAAGATCGTTCATATTACACACGCACACATATCTAATTTGGAGTAACATACTGCAGTTGAGACATGGCTCAATCCATTTGAAGGGCCTAGCCGAGCCAATCCAAAATCTGATAGTTTAGCACTCCACTGCTCATCCAACAGAATGTTTGAGGATTTGAAATCTCTGAAGATTATCTGTGCCAAGATATCATGTGATTATTTTAGGAAAATAATCATGGAAACATAGAACTTCGAAAATTCATTGTTCAAAGTAACATATACTTAATACTCCTACATTTTACACTTCTTGCAGAGACGAACTTCATTACTTCATTTCTCTTATCCTAATAACTTAAGACAACTATCTTACTCCCTCCGTCCCAAAAAATATTCGCGTTTTCCTTATTTATCCATCCCCAGAAAAAGAAAATAGGTTTACATCCTTAAAGGACATGCAATGTATAGCACAATTCTGTTTTGGAACGGAGGGAGCATCACTTAAAGAAACTTAGTAAAAAAACTGTACCAATGATGGCTTAATAAAAACAACATGCAAAAGATTGACAAAAAACAAAGCATGACCAATACCTAAATCGCAGAAGTTAAATTGAGAAAGAAAAGGGTACCTGAAATTCCATTCCCTCGTGAAGTTATGATAAGCCTCGAGCAGCATCCTGTGCAATTTTGAGTCTCGTAGGCCACGAGAGAGGTGTCTAGAATCGACTGCCTAAATGATCTTGCACACTCCTATTAGGCATATATTCATATACAAGAAGACGTTGGATGCCCCGTTCATCGTCTTCGGCACAAAATCCCACAAGTTTGACAAGATTCTGATGTTCCACAACCCCAAGAACATTCACTTCTGTCAACCACTCCTTATGTCCCTGCAATATCAACATCCATGAGTACCCTGTACCAAGTGAGGGATCCATGACTTACTCAAATTGGGTGCACAAATTACACTACAAAAGAATTAACGTCAAAAGTGAGACTTAAAACCAAGAATAGGCCCATTAAGCTAAGCCAATCACTTAGGTTGTGTTTGATAACGTAAAAGTGATTTCCTTTTGTGCAACTACTTCAAACTACGAGTAGACTTTGATTTGAATTGTAACAACCACCCTATATTCCTCTTAATGATCAAGTATCAATATTGATGCTTGATTGTTAAGAGGAATATGGGATTGTTGTTACAATTCAAGTCAAGATCCACCATTAGTCGAAGAAAGTAACAGTGACTTTGGTCTCGTGTGTGCCATTGCCTGATAAATGTGTCCTTAAAGAAACAAGCACTGAGACCCATAAACTTGGTTCACACAATAATACAAACACCTAGAGTGCATTAAACAAAAAAAATCTTCTAGTTTATATATCACACCATTACCACTTTGCTAATCAATCAATATCCCAAACAATCTGCATAAAAATTGAATATAACATCAATCAGGAAAAAACTTATCTCAGGTCTAGAGTTGGCATTCGTCAGCATCGTTTGAATTGAATTGTTTGAAATTTGAAACAAGTTTGATGAGGGTTGGATAAATGAATGGAAGTGAAACCAAGTGATCTGATCGTTAAGGGTAAATCGAAGATTTTATTTTCCATACGGATTCTACAGGAAGTGATTATCGGCAAAGCTGGTGGAGGGCAGATTCTTGGGAATGCGGAATTCTGCGGCTGGAGAACTCAGAACGTGAAAGCCGATTTCCCCTCCAAACAGATTAGTGCGGCGAGTTTGCAATTGAACGCGCGTTCGGGCCTGAAAAACGCATTGCCAAACGGGCTCTGAAATGACAAAAATATCCCTAAATCTATCCCCTCATTTACTAATGTTAAATAAACCCGTAAAATTGTTGAGTAAACCCGTATTTGATTTTCACCACCTTCCTCCCTCCCTCATCAATTTTCACCACCTTCCCCCTCCCTCCCTCATCAATTTTCACCACCTCTTTACTTATTCACTTCTTCTTTATTTTTTTACTCCAAAAAAAATTACCCTCCTCCCTTACCTTCCTCTACCTCTCCCAAAAAAAAAAATCAAAAAAAAATTCATACACATTTGTTCCAAGACAAGAGATTCAGCAGGCTCATCATGGATGCTCCAGCTCTACCATCGAATGATAATGTAAGTTTTCTAACCATTTAAATTTGTTAAAAATGTATTTTCTGTTTCGTAGCTCCGTTCGCCGGGTGACCGAATTACGTTCAGGTTCGGCCACCCCCGGCCGAAATATAGCTATGGTTCGGCCACACCCGGCCGAAATTTCAAAAAAAATCGGCTCTGGTTTGCCGATTCTGGGCTATTTTTCGGTCAGTACTGGCCGAAAATTTGAAATTTTTCGGTCAGTACTGGCCGAAAATTTGAAATTATTCGGCCACACCCAGCCGAATCGTCGAAGAAAATTCGACCACTACTGGCCGAACCTTTGTTTTTCTGCTTACACCTCCCTTGTTGTTTTATTTAATTGTTGCAGTATTCCCTGGATGACAACAACTATGTCTCGATTGATTTTGAAAGCGTTTTGCGAGACTACACCCCAGAATTCACAATGCCCTTGTTTTTTCGAGACCGAAAAATAATGTTTGAATGGGTGCGTAAAAAGGGGGAAGAGCATGGGTTTGTCATCGTAGTCGGTCGGTCGGATAACGGGAGCCGTAATTCCGCTCCTCGAATGACGCTTGTTTGTGATCGTTGGGGGAAATACAAGGAAAAACCAATCTCTCTGTCCTCTCAAGGAACTGCCAACCTTGAAATATTGGAATTGGGAAAAAAAAAGAAAAATAGAGAGAGCGGAACAAAGAAATGCGGTTGTAAGTTTCAGTTGAACGCCAGACAAGTCACGGTTGATGGTCAATGGCAATTAAAAGTGGTTTGTGGCTTTCACAATCATCCTATTTGCGAATCCATGTTGGGTCACTCTTATGCCGGTCGATTACTTAAATCAGAGGAGGAGTACGTGATAGAATTGTCACATGCAAATAGCCGGCCGAAGGATATTTTACATGGATTAAAAGAGAAATTTCCGGAAAACAAGTCCATAATACGGACTATTTATAATGCGCGAGTGAAGAACAGGGCAACTGAGCGTGCGGGTCGTTCTCAAATCCAACAGCTCATGTTTAAATTGACCGAGCATGCTTATCACTTCGAATATCGGCAATGCGAGAATACAAATGTCATTAAGGAGATATTCTTTGCTCATCCGAAAAGCATTGAATTGATGAAGGCATTTCCATACGTCTTGTTCATGGATTGCACTTACAAGACAAATAGGTACAACTTACCTTTGCTTGAGATTGTGGGCGTGACTTCAACCAAAATGACCTTCTTAATTGCTGGTGTATACCTAGAGGCTGAGAAAGAAGGAAACTACACGTGGGCATGCGAAGTGTTGAAATCTTTGATGGATCAATCATGTCTTCCTAATGTTATCGTGACCGATAGGGAGCTTGCCTTGATGAATGCAATTCGTGAGACGTTCCCAACGACAACTCATTTGCTTTGTCGATGGCATATCAACAGGAATATTCTAGCAAAATGCAAGAAAATGTTTGATATGCAAGAGATTTGGGAGGCGTTCATTCTTCATTGGAATGTAATGGTCCAAGCTGATACGGAGGCATCGTTTGATGACTATTTACGTCGATTATCAGAAGATTACAGTCAATATCCCGATGCGGTCAATTATGTCCTGAACCAGTGGATTGTGCCTTACAAAGAAAGATTTGTCTCGTGTTGGACAAACCATGTTATGCACTTTGACAACTTGACTACAAACAGGTATATCGGGGGAACTTTATGTTTCTGTCATATGTTTTGATGTTTTGTTAATTATATGCTAATAAATTGCGTAACCTATGTTAGGGTGGAGAGTCAACATGCCTTATTGAAGAAATAACTTGGATCGAGCCAGGGAGCATTTGAGACATGTTGGAAACAAATTCATAAACTCATCGAATGCTCCCATATTGCAATCATTGCCTCATTTGAGAAAAGCAGGACTGTGGATCAAAACAAATTCAAATCATCGCTATGGAGTGAGGTTAGAGGCATGGTGTCTATAAATGCGTTGGATTTGATTTTCAACTCACTGGATTCTCTATATGATGGTAGCCGAGATCCATTGTTGTGTGGGTGTGCGGTGAGATCGGCATGCGGGCTCCCTTGTCCACATGAGCTTGCACAGTTCATGCAATTCAACTCGCCCATCCCACTTGATAAAGTTCATGCATTTTGGCGCAAGTTAGATACCCTACCGATCATGAGTTACGATGATGATATTGAAGAAGAGATTCGAAATCGGTACAATGAGATTCGTAATACTCTTGATTTAAGATTTGAGGCAGCTCCACGAACCGGAAAGAATTTGATTGTTCGGAGATTGACCGAGATTTGTCATCCTGCAACAACAATGGCTAATGAACCTGCAGTTAAAACAAATAATAAGGGTCGTCCTAAAGCAAAGAGTGCTAAGTTCCTCAAATCCACGAAGCGGGATCCTAGCGCATTTGAGTACGTGGAGGCCATACCCGATCAAGTGTTATTCAACACCGATGCAAATCAAGGGTCTCCGATGTTACCTGCAAAAGCCAAGTTACTGTGTAACCTCAAAACTATTTATATTATTCATTAAACTTTTATATCATGAAATAATTTTATTTATGTTTAATTTTTTCTTTTTTTGAATTTATCTTATAGCCCGTTCGTCGAAAAAGTCAACATGCAATCAAATATCTTAATCAACTACCGGTTTTCATGCATGGTTATATTGAGAAAACAGTTGATGTGCGGGGTGATGGGAATTGTGGCTTCCGGTGTATTGCGGAGTTACTTGGCCGTGATTCAAATGATTGGCGATGGGTTCGGGAAGTGTTATATCAGGAGGTTTTGGGAAATCAAAAGTTGTATGCCGAGTTATTCATGGCCGAGGATAGGGTGGATAAAGTCCTTTCTGCTATCCACTGGTTTGATGGACCATGCGGAGAAGAAAATTGGTTTGACTCTGCAGAAATGGGTTACGCTGTTGCAAATGCATTCGACGTTGCGTTGGTGACTTTGAGTAACACCTTGTCTTTGACCTTCCTTCCTCTACGAAAATCAATGCCACATAACCCAAAATTGATTTGTATATGCTACGTCAACAACAATCATTACATTCATGCCAAGTTGAAGGAAGGATGTCCATTGCCACCGGTACCATACAAATGGTATGATTGTCGAGCTGAATGTGCAATCGGATGGCTAGATTTTTATCAAGATCGATTAATACAAGTACCCGAAACATCAACTTATGTAATTGATATTAAATAGTTTTATTTATGTTAAATATTATGATTTTATGGTGTTACATATCTTTAAATAATTTTCATTTATTATTACATTCCAGTTTTTATTAACTAAATTTAACTAACTTTAAATTAAAATAACTAAATTAAATTAACTAAATTTAACTAAATTTAAATTAAATTAAATCAACACAACCCAAAAATTGTAAAGACCAACAAAGATAACATCCTAAATTCCATTCTACATCAACCAAACAACAAAACCCAAGAACAAATCATCATGCCATGGTTCGGCCAGGTGTGGCCGATAATTTGAGCAGGTTCGGTCAGTACTGGCCGAAAATTTGAGCAGGTTCGGTCAAGATCTTGGCCGAAAACCAAAGAAAATTCGGTCAGTACTGGCCGAACCTTTGTAACTAAGGCAAAAAAAATTTAAAAATTTCAGCCAATGTTTACAACACGTAGCAATGTTTTTTCGTGAACGGTTCCAAAAAAAAAAACACGCTTATTCTAGGTCTCGGTCAGTAGTGGCCGAACAGATCCAAGGTTTTCGGTCGATCGGCCGAACTTTGACTGGTCTTGGCCAAGATCGGCCAAAATTTTTCCAGTTTTTCGACAGGTACGTGATGTATTCTGCACTAACCAGGGCACGTCCCCGACTCGTCTATGCTGCAACCATCAACCATACAAACATATATATACAAACCATAAATCCATACACCAGCCAATCACTCCATAAACCAATAATTGTTCATACAATACCAAAAATAATTACTCCAAAAATAATTGTTCATACAATACCAAAAATAATAGAGGAGGCTACGAACAATTACTCCATAAACCAATTACTCCAAAAATAATTGTTCATACATGTAATTACCAAAAATAATTGTTCAAATACAATACCAAAAATAATTGTTCAAAAAAAACCAAAACTACAAATCTATTGTTGTCTTCTACCAACCCGAGAAGTTGATGGCCGCGCTGGGGTTTGAGTTTGAGTTTCTGCCAATGCTCTAAACATGACGTCCATATCCTCCTCTAAACTAAATGAGCAGTCTCCATTTGTCCATCTCTCAAAGAATAGGCATAATGACGTTCGGACATTCATAAGCATATCCCACGGATTAGGGGCAACAACTTCGTTTGTCCTCCCGACGCCGTGAGACCGCTCGGTAATGGGGTGCACAATGGGGTGTGAATATTCAGAGTACCATTGCGAGATAATCATCTCGCGGCATGTTGAGGCACTCTACATCCCTAACCCGCGTTTATCGACGCAATTCCCCTTCCAGTCATAGAATGACTGGGCAAACATGATCCACCCCATTAGAGACTTCTTATCTCCTCTTGCCATCCCAAGACCAAGTGGAGGGTGAGGTATTGTCTGCATGTACCCAAAGTGTCGCAATACCCGGTCGGGAAGATGTGGTTCCACCACATTACCGGCAACTATGGCACCTTGGTATAGCGCGACTCTTGAAAAAGGATATTGAGCGCGGATACCTTCATACGACATCCAAATCACCTACAATAAAAACATAAAAAATATTAATATAGTTTCATTTAAGAAAACAAAAATACATGTGAAAATTATTACTAAAAAAATAATACTTACATCCGTGTCCTGAAGAATGTCAATATGTTGCCTCTTCACTTGCACGGAGGCAACTGTCGCTGGTTGAGCCCGAGGTGGTAGCCACTTCAATGTGAGCGGCAAATTGGGTAGATAGTAGTTGTTGAAACCGTTCCTAAACGCAGGAAACCTCTCATAAACCCAAGCCTCCAACAAGGTTAAGTGCCCGGAAATCTGATGGCATTTAAACCTAGATCCTTTTCCTAGTTCTTGGGTCTACACGGAAAAGCTAACGCTCCGGCTCCCCAAGCATAGTTCCCTATTGCCCCATCATCTCTCAAAAAATCTAGATAGCTAGCGTTGATACATGTCCCGGTCTTATCAGAAAAGATTGTGCACCCCAATAAATATAAAAGATATGCCTTAGCAGCACACACAGCTTTTTGGGGGTTGGAGGAGTACAACTGAGGGGAGAACTTCAATCTAAGCCATTCTAAATTGATCAATGCCCCCTTGGCAGGAATTCCATCTTTAGAAACTTTTTTGTTCACTCCCAAAACCTCACAAACCTTATTAAGAGGTAGCTGACTAGCATAAGCGGGACTCTCAAATAAGGGTGCACCTACTATCGGAAGCAATGTAAGACAAGACACATCCTCCAAAGTGATGGTCATCTCCCCAAATGGCATATGGAAACTATTAGTTTCCGGATGCCATCGCTCAACAAAAGCGTTGACCAACGTTTTATCTACGTTGTCATACGCTCCATTTCCATTAACTAAGCACAAGAGACCGGAATTAATGATAAGCATTTGAACCGGCTCTGACACTTTATTCAACTCCAATTCCCATTTTTTCAATTTTCCTATATGGTTAATACATTTTAAAATTCTATCATCTTTACCCTCCCAAATTGATTTAGCAATATGGGTTTCATAGGAAAGGAGTAATGTTTTGTACCTAGGTCCACCGGGATAAGACGTTACCTCCCCACCTCCCTCCTCATCATCCTCATCATCCTCATCTTCCGGCTCATCTTCCGGCTCATCTTCCGACTCGTATTCCCGTTCATCTTCCGGGTCACTATCATTTTGAGCCGGAATAAGGTCTATCCGAGGCTCAGGTGAGGTTTCCATAGGCTCATTGTAGACCGACAAGCAAGGATCAACGGTTAAATCCTCAACTGGCTCTTGGTTCTGTGAAGTTTGCCCTTGTGTACGTGCGACTACTTTTTCACTCCTTTCGGAAGCAGTTGGACGCCTTCTCCTTGTAAACATTTGCTTAACTGCAATGAAAACATCAAAAAATCAAACTCGTAATACATTTTATAACATATCATATCAAAAACAATGCATATATAAGAAAGAAAGAACAATGCATATATAAGAAAGAAAGATTGTCAAAGATCGCCCATGGCAAAAATTCCAAGAAAATAGAAGAAATTTTTCATTGGAGCATTTCATCGAACACTTGGCGTGCATAGTAGAGAATCATGCACAAACTTGCGTTTGGCTATCCAAATCAATCCCTCCTACAGTCCAAATCATGTAGGGCACTCATATATACACAAATGCATCATCAAAATTCAACAAAGGCCTGAGAAATCTAACATGCATTGACATTGAACCTAGTTCTTAATAAAAGGAGGGAAATGTCCAAATTTTGATGAATAGATGGATTAAAAAACATGGAATTGATACAATGCAATCAATGGAAAACTTTGTCAGTAGTGGCCGAAAAATTGAGCAGGTTCGGCCGGGAGTGGCCGAAAAATTGAGCAGGTTCGGCCGGGGGTGGCCGAAATTTTGAGTTTTTTCGGTAGGGTGTGGCCGAATTTGTGTAATAAATCGGCTAGTAGTGGCCGAACCCTTCAAAACCCAGATTTTCGAAATTTTTCACAAAATCACAATGAGAGTCTCTCAAAATGAAGCAAAAATAAAGTAATTTTAGATTGAAGAAAGAATAATTACCTGATTTTCCTAGGTTTGACATCTTGAATCTTGAAATTTGGGGTTGAAAATTGCTTGTTCTTCTTCTTCTTCTACCTAGGTTTTGCTTCTTCTTCTTCTTTCTTCTCTCTCTCTCTCTTCTCAGCGTTCTCCTCTCTTCTCTCTCTCTGCGCACACAGCGTCTCTCTCTTCTCTCTCTAATTTCAATTTCACGTCACTCTTTCTCTCTCTAGGTTTGGTTGTGGGTGAGGATGAGTGAGAGGGAGGGAGTAAATGAGAGTTAATTGGGTGGGTGTGGGTGTGGGTGTGAGAGGGGTATAAAGGGAAAAGTGGGGGGTTTGTTTTAATTTTTTGGGGTGATTTTAATGATACGGGTTTACTCAACAATTTTACGGGTTTATATAACAACTCTCAAATTAAAATTGGGCTTGAAGTTTTGAAGGCCTAGTAAACCTTTTCTTTTGCGACATTAGACATCAGAGACCTAAATCATGGGTTGGAACACTTAAAGACAAAAAAGGAAAATGAAAAAAAAAGAAAAAAGAAAAGAAAGCAACGACCTTGCTCAATCCGTGTGTCTGTCAGCCGACATCGGAGCGTGGCTTCAATTTGTCATCCAAGAAATACACTTGTCACAATATGCTTGAACCAAAAATATTTTTAATTATCCTTTTTAAATATATATCTAAAATAACTCTAAATGAATATATTTTTTTATAAAAAAAACACCAAATTTTTTATTTTTCATCCTCTATAAATAGAGACTAGTTTGGTATTTTTTTAGACACAATCTCAAATACTCTCTTTCTCATTCTAAAAAATCATTTCTTGGTCCAACTTTTTTTAAAAAAAAAATTATGAATCCAAATTTTCAGTTTTTTTCAAATCCTGAGGAATATGGCAATTCTCAAAACTATCCAAACACTCAATTTTATTACAACTCTCAGAATTCTGTAAACCCTCAAAATATTTCAAATTTCGAAAATGATCCAAACTCTCAAATTTCTCCGAACCACAATTTCTTTCCTACATCTGACAATGTCCAAAGCTCCCAGAATATTTCACGAAATTTATTTCAAGATTTTGAATAAACAAACACAAATACTCAAACAGACCCAAAGGCTATGAGTTGGCTTGTAAAAGAAGACGTAGCTCTAATGTCGAGTTAGATTTTTGTAAGTGAAGATAGTGTGCGTGAAAATAATCAGAAGACTGCTGTGACATGGGTGCGAGTGGCAAAATTGTTCGAAGACGCTCGCATGGAGAATTCAGAAGAAATACGCAAAAGAAATTTGCAAATGATTAAGAGTCGTTTTAGACGACTTAACGAAAGCGTGAACAAATGGATTGCTGCATATAAGGAAGCATACGGGCGGAGAAGAAGTGGAATGAGCAAGAAAGATATCGAGGCAGAAGCTCACACAATTTATGAGGCCGGTGGTAGCAAGTTTACTAATATGCATGTATTTACAGAAGTTATGAGTAAACATCCTAAGTGGGAGTTAAATCTGAATCGCAATGTAACACGTGCCTGTTCTGAGTATGAAGAGAGTAATGAAGAAAGTCGTGACAGCTCAAAAAAATCAAGGACTGATGAAGGTGGAGAAAATTCGACCCCTTCAAACCCAGAAACTCCAATCAGTGATAGTTCAACAATTTCTCGACCCGAAGGTAGAAATGCAGCTAAAAGGAAAGGAAAAGGTAAGGTATCACAATCATCTCATATTTCTGATGATTTTACAGCAGAAATTCGTGCATTGAGGCTTACAAGAAACAATGAAGTTGAGGTGATGAACAAATTGGGAAATAAAAGGATTGAACTGGAACGTAAAAAGGAAGAAAATGAAATTGAAATGGAACGTAGAAAGGATGAAAGGAAAGTTATGAAAATGAATGTTACTTTGTTGAATACTCTATTGGGAAAGATCACTTATCACCACAAGATGAAGAAATGAAACGTCTTCTCATGGAGAAAGTATTTGGGAAATGATTAGTTTGTTTTTATGTAATTTAAGTTTATGTATTTTATGAGTTTTTTTCATGTAATTTAAGTTTATGTATTGTGTGTTTATGTTTATGTTTATGTTCATGTAATTTAATTTTTTATTTTGTTTTAATTATTGTCATTTAAATTTATGAAATTGTTTTCTGTTCTCCTTTGAAAATTGCACAAGTTACTTTCAATTACATGCTAGCTATAGAATTGTCTCATCCAATAATGCTCATCCCCTACTGCATTATCATTCTGGCAAAGCCTTTCAATCACATGATAACTTTAAATGACTTATATAGATAGATGTTTTTGTATGCTAGCTATAGAATTGTCCCATCCAATAATGCCCATCCCCTACTGCATTATCATTCTGACAAAGCCTTTCAATCACATGCTAACTTTAAATGACTTACATAGATAGATGTTTTTGTATGCTAGCTATAGAATTGTCACATCCAATAATGCACATCCCCTACTGCAATATCATTCTGACAAAGCATTTCAATCACATGCTAACTTTAAATGACTTACATAGATAGATGTTTTTGTATGCTAGCTATAGAATTGTCTCATCCAATAATTCTCATCCCTACTGCATTGACAAGTAACCAAACCTGTTGGGAACAGTTGTGTACTCTAGGTGTTTGTGTTCTTGCATAGTGATCAGTCATTCTTGAAGCAACAGAACAAGATCCTACCCTTCATAGTGATCAGTCATTCTTGAAGCAATTAGGACTGTTACTTGACAAATCGTATGATATGGTATATTAGACCATGGATTTGGCTCAATAATCCATAATGCACAAATGGTGTCAATTTGAACCTATGGATTGATCTGATTTTTAATTTATTTTTTACTGCTTTTTATTTCCTTTGTTTTCTTGTAATTTCAGCACGGCCAACGAACTGTACTAAATGGCTATATGTACCTACTTAGAGTGGGATAAACATTTAGGCAAATGGAATACCAATCTTTCTCCAAATGGTGACAGAACAAGATCCTACCCTTCATAAAAATGATTGGCCTTCCATGAAGCAAAGCCTTCTATATTCTTGGACACATAATGACTCCAAAAACCCTAGTTTTCGCTACTAAGCAAGTCCCCAAAACACAATGGTATGTTTGCCATGATGCCAATCTTAGAGCCACGGAAACCTGATTTATGCTGCTTCGGTAGAGTGACTTGAGTCACTGACAGCTATCAACATGAATAACACACCTGAACAAAGCCTCAGGACAATATTTTATGATTTTCAACAGAAACACACGAAACTACAACTATAAATCAAAACAAAATACTCAAGACTACAACATTTATGCTAGCAGAGACCCTAGCCAGTTCAACTATTTCTTAATACAAATCTTGAACAATCTTTTACCCCCTATACAAGAAACATATTTCCAAGGTTCCAACCTTCTCATGATTCAACAGAACTTTCATAAAGACAAGTATACGCCTAATCTAAGATATTGCAAAATGCACAATATCCACATCAACATTCAGTTTGAGACTTGGAAATAACAGAAATTCAAATTAAGAGGGATACAAAAAGAAAAAGAAAAAAACTCAATGACACTAAAAAGAACCCTCGAATTTGGAATTTCATTTAGTTACTGAGAACAATGGAAATTATCACCAAATCTGGAATTTCATTTCGTTACTAAGAACCAATTACAGAGTACTTGGTAACCGTTTCTTTACATATAAAACCCTAAAGTCTCAATCCTCAAAAGAAATCCTAATTCACTAGGAAACCCGATAAATCTAAGAGCTAGTAAACTTGGTGACGGCCTTGGTACCTTCAGAAACGGCGTGCTTGGCCAATTCACCGGGAAGCACAAGTCTAACAGCGGTCTGGATCTCCCGAGAGGTAATAGTTGGCTTCTTATTGTACCTAGCAAGCCTGGATGATTCCTGAGCGAGCTTCTCAAAGATGTCATTGATGAAGCTGTTCATGATTCCCATAGCCTTGCTTGAGATTCCGATGTCAGGATGAACTTGCTTGAGGACCTTGAAAATGTAGATCTTGTAGGTCTCCACCGACTTCTTAGACCTCTTCTTCTTCTTGTCTGTGGAGGAAGCGTCCTTAGGAAGCTTCTTCTCGGCTCTCGGCTTCTTCTCAGCCGGAGCTTTCTCCGCCGCCGGTTTCTTCTCCGCCGCCGGCTTCTTTTCCGCTGCCTTTGGTGCCATTGTTGTAGAGAGAGATTTGAGAGAGAGAGAATTTGAAATGGAGAGGGTTGGAGAGGGTTGTTGGTGGGATTTACCTGAGAGACGCGTATTCTTTATATACTCCCTCCGTCCCGAAACTTACTTCACAAACACTGTTTGCACTGATTTTAAGAAGGGAGTATTATATTGAAAGTGTTGTGAGTGTGAAAATAAAATAGGAGAGAGAATGAGTGGAGAGAATAGTAAATTATAATGGTGTTGTGAGTATTAAAATAATGTAGGAGAGAGAATGAGTGGAGGGAATAGTAAAGATTCCTTTCCATTTTAGGTAAGTTTTAAATGTGTGAAGTAAGTTTTGGGACGCCCAAAAGGGAAAGTGTGAAGATTGTTCCGGGACGGAGGGAGTACTTGCTTATAGCTCTTTGTTATTGGTTTGTTATGGTTAACGCGGATCGTGCCTTTAAATCGTCGATTCAAAATATGGGGGATTTTGACGGTCGAGATTAAATAAGGATCTGGATTTTGTATTTTTAAGCTTTTTGAGTTTGAGTTTTGGCGCTATATTATACTATTATACTCTCCCTGCCTTTAAATCTTCTGCGACACTGGAACCAGCCCAATTATATTATACTCTCCCTCCGTCCCACTTTACTTTAAGGTTTCTACTTTTCTTTTCTTTTCGATCCGTCCACTTCAAGGTTTCTTTTATAAATGGCAAGTTTTGAATATATTTATATCCTTATAATTTAATATATTTACAAAAAAATCTGATGCCGCGGGAATTGTGCTTATCAGTAATCCTCCACGTGGCAGGACTAATCACCTGGCTCCTTGACCTGAAATCAGAACCCACGACTAGCCGGATGTGTCTCCGGCGAAGACGCTCGGACGTGAGAGTAAGATAACGGTTGTATATAGCTCAAAATGTATTGAATAATGAATTCAGATAGCAAAATGGCAGTTACCTTTGCACCGTTGGTAGTGATGATGTATTTATAGGTGATGGTTGTTGTATTTTTGGTGGAGCGATATGTGCTCCGAGATTCTAGCGGCAGTTACTTGTCACGAGAACGTGCCTGAAACTGTCCCTGATTTATAGGGATGCGGTTATGGAAAGATTTGACCATGTACGTCTACCTTAGCTAGCTCGACGCTTGAGTGATTAGGTCGAGGTCGCCACTTGAAGAAGGGTCGACCTGACTGACGGGTAGAGCATGGATCGTACCCGTATTAGAGTCTGGATTATAAGGTCGGACTAAGTCAGGTCGGGACCTAATAGGTCGGACGTTGGGCTTAGTCGACTGATATTTGATATGAGCTTTGGGCCTTGCATTGATTGGACCTGGCCCCCTTGATACGTTGGGGCAATGGTTGCCTTGAGGATTGGGCTTCGCTTACTTGGCCCAACTCGACACTTTTGGTATGTTCAGTGGCCCCCAACTTTCGAGTTGACTTTGTCGACTAGGAAGTTAAGGAAATTTTTGATGGCAATTGTTGTTACTCGAAGGTCTCTACTCGTTCTGAGGTTTAGTCGACCCAAGATGACGTGGCACGATCCTGGACGTCGACGATGGACGGTCAAAGATGAAGGAGCGCCGTTTTTTCCATAATGATTACAATTTTGACATTTGAGAGTCCGCCTAGGAAACTGTTTCCGCCATTAATTAGGAAAATTAATTTTGAATTTCCCTTTGCCTTTTCCAATTCAGGAAGATATAAATTCAAGAATCCTTCTCCATTTACAACTTTTACTGCTCCTGAACTCTGTGCGTGATTCCGGCGACGATAAGGGAAATTGATCCTTGCTATAAATTGGTGCTTTCATCCTCCATTGTTCCGCTCCTCTCTCAACTGCTAAAGGTATCCCCTTTATCCTTTAGAATTAGGGCTTTAACTTTCGCAATTTCTTTGATTTCTCCATGGCTAGGACTTTTAGTTGCGAGGCCGGGGCTGGGTATGGTTACTGTAGTATCAATCGTAGAGTCTACAAACATTTGAATGGAGAGTGGAGAGAGATAACTGTAGAGGAGTGCTCTTTAATTTTGACCCGTTGGGGCTTGCGATTCACCGAACTAACTTTACCAGTGGGAGAGGACTTAGGTGCCCTAGAAACGAATGACTCAAGAGTTGTGTCATTTCATCTCTTTCATGAGCTTCTCGACCATTTAGCTGTGTTTTATGTCAAGGATGTCAATAAACCCTCTTTCATTAGAAATAGGATTGGATTTCCGGGGGAATCTAGGTCGCCCCTTAGTGTGTCTACTAGGACTCCTGAGACTTCATTTAGAACTGATTCCCCTATTTCCCCCTCTTCTTGTACAGATATGGAGACTCAAGGTGAAGCTCATGCATCGACCTCGTCAAGCCCACGTATCGTTGATGCCTTCGAGAACACTGTGGTGCCGGGCAGGAATGAAAAGGGCTACGTTCCTCTGAGGCCAGTTAGAGGGAAGCAGAATTTTCCATCTCGCTTGAGCATGATACATGACTTTTGTGAGGTTGATAGGAAGGAATTTAGCGTTACTTTGTATAGAAGGGGGGATTTCTTTAACCAATTTGGGGACACCTACGAGGAGGATTCTACTAAGGTGGCCTTCTACTATGGCCAATTCGAAGCTGGCTTGAGATTACCTCTTGACCCTTTTATAAATGAGTTCTTAGAGTGCACTGATGCCTTGCCACTTCAGCTAGGAGCCAACACCTGTAGGGTACTGGTTTGCTTCATTATGGTTTGTAGATTCTTAGGGTATGAGCCTTGCATGAGGTGTTTAAGGAGTTTTTTAGCATTAAGTTTGATAAAGATAGTGGTATAAGTACTCCTTCCAAGCCAAAGTCTCCCAAACTGTTTGCCAATCTTCCTGGTAAGGCTAGTGGATGGAACTCTTACGTGGCGGTGGTGGAAAGTAGAAGAGGATGGGAATTTCCCTTGCCCAGTGCTGATACGACTGGTGTAGATGAGAATAACTATTGGGCCCCATATTGGCATAATGATTTGCGCAAGAAGTTGGTGGAGTTTACCAAGAAGGGGGCTATCAGTTGGGATGCCCTGGGAACCAACAAGAATAATTTTATCCGAGCTGGATTGATGGTTGGTAAAGGAGAGGTAGTGCCTATGGTTCCAGTAGTTAGATGTCAGAGATATCCAGATTGGGTCACCCATGAGGGAGCTCGATTCAGATTTGAGAAAGAGTGCCACTTTTGTAAAAAGACTGCCAACTATTGTAAGGAGCGGGTAGAACATTTCGGGGGTAAGAACTCGACCATTCACTGCACCTTGATCCCTCCTACCTTTGCTAACTGTTTATTTGTGAACTTGATTTGTACATAGAACTTTTTGCTCGTATGTAGAATAATTAGCTCACACATATTTAATTCGTACATAGAACTTTTTGCTCGTATGCAGAAATTTTATATAACCTAACTCTTGATCATTTCAACTTTGGTGCAGTTTTAACTCCTGAGCAAGAAGCGAGTATGGGCCGAACCATTGACATCAGGAAGAGCAAGAGAAGTTGCGGAGCAGCCAATGCTAAAGAACATCGGGAGAGAGAGGGTGTTCTCCGTCATGATATTTTGCAGACGGTGGATGTGGACCCTGTTAACTCTATACCGATGGAGGAGAACCCCGAGGAACTGGAGGGGGACCAAGTTGGAGACGTCGCTCAAGGAATGGAAGAGGTCGACGCTGAAGAAGTCGACATATCTGATCAAGCCGTGGAGCCAGCTAGGGAGGCTAGAAAAACCAGGACTCGTGGCCAATCCAAAGCCAAAGCCAAAACCAAAAAAGCTTCCAAGGCCAAGTCGCCCGTGATCGAGTTAGATGAGGAGGAGGATGATGAAGATGATACTGCCCCTCTAAGCAAGAAGATTAAGATTGGGCCATCAATAGTGAGCTCGACATCCAATCAAGTCGGTGCTAGTGAGCCAGTGGAGACTGGAGTCAGAAATCCGCATGCTTCCCCTATTCAAGTTTCATATGACGAGCTGATTCAGAATCGGGTTGCTGAGCTAAGTGATGTGCCTCCTTTGACCAGGATCAACAGCTTGGCTAGGGAGTATCCAGAACTGGAATATGGCCAGGTAATTGTAAGGAGGGGAGCTGATCAGGACCTAATCAGAGAGTTTACCAATAAGCCATTGACTCCAGAAGCTTGTCGAGCTCGAGTTGGGCTGGCTTCCTCCGAGGTAACCCTTGAGCTTTTAATGTACTCGTTCCTCTAGCTGTTTTCTCTTTCTTTCTTTTCATTTGATCTGACCCCTTGTATTTACTCGTTATTTCAGTCTCTTGCCATGATTGACTTAGCCACCACCTATTGGAAGGCCAGAGGAGCAGGAGAAGCTGGCCAAGACTATGTTGGCTCGTAAGAATGAGGAATTGGGGAAGCTGGAGGGTGATCAAGCTCAGTTGAAAGAAGACCATACAAAGTTGAAAGGAGAGTTTGACAAACTGAAGGAGGAGTACTCGGACTTGGATAACTCTTACGATGCTTTGAAACTTTTGAAGGATAATGAAATCAAATTGAAGGAGGAGGCTTGGAAGAGCTTAGGGGAGGCCAACAGTGAACTCGCCCGTCTCAAGGAGGAGAAAAAGAAGGTGACGGCTGATCTTGAGCTGGCAAAGCAACAGCTGGAGGAGGTTCCAGTTACCTTGGCCAAGAAACAGGAGGAACTGGATGCTGCTCGACAACAATGGGAGCTGGAACTGAACAATGCTATGAAGGTTGCCAAAGATGAAGCTGTGAAAGCTTATAAAGAAAGTGACGAGCTCCATGCTCATGTCACCAAGGAAGCCAGCGCCTATACAGGATGTAGGTCGAGCTCACATGGCTCGACGTATTACAGTGGATCCTGCTTTCGATATCTCAGTTGAACAACTTGCCCAATGGGCTGCAGAAGATCCTTATAATACGGCGGCTCGACCGAGACATAGCTTGGTGCCTTACAATGATAATGACTTGGAAATCATAGCTAAAGATGACGCGGCCGCCGAAGCTGAAGTTTGGACTCCCCCTCCTGTCGCTCGAGTTAATTATAGTACCATCTTAGCCGAGCTTGAAGAGCCTGACTCACCAGCCTTTGATGGTGATACTCCAAGACATGGGTTTTCTGAGTCAGGTAAACCGATCGGCCCCCAGCAGCAGGAGGAAACCGTAGATAAACAAGTGGCTACCAGTGGTCAGGTTGAAGGCGATCCCACAAATTGAATTTTGAAACTGATGGTTATGTAATGAACAATTCCCAAACATTTCTTGTTTTTTGTCTTTATGGATACTTAGATGCCTTGGCCCTATTTTTTGGGAGGCATGGTACTTTTGTAGCTTTAATTACATAAGTCTTGGCCCACTTTGGGAGACTTACTTATGCTTAATCGTAACTGACTTCTCTTTCTTGCATGTTGTATGCTTTTGATGTAAGTGTCGAGTTAGATTTAGTAGGGCAACGAGCCACCCAGAGACTAAGGTCGACTTGTCCTGTAAAGGTTTAGTCGACCCCAGACTTATGGCTTTTGGTAATAAGATTGACTAAGAGTCGTTCCTGTTAATCTCATCGAAGCTGACCAAGGGTCGAGTTCATTTGAACAAAGTCGACCTTAGGTCGGACTTGTTTTAAGGAGTGAAGCTGATTGAGAATCGAGCTAAACTAGAACAGACTGACTAAGAGTCAAGTTTGTTCGAACGAAGTCGACTAAGAGTCTGACTTGTTAAATAAACAAAGCTGATTAAGAATCGAGCTAATTAGAACGGTGGCCCACTAGGAGTCGAGTTTGTTAGAACGAAGTCGACTAAGAGTCGGACTTGTTAGATAAACAAAGCTGATTAAGAATCGAGCTAATTAGAACAGACTGACTAGGAGTCGAGTTTGTTAGAACGAAGTCGACTAAGAGTCGGACTTGTTAGATAAACAAAGCTGATTAAGAATCGAGCTTGTTAAAACGAAGCTGACTAAAAGTCGAGCTTGTTGGGACTGGCGTAACACTATGCTTTGTCGAATGAAATGCGCTTTTTATTGAAGTAGGGAACATGCTTACATCAATTTGGAACTAGAACTAGAACAGATTTAAACTTGGAAGTTGAAAACTAAAAGTAATACTTGATGAGGTGAGTGGCGTGCCAAGGATGCTTCAACTCTTCTCCCCCAGGATGAGCTATCATGTAAGTTCCTTCTTTGACGACTCGAGTAACCACATAGGGACCTTCCCAGTTAGGATATAGCTTATTCTGTTGGGTTCTCCTTCCTGTTGCCTCGATCTTCCTTAGTACGTAGTCACCCACTTGGAACGACCTTGCTTTCACTTTCTTGTCGTGGTAACTCTTGGTTCTTTGCTTGTAGTTGGCCATTCGCAGGTAAGCAGTATCTCGCTTCTCGTCGACTAAATCAAGGTCGATCAATCTATTGATGTTGTTCTGCTCCTGGTCGAAGAATGTTACTCTAGCAGTAGGAAATCTGAGCTCAGCAGGTGCCATGGCCTCTGATCCATATGTGAGAGCGAATGGGGTTTCCCAGTAGGCCCCGAGTGGTTGTGCGAACTACCCAAAGAGCAAGGGAGTTCGTCCAACCGGTTGTTGCGTCGACCTACGAGACTGTCTTGAGTGCGAGACAGAACCGGTTTATTGCTTCGGCTTGCCCATTTCCTTGAGGATAGGCGACGAGAAGATTGCCAATGCTTGATCCACTACCCGGTTCATTTACGCCAAAGCTCTTGAGAATTTCAGCCCGTTATACGATACTATGGCTCGAGGAAAACCAAACCGACACCAAATGAAATCGTGAATGAAGTTGATAGCATTCTCCTCGTGATGCGAGCTAATGGTTTGGCCTCAACCCATTTAGTGAAGTAATCTATGGCAACGATCACATACTTGCAATTTCAGGGCGGGAGGAAGGGTCCAATCAAGTCGACACCCCACATGTCAAATGGCCAAGTTGCAATCCTTTGGATACGCTCGGTGGTAGGCATATGAGGTAAGTTGGCAAACCTTTGGCATTGATCACATTGTTGAACAAAGTTATGAGTATCGGCTCTCATGTGCGGCCGGTAGTACCCCAAAGTGATTAACTTGTCGCCAAGGGTCCTGGCCCCGGGTGTCGCCACAAATCCTTGTGTACTTCATGTATCAATAGGGTGACCTCTTGAGGGTGGATGCACTTTAGCAATGGTCGAGTGTAGGATCTTACGAGCAGTTGCCTCCTTGAATGACGTATCTCGGAGCTTTCTTTTTGATTGCTCGAGCTTTCTTCTCGTCATCAGGCAGCTCGCCACTTTCTATGTACGCCTTCATTTCTTCAATCCAACACTTCTCATAAGCCCAATTTCTTGAAGTGTCCTCTACACACTGAATTTTTATTCTCTCATAAGTCGGATTTTTGAGGAAAGAGATGGGCTCTTCATGTGGCTCATCTGAAGTGGCTAATTTCGAGAGGAGGTCGGCTAGCTCGTTGTCTTCCCTTCCAATTCTCTGAATCTCCCAGAATTCCAAATCCTTTATTAGCTCCTTTACCAGGTCGCAGTATTTGATCAGAGTGGAACTAAGCACCTCGTACTCGCCTCTGACCTGGTTGACTATCAGTTGAGAATCACAATAAGCCATGATTTTAGTCGCTCCAAAACACTTGGCGTATTCTATGGCTGCTATCAAGGCTTCGTATTCAACTTGATTGTTGGAAGCATCGAACTTGAACCTTAGTGACTCCTCATCTGCTGTCCCGGATTACGGTTCAATTAGCACTTATCCTGCTCGGCTGACACTCTTGGTCGGCGTGACCCGTACGAGTAGACCTTCCAACAATCATCGGGTAGATTAATAGCGACTTGGGATTCTGGCTCTTTTCCCTTGGTTTTCTCTTTTGGAGCTCGCTGTTCGCTGTCTTCCTTGGTGAACGTAAGCTCGACCAAGAAATCTGCTAGAGCTTGAGCCTTCAGCGCCTTTCGAGGTCTATACTCAATGTCAAATTCAGTAAGGGCAATTGACCCGATTGAGCGATCGACACGAACTCTCAGGCTTGTGTAATATTTTTCTCGAGGTGCATTAGTCGGTACTACGATTGGGTGAGCCAAGAAATAAGCTCTCAGCTTCCTTGAAGCTACGACTAGAGCATAGGCGACCTTCTCAACATTGTAATACCTGCTCTCCACATCCGATAGGGCTTTGCTGATGTAGTACACTGGCTTTTGAAGCCCTTCCTCTTCTCTAATCAAGACTGCTGCCACTGACTTGTCTCCCACGGATAGATATATAAACAATGTTTCGCCAGTGATCGGGCTACTCAGGAGAGGTGGAGTGGTGAGGTAATCCTTTAGCTGTTGGAACGACGAATGACATTCGGTCGTCCATTCAAAAATTTTCGTCCCCCTCAACGCTTTGAAGAAGGGGAGAGACCTCTCTGCTGACTTAGATATGAAGCGGCCAAGAGGCGCCACCACTGCTTAGTTAAGTCATTTGCATCTCCTTTATACTGGTCGGCTCTTTCATGTTGACTAGAGCCTTGATCTTCTCCGGGTTAGCTTTTATACCTCGCTGAGATACCATAAATCCAAGGAACTTTCCAGCAGCTACACCAAAGACACACTTGCTAGGGTTGAGCTTCATGTCGTTTGCTCTTAAATTGGCGAACGTTTCCTTTAGGTCGACCACGTGACGTCCAGTCTTTGTTTTGATGACCATATCGTCGACGTAGGCCTCCATGTTTCGGCCAATTTGAGAGGCAAAGACTTTGTTCACCATTCTTTGATAAGTCGCCTGCATTCTTCAATCCAAAGGGCATCATGTTATAGCGGTAGATGCCTCAGGTACTTGGAAAGGCTGTTTTCACAATGTCATCCTTGTGCATCTTAATGCGGTGGTATCCTGAATAAGCATCGAGGAAGCTGAGGGTGGAGTGTCCGGCAATAGAATCAACTAGCTTGTCGATTCTAGGAAGAGGATAGCTGTCCTTCGGGCAGGCAAGATTTAGAGTGGTGAAGTCGACACATATCCGCCATTTGCCATTTGATTTCTTCACCATGACCACATTGGCCAACCACGTTGTGTGAGTGGCCTCCTTGATTATCCCTGCACTTAAAAGTTTTTGTACCTCATTTTTTATGGCTTCCTCCTTATCACGAGCAAAACTTCTCAATTTTTGGGGTCTAGGCTTTATGGTCGGGTTGACCTCAAGTCGGTGAACGGCGACCTCTTCCTTGATTCCCCTCATGTCTTCTACTCTCCATGCGAAGACGTCATTACTCTCCTTGAGTAGCTCAATAATTTATGCTCGCTCCTCGACAGATAGCTGCTTTCCAATTTGAATTTTTTGGTCGGGGTAGGAAGGGTTAGTGATTACGACTCTAGCTCGTCACGGCCTCTAACTCTGGACCATCTACGAACTACGGGGTTTCAATGATGATTTCTCTGACCTTTTGTCTCTCCTCGGCCCCCAGGTGTGGAGCTTCTTCTGCTATCATATCATCCAGCTTATCTGCAACCTCGCTGGTGGTGGTGGTGGCCCCCGAGTTATTGTCGATCTGGAAGCATAGGTTGCCTATGAGGACTTGGTCGACCATAACTACATCTGGATCGACCTCTGTAGTTTCAGAGTGACATGTCGACTCAATCATGACCTCGTCATTTGAGCGATAGGTCGACTCATCCACATTAGTGATCGTTGACAGTCGAGTAGTTTTGGTGACTGATTGGGACAGCTTCAAATAACTATCTGCCGTTTCAATCTCTAACTCCCTTTTCTTTCTTTCTCTGAGAACATGATCCAGGTAGGCTCGAGCTGTGCCTTGTACACATCCTACTCCAGCAGGTGTGGGGAACTTGACTCGCTGGTGAGGAATTGATGCTACCATTCCAAGCGCGACCTGACCTGGAATACCAAGTATAGCAGCGTAATCACTGTTTACATCTATTACAATAAATTGTACCTTCGAAACTATCCTGAGGGGGTGCTGGCCTAGGTCGACGTCGAGCTCAATCTGGCCTTTGGCATCAACTCGATGGTTGGTGAAGCCCTCCAACCTGCCGTCGTATCTTTCAAGCTGCTCGTCATTAAGACCCATTTCTTTGAAAGTCTTATAGAACAAAATATCCTTGCAGGCCCCCGTGTCGACTAGGAGTCTGCTCATCGTACATCCGTCTATGAGACCTGGGATGATGAGAACTTGCTCCCTAGCCGCCATATTAGTTGCCAGTTCATGGGGGTAGAAGCTGATGGCTTCATCTCTGACATCTCTTCTGGGAGGCACATGTGGGGCTTTACTGAGTTGAAAGATCTTGTGCTTGATGGCAGTATTACTGGCTTGCTTTGTAATGACCCCCAGATTCAATATAGGTTGCCTCGGTCCCTGTTGTCCACCTGCAGGCTGCTCGCCTCCACCAGTTTGAGGCCTCTTCACATATGCGTCGAGTCTTCCCTGCTCGACCATTCTTTAGATAATGCGCTTCAAGCCTAAGCAATCCTCCGTGAGATGTCCCGTGTCCTTGTGGTAATCACAGTATTTGCTGTTGTCCCTTCTGAACTTGTTGCCTGGGTTCGTGGGGCAGGTGGTGCCAACTCGACCGCATTCGGGATTTCAGTTCGACTCACCGTTAGGGGAGTGAAAGTCTCGGGCACCTTCTCTGTCGCCCTTGTCCTGTTCTTGCCATTTTTATTGTTTCCTCCATTCTTGTTGGAGTCTTTCTTATCATCAGCGACCTCCACCTTGGGGCTTTTCCCATTCTTCTTTTCTTTTCTCTCCTCGGCTAGTGCGACATTGTATACCTTTTCGAACAACTCCTGTCGAGTTGTGACTATCTGGCGTGAGTTCATAATCCATGTCCGCCGAGGAAATACCATTCCTGAAGTAGTTGATAACTTCCCTGTCAGTGAGATCTTCCTCGATCTTATCCACCATCTCCTTGAACTTGGTGAAGTAGCTCATTGAGCTTTCATTTTTAGCTTGCACCAAGTTGCTTAGATCGAACCGTCACTTTTCGAGCTCCGGCGAGAAGCGATCTAGGAATTTTGTTTTTAAACACGTCCAGGTGGTGATGCTACCAGCTGCCAAACCATTGAACCATGTCAAGGCTGCCCCTGTGAGTGTGCTTATGAGGGCTTTGCACATATTGTCATCTTCATTGGCGACAAAACACATCGTGGCTTCCAGGTGTGCTATGTGATTCTTGGCATTGGTTGCCCAGAATACTTTTCCGATAGGGGCAATCGAAACTAGGAGGAGAGGTCGGCTCGTCTCTCATCTCCTTGGATAGAGGTCGAAGAGCAAAGTCAACTCGCTCAACCTTTCCAGTATCCTTTTTCTTCTCTTCCTCCCATTGTTCGAACTTCCTTTTCATCAACAACCATTCCCTGGCGTCGGGTCTTTCATCTTCTGCAGGGGGAACGGCATTCGACCTTTGACCTTCGCTTCTGGGAGGAGTTACCTGTCTACTCCTCCTGTCTCTATGAGAATGAGCCCTTTCCGATCGAACTGGAGATCTTTGCCTGTCATTCCTTTGTGGCGACCTGCGCCTATCATCTCTGGTAGGCGACCTGCGCCTATTACCCCAGTGGCGACTGCGCCTCTCGTCTCTTATAGGCGACTGCGCCCATTCACGTCCCATGGGATCTGATCTTTGTGAACCGGGCGGGGAACCGCGTCGGCTTCTATTGGCCTCTAAATGCGTCCTCAAATCCGATTGAGCTTCCTGTTCCCGATTCCTGGTGAGACTAGCCCTTAAGTCATTACTCGGAACATGGACAGGCGATTGAGGTCGGACTACCATCCTTTGATCAGCATTTTGACCCACACCCTCATTGGGCCTAACACTCCTGGCCTGCTGCCTATTTGAGGTTTGAGAGGGAGCCACCCTCTCTGATCTTATATCCGCCTTCTCAGCCTCCTCTATTGCCAATAGCTCGGCCAAAATCTAGGCTCGCTCCAATAACATTTCCTTCCTGCTCAATGGGTTGGATGAGGGACCTGCCCTATTTCCAACATTCACCTGAACAGTTGGACGCTTAGGGGGAGGTGGAGCTCCATGTCCCTCCATGTGTCTTTCCCCCCTTCTCGTATCTGGCAATCCCCTACCATTAACAACACTGGTAGAGCGTGTTGCTCTACCATGAGGGCGATTTGGTGGGGGAGGAGGCAGATTTGCGTTTTCAGCATTGGTGTTGAAATCTGCGTTGGTGTTGGCATTCACCTCATTGAGTTCATCGAAGCTTACATTACATGCCCGTCGGAGTTACCATTGTTGTAGGTTGATGAGATCTTCGAGGTCAAGCTAAAGCACGGTTCCGCAATGGAACCAAACCGATGCCGCAGAATTGTGCTTATCGGTAATCCTCCACGTGGCGGGACTAATCACCTGGCTCCTTGACTCCGAAATCGAACCCACGACTAGCCGGATGTGTCTCGGCGAAGACGCTCGGGCGTGAGTAAGATAACGGTTGTATATAGCTCAAAATGTATTGAATAATGAATTCAGATAACAAAATGGCAGTTACCTTTGCACCGTTGGTAGTGATGATGTATTTATAGGTGATGGTTGTTGTATTTTTGGTGGAGCGATATGTGCTCCGAGATTCTAGCGGCAGTTACTTGTTATGAGAACGTGCCTGAAATTGTCCCTGATTTATAGGAATGCGGTTATGGAAAGATTTGACCATGTACGTCTACCTTAGCTAGCTCGACGCTTGAGTGATTAGGTCGAGGTCGCTACTTGAAGAAGGGTCGACCTGACTGACGGGTAGAGCATGGATCATACCCGTATTAGAGTCTGGATTATAAGGTCGGACTAAGTCAGGTCGGGACCTAATAGGTCGGACGTTGGGCTTAGTTGACTGATATTTGGTATGAGCTTTGGGCCTTGCATTGATTGGACCTGGCCCCCTTGATACGTTGGGGCAATGGTTGCCTTGAGGATTGGGCTTCGCTTACTTGGCCCAACTCGACACTTTTGGTATGTTCAAAATCATTCATTATACCCTTATAAAGTTAACATATTTACAAAAAAATCAATCACTAACTACTATTCCCTACTTCACATTTAACTTTTATATTCTCACTTAATCTTCTACCCACTTTCAAAAAAATCAATCATTAAAATTATGAAAAGAATAAAAATTATCCTACTATCTCTTTATATTATATACTCCCTCCGTCCCACAATAATCTATAAAATTTCCTTTTTGGGCGTCCCACAATAATCTATAACTTTCCTAAAATGGAAAGAAATCTTTACTATTCCCTCCACTCATTCTCTCTCCTACATTATTTTAATACTCACATCACCATTATAATTTACTATTCTCTCCACTCATTCTCTCTCCTATTTTATTTTCACACTCACAACACTTTCAATATAATACTTCCTCCTTAATCTCCGCGCCGGGCCAAAAATTCTACTCCCTCCATCCCATTATTTAGTTCACCATTTTGGTTTCGGCACGCAAATTAAGAAAATGGGTGGGAAGAAAAAATGTTGTGAGTGTAATTTAAAAATAGGAGAGAGAAAATTGAAAATAGGAGAGAGAATGAGTGGAGGGCATAATAAATTATAATGGTGTTGTGAGTATTAAAATAATGTAGGAGAGAGAATGAGTGGAGGGAATAGTAAAGATTCTTTGCCAAAAAAGGAAAGGTGAAGCTTTAAATGGGACACCCAAAATGGCAAAAGGTGAAGTTATTAATGGGACGGAGGGAGTATATTTCTATGGGACGGAGGGAGTAAAAGGAAGATAGTTGCAAATTTCTCCACATAATACAAGGGCATTTTTGTAACAGTTTCAGCCACCTCATCATCATCATTAAGGGTATTTTCGAAAATGTATAATTCATGGTATTTGAAAAAAAAAATTGTCATTAAATTAGATAAGACTGAATTGGTCAAATTTGCATGCAATTCTATTGGGCGTTGGAGAGGTGCACGGTTTAAAATAAACAAATTTGAAATTCAAATTCTCTCCATCCTTTTTACTCTCTTCAACCCTCCTCTTCAATTATATACACACTTACAAACACGACATCACACACAGACACACACCGACATAAACGAACACGCATATAAATCTACTGTAATAAACACCAAAACACACCCACGTAGTATATCTAATTTTCTATTTTCTCTTCTTGAAACAGGTTTATTGAGAAGGCAAAATTGATAGGAGGGTGTCTTCAATTGAGTCATGGTGTGTGGATTCAAGATCATTCGAGCTCGGAGGTAAATTCTCTCAACTTCTATGAAATTTATTTCAGTTTGATTATTTTTTTGGTTATTTTGTTTTGGCTTTTGTAGTTGTGATTTTCTTGGTGTAATAGGTGTGGCGGCTACGAGTGGTAGTGGTGGTGGTGGCGATGATGTGGTTGTGACGTTGGCGGCAGGTTTAGACAGTAGTTGAAAGATCAGGGAGTAATCGAAACATTTTTTTATAAACAGGTATGAAAAAGAGAGGGTATGATCAAGGAGAAAGATATAGATTTTTTTGTAAGGTAATGTGTTTATCCACCTACCTTTCTCTCTCTAATTCCATGGTGGTGGCTTCCTGTTTCTTTTTTTTTTTTTTTTTTTGACCAAGCTGACGAAAATGGTGGATGAGGGGGCTTGGAATGTCGCCGATGGTTGGTCTGTGGGACAAGAAAGATGAGTCCTTTAACTTGGGTGAAGAGAAAGAAAGGGCTTTTGGATCTGATTGACAGGTTTAATGGAAATGATGGTAGAGAAATAGAGCGAGAGTTTGAGGGAGAACGATGGATAGAATCTGTGAGAAATGGAGAGAGGTAGAGAGCTAGAAGATAGAAGAAGCGACCTTTTATTGAGGTTAACTTGGCTGCGACGGTGGCGGCGAAGTAGTAGGTTTTTAGTGTAATCTTTGATTAAAGTTAATTTGGCGGCAGAGGCGCAATAGAAGGTTTTTAGGGTTATTGGCGATGGCTGATGTTTTGACCTAGGGTTTATTTTTTGGGGGGGGGGGGGAAAGAAACAGTTGAGGAAGTGGGTTTGGAGAGAGGATCGACGAGTGAAACTATAGAGGTGAATAATTTGCAGATTCGGCGAATGTCGAGTAGCTAAGGTCGCCGGGTAAGAGAGAGATCGGAGAGAGGGATATCTTGATTAGACGTGGCCGGTTGTGAAAACCGCCGGTTAGCCGGTTTTCAACCGGCGGTTTTTAAGCCCCAAAATCCAAACCGGAACCGAACCGCCTAACCGGCTCAACCGGTTACGGTTTAGGCGGTTTACGGTTTTAACGGTTATCCGGTTAACCTCCGGTTTGACGGTTTGGATATGCTCGGCCGAGTCTTTGGTGTTGCTCGGCCGAGCAACCCTTTTAGGGTTTAGGGTTTTGAGGGTTGCTCGTAGCCGAGTCTTTTGTTACGCTCGGCCGAGCAACCCTTTTAGGGTTTAGGGGTTGAGGTTGCTCGGCCGAGTCTTTGGTGTTGCTCGGCGAGCATATCATTTTTCAATTAATTTTTTTAACGGTTTTTTGAAAAAAAGTTAACTTTTATTTTTTTTCAATTTTTTTTTGGATAGATAAGACTATTTTAAACTTAAGTTTACTACATACATTTTTTACAAAAAGGTTTATAAAAAGTTATGAATTTTTAAAGAAATGAAAGTTAACGGTTTTTTGAAAAAAGTTAACTTTTAATTTTTTTCAATTTTTTTTTGGATATATAAGACTATTTTAAACTTAAGTTATCTACATACATTTTTTGAAAAAAGGTTTATAAAAAAAGTTATGAATTTTGAAAGAAATAAAACTTAACTTTTTTAAAAGAAACGGAAGTATATAAAAGAAAAAGACGGTACCCTTAAATTTTATTAATTAAAATACAATTACAACGAGGGTATTGGTAGGAGTGGTGGTGGTAGGCTGGTAGTAGTGGACTGGACCTAGTGGTATTGATAGGAGTGGTAGTGGTGGCCAGGTAGGAGTGGTAGTAGTAGTGGTGGTAGTAGCGGTAGTGGTAGTGGTGGTAGTAGTAGTAGTGGTAATAGTAGTTGTGGTGGTGGTGAATGGTGATGTTGGTGATGTAGACCGATAGTAGTGGTAGTGGTAGGTAGCGGTAGTAGTGGTGGTGGTAGTAGTAGTAGTGGTAGTAGTAGTGGTGTTGGTGGTGATTGTGGTGGTGTAGACTAGTAGTAGTGGTATTGGTAGGAGTGGTAGAGATAGGAGTGGTAGTGGTAGCGGTAGTAGTGATGGTTGTAGTAGTAGTGGTGGTAGTAGTAGTGGTGGTGGTGGTGATGGTGGTGGTGTGGTAGGTAGTAGTGGTATTGGTAGGAGTGGCAGTAGTAGCGGTAGTAGTAGTGGTGGTAGTAGTAGTAGTGGTAGTAGTAGTAGTGGTGGTGGTGGTGGTAGTGATGGTGGTAGTGGTGGTGGTGGTAGTGGTGGTGGTGGTGATGGTGGTGGTGTAGACTAGTAGGAGTGGTAGTACTAGTAGTAGTGGTAGTAGTGGTGGTGGTGGTGGTGCTTGGTAGTAGTAGTGGTGGTGGTGGTGGTGATGGTGGTGGTGGTGGTGGTGGTGAACATAACGGCTAGTTTGAAAAAGTAGCCGTTGGAATGAGTTACGGCGTTACGCTCGGCCGAGCAACTCATATGACTCGGCCGAGCATGACCGTTATTGGAAATTAACACTACTGGAAGGTTATGCTCGGCCGAGCAACTCATATGACTCGGCCGAGCAAGCCAAAAATCGGCGGTTAACCGGCGGTTGGCCGGTTTTTCAAAATTTCAAACCTTAACCGAACCGGCCAATTACCGGTTTCGGTTAGCCGGTTCCGGTTAACCGCCGTTGACCGGTTTTGACCGGTTTTGGCCGGTTTTCAACCTCCCGGTTGGCCGGTTCGGTTTATAAAATGGACACGTCTAATCTTGATTGTGTATAATTTTAGAGAGAGAAATAAGTGGGTTGAAATAGAGTTGTTATGATGAAGAAAAGAAGTTTTCAATTTTTTATATAAAATCAAAATCTATTTAAATCCAACCCACCTCCCATTTGATTTACAATTTTTAAGAAATGGAAAAGATATTTTATGGGTAGAATTGGGCTGATTTGTTATTTTCTTTTTAAGAATGTGGGTGGAAAGTGTAGAAGTTCTCATTTTTATTTTTGCTTTATTTTCACTCTTCTACTTTATTTATTTACATTTTTATGACATTATAATTTATAATAATAAATAGTACAATAATAATTCCAGCGTTAATTTATAACTAATTTTTAAGGAAGTAAATTTGGATTTACGATTGTTAATTTATATAGTTTGTAAATAATTTAATGTAAAGTTTGATACTAATTTTTTTTTTAGATATTGTAACTATAAGAAAGAAATAAATAAATGAAGAAAATATAAATATTTTTGAAATAAAAACAAGATGGAAAAAAAATAGGTATAGGTATAGGTATAGAGAGGGTATTTGAAATAGTTTTATTTTTTTTTTGAAAAAAAAAAATTGCGGAGAAGGTGTTTGAATGAGATAGGGAGGGTGGGTTTCATATTTATGGGGAGAAAGTGTTTTTTTTTTTTTTTTAAAGATGTAGAGGAAGTTAAAACAGAAATTTTTAAAAGATGTAGGAGAGTGGTTATGGTCGATTGTTACCAAAATAATTTCAATTTTTGTTTATATTTATTTTTAATGGAAAGTTTATTAATAGAGAAGAAATCCTATATAAGGTAGTTATGTTGAATTTTTAATCCGTAATTTCCATTTTTTAAGCAAAACATTTGATAAATTTGAGAATGGGCTATTGTTATTGAATAGATAATTGTCAACTTATTATTCAGAGAAATCACTACAACAAAAGGTGTCTTTTAGAACGCCTGATTGCGTCCTTATATATACCTTTATAGGACGCATTATTTGATAGGACGCAAACTTGGGTCTCCTATCTAAAGGGGTTGCAAAAGGTTAATAGGACTTTTAGGGGCGACTTAATAAATTATACGTGTTAGGACGCCTTTATTCGTCCTATAAAGAACGTCCTAATATTACTTTAAAACATTGACCTATTGTGTCCTAATATAGTAGTGTAATAGGATGAGAAAAAGCGTCCTAATATATCATCTTGATAGGATGAAAGTCGTTGTCCTAATAAATCATTTTGATAGGACGAAGTTTGTCGTCTTAATATATCATCTTGATAGGACATAAAATGTCGTCCTAATAACTGACCGTGATACGACATGTTTAGGCGTCCCAATAGTATCATTTAATAGGACGCGATTGAGCGTCTCAACAGTACATTGATAGGACAGCCATACCCCTACAATTTTTTGAAATTCTGCGTCCTAACAAGCATTTGCACTTCACATTTTAGGACGATTTATGGCGTCCTAATTGAATTTTTTTTAAAAAAAAACGTATATTACAAAATAATGATTTAAAAATATCATTATACCACTAAAACACTTAAAAAGAAAACTAAGACATTTCAAATTAACTCTTTAATATAAAAACATAATAATGTCATACAAATTCATCCTTAACCAATCTCAAAAACATAGTCTAATACTTAAACATCCCTTAGCTAATATATGTTAAGCAAAAAAGGAAAAAAAAAAAAACATAACTACAAAGTTGAACCCAAAATCTAAACATAGTACATAAACACTAAAAGTTAATAAAGATAATTGCTCCATCAAACCAAAAAGAGCAAATGTATTCGCAAACAACTTAACGCATTTCATCGTTGGGCACCTCCTACAATTGGACAACATGTGTATATATATTAGTATTATGAAAATCTTCACTTACAAAATACATCATAACCAAACACACTACTATAACATTCCATAGTGAAATTGCAAGGCCATGCAACAGTTGCTCCAATGGCATCTCCAATTGTCACAAATAATGCATACATTCTAACCAAACGTTCATTTCTTTTTAGCGGTACTTCAATGTGTACTCCACACCAATTTGGTCCAATTTCTTCACCACCTACTTCCATGTTGGGGTCTAAGCTATGAACCCATCCTTTAGCTACAATCTCAGTAGGATCTGTTATGCTCTTTAGATAAATCTCAATTCCCTCCTAAATGTCAATTCAAGAAATGCTTAAAACAAAAAACAAGTATAGTTGAATGATCAAACAACAATGAATAAAAGACCACACATTTATTTCCCAATCTTCTTTGCTAGAAAGTATATAGACACAAATCATAATACTCTAGAAGATAGAAAGAAAAAAATGTAAATCAAATATTATCGTAACTTGTTAGAAAAAAATGAATACTCACAAAAATAATTAAAACAATTGAGTTTAGTTACCCGAATAGGTCGAGGTTGCTGGGCTGTCGTACGATGGTCTCTGGATGCAATGCCTACACTTTCACTTGAAGCATTAGGAACATTAGCATTACCTCTCAACTCCCTTAGCTCAGCCCTCATTTCTGCCATTTGATTGCTCAAACTCTCGTACTCAGTTCTCCATTGCATATTCTCCCTATGAGATGCAGAACGACTCAGAACTTCAACCCAAACATCAGATGTGCGGACACCTAACCCATACAAGCGTGCACGACCTTGTGGATCTTTTCCTAAAACTTTAGAAAGCACATCAATGGAGGTACCCCCATCTGCTAACCCTACTCCATTGGAACCAACTGCTACTCCTTCCTCTCCTAAAATTCCTACTCCTCCTCCCTCTCTTGTTCCTAAACCTTTTGTGGTTCCACCTGTTGTGGCCCCTGCTCCTACTTTGGTCACTCCCCTCTCTAAGAAAAGGAAGTTACCAACTTCCAAGCCAAAGGAGAACATTGTCAAACCTGCTCCGCCCAGGATGTGAGAAGATCTCACAGGGTAAGGAAACTCTCTGAGGCTGACAAGGCCAAGAATCTAAAGAAGCCTGGTGGGAAACCCACAACTGCCATCTCGTGTGATGATGAATAAGAGGAAGAATAACCTCAGCTTAAGCTAACAAGGAAGCCTAGGGCTCAACCAAGTACAACCCCTCAAATTGAAAAGGATGAGGAGCCACTGGCCAACTTGCTCATACAACTGAAAGGGAAGAAAAAGGTTGCTGAAGCTGGGCTTGAACCTGTTTTGGAAGAGGATAAATCTGAAGATAGCTATGAATCTGATGACACTGTTGCAGATGAGAATTTCAAGTTGGGTCGTGATGAACTTGAACAAGAAAAAGAAGATCAAACAATTGATGAACAAGCTGAAGAAGATACAGAAGCTGAACCTGAAAGGGAACCCTCTCCACCAAAGAATGTGCCTTCAGATGTGCACACATCCACGCGCACATCCTCCAAACTGGCTATCCAAAATGGTATCCCTAAAACTCTCTCCTCTACTGCTTTAACCCCTATTTCCTCTAAGTTTTATCTCTTGATGCCTCTGAAAGGCATGGGCAAATTGTGAACAAGGCTTTCATTGTAGAAATGAAGAGAGATAGGGAGAGTTTTTCCAAATTGGGTATAGATAATTTTTTTGAAGAGAGAGGACTATTTTTTAATGTTGATCATCCAATCCCTTTCCTGCCTAAACTTGTGCATGAGTTTTAGGCAAACTTATCTAAAGGATTGGACAAGCCTTCTTCTCCCGTGTTCTACACTGTCTATGTCAGAGGGAAATTCATTCATTTCTCTCCCTCTGTCATCAATGATTTCCTAGGGTTAGAAGAAGGATATGATCAGGTTTGTGAGGTTTCTGAGGGAGAGCTTGTGTCCACTTTAACCCATGGGAAGATTACTGCTTGGCCCATTAAACCTAAGGATCTATGAAGTGGTTCTCTTACTGTTGGTGTAGTGCCCTAGGCGTTTAGTTATGTTTGACTTATTATCTAAACCGCTATGTAATCGTCTTTATCATTTATTATAGAGAAAGTATTATTTGGTTCATTATATGTTTTGCATGTTTATTATATTGAACTGCGTCCCTATTTGTTGAGAACAACTAGTATAAGTTGGTAGTGGATAATCATGGAGATGATTATATGCATATGATGCACATTACACTTATGGATACTTGCTAGAGAACAAGTATTGGACATGACCTACCGATGAGATTTATGACATGGTCAATAGTCATATGTGTCATGAATAAATCTCATGATAGTCGTGTTATTGAATCCTTGTACCTGAGATTATCATCTTCTTCCACATGACGAAGACCGTGTTTGATATAGTCTAACCCTGTCTTTAATCGGATAGCAATAAGGGCTATGTTAGCATGATTGGAATCATGTAGGGAAGAATGATAAGTCAAGATGGGATTTGTCCCTCTTATGAAGAGAGATGTTTGCTTGGGCCCCTCGATGAATGATGTTGATGAAATGTGTGGCCACACTCAAGTGATTTGATAGAGATCAAATGCATTTGGATTATCAACATATTCGGAATCGAGAAAGCATTGAACGGAGTGAGTTTACATAAACCATGACTCATGTTCAATTGGACATCGTGGACAAAGGGATTATAACATTGGATCTATTGAGGAATCAAGCTTTGATGTTATATTAATTGGGTGGACATAATGATTTGCTAGAAGTCACTTATGTCTTGTGAGGTCGATGTTTCGACTCACTACCAACATAATATAATTCCTTTTGGGTCACACACAAAGAATGAATTTGATTCGGGCTGAAATTATGGATTCTGGACACTTGGGCGACCGCTGAGGTTCACTATGGGCGATCGCCCACAAATCAACCGTTGACTTGGGCGACCGCTCAGGTAGATAAGGGCGACTGCTCAGTTGGATTTCGAAAATAGTGTATAAAGGACTGTACAGGTGGGCGACCGCCCAGCCCAGGTGGACGACAACCCATGTCGATTTTCGAATAATACAACAAGCGTTGTACAACTGGGCGACCACCCAACCCTTGGTGGGCGACCGCCCATATCCCGTTTCAGCAATCTGTTTTGGCTTCAGAAAAGGTCTTTTCTCCCTAAAAGTTAGGGTTATTTATAAAGTATAAATATGTCCTTTTGCCCCAGCCATGACACACGAATTTAGGGACTTTGGAAACACAAATTCCTTGATTTTGATTGAGAATCAAAGATCAAAACACCCTAGATTCAATTCCATAATCAGCCATAGATTATTGAAAAGTGTTTCAATAATCAAGAGGATCATCTAGCAATCCAACAAGAAGGTGTTCTTGGTTCGTTCGCGTGTGGATTACCATTAAAGGGTGGTTACGTTATCACCTAAGGCTTGGATCAATTTATCACATTGAAGATCAAGGAGAAGTTTGAAGATCCGATTTGACATCAAAGTTCAAGACTTGAATTTTGAGATCTACATAGTTAAACTTCATCGCATTCGAGGTATGTAATTCTATTTCATGGTTTTTCTAATCTCTTCATGCTAGATAGATCATAGGGCTAGGGTTTTGATGTTATTTCTAAGTTCTTCCGCTGCGTTTGTAACCCCAAAACCCAACAGTGGTATCAGAGCCCTGTCTTGCCATGATTAGGATTGAAATTGCATGCTAGATTTAATTTGATTATTTGCTACCATACTACATGAAATAGATCTAGATTCCATGTGTTTTGTTTCTATGAAAAACAAGTATATGAGATATACCAAGTTCATGATTTATGATGAATTAATTATATTAATTTATCACATAGGTTAAAGATTTGTTTAATATGATTAATTAAATTGGTAATTTCTCAAAATTGAATCAAATTGTTTGTATGATATTTTGTGAAGCTCTATGTTCATGATTATGTTCACATGAGATCTATGTTACAACTATGCGATGTTTGTTACATGTTGAAAACCTTCTAAATATTTAAGTTTTATGCCATTCCTTGATTAGATCACTTGTGAAATTTAGGGTATTTTGATGTAGTTTTAGCCATAGTTGGGTGCATCATTATATCTTAGTTTGTGATCAAGATAAGATTATGGTTGATGTAGTTTTGGCCATAGTCAGGTGCATTGTTCCATGTCTTATACGTTTGAAAAAGGTTTTGACTTAATTGGTGATTTCAAATAAGATTTGACCCAAGGCATAGATGAGATTTAAAACATGTTTTTTGACATATGATGTCTAAGGAAATCTCATAAAAGATCTAAGAGTCATATAGTGATATGATTGATGTTTCTACCTAAATAGCTTGATTTCAAGTATTAGCTCAGTTAAACCGGAATTAAGTGAAATATGGATCTTAGCCTACTATAATTATATGATACATGTTTGTATTTGAAGGTGTATAATTTAGTGGGAGTATTTTTGAAATATATTATTTGCTCTTAGATGATAAATGTGTTGACATTGATATATTTTTATATTGTTTGCATATTTTATTGCAGAATGGCTACACACAATAATCAACCCCTGTCACTGCGATCTGTTCTTGAGAAGGACAAGCTTGAGGAGAATGGTACAAACTATTCTGATTGGATCAGAAGCCTTAGAATTGTTCTAAAGCAAGAGAAGAAACTGCACGTTCTCAATGAACCCATTCCACCTCAAACTTCTCCAAATGCTTCTAGGGCTGATAGGGATGCACATAAGAAACATAATGATGATTATATGGATGATGCATTCCTTATGCAAGCCACTATGTCTAAGGCTCTTCAGAAAGACCTTGAGCACATAGATGCAGCATTTGATCTTGCTGAGCGCTTAAAGGAAATGTTCCAAGTGCTAGCAAGAAATGAGAGGTATGATATGGTTAAGGCCCTAACTGCATGCAAGATGCAAGAGGGGAAATCGGTGGGAGCTCATGTCCTTAAGATGAAGGGTTACATTGAGCATCTCGATAGGCTTGGAAATCCATTGAGTTTGTAACTCGCCAAGGATTTGATATTGAATTCATTGCCTGAAAGTTATAGTCATTTTATTATGCACTATCACATGACTGGCATGGATAAGAATCTCTCGGAATTGCATGCGATGCTTAAGACCGCAGAGATGAATATCAAGAAGCCTAAAACCGATACTGTGTTAATGGTTAACAAAGGTAAAGGGTTCAAGAAAGATGGCAAAGGTAAAGCAAGTGTTGCTAAGCCTAAGGCAAAGGTTGCCGAAGCCAAAGAGGCTCCCAAGGCATCTCAAAAGGATGCGGTTTGCTACCATTGCCAAGAGGTTGGTCATTGGAAGCGCAACTGCAAGGCTTACAAGGAAGGCCTAAAGGCGAAGAAGAGCAATACGATTGCTACTACTTCAGGTATCTATATGAGAGATATTTTTCTTTCTATTTCTAGTTCATGGGTATTAGATACCAGATGTGGATCTCACATTTGTTTAAATGTGCAGGGACTGAGAAATAGGAAGCTACTCAAACAAGGTAAAGTTGACCTGCGCATTGGGAATGGAGCAAGAGTTGCTGCATTAGCCATAGGGACATATGATGTAACTTTACCTAGTGGCTTAGTACTTGCTTTGAACAATTGTTACTATGTTCCGAATTTGAGTAGGAATATTATTTTTGTTTCTTGTTTGGATAATGAGGGATATAATTTTCTTATTTCGAATAAGAAGTTTTATATTTATTTAAATGATATGCTTTATGGTATTGCAAATTCATTTAATGGCCTTTATGTTCTTGATGTTGATGAGAAACAAAATAGTGTTGAAAATGTTTATCATGTGGACAAGAAGTCTAAATCGAATGACGTGAACAACTCGTTCATGTGGCATTGCCGGCTTGGTCATATAAATGAGAAACGTATTTCTAAACTCCACAAAGATGGAATGATAGATTCACATGATTATGAATCATATGAGATATGCGAATCTTGTTTATTGGGCAAAATGACCAAACCACCGTTCACTAAGAGTAGTGAAAGGGCTAGTGACTTATTGGGCCTAATGCATACTGATGTATGCGGACCAATGAGTAGCATTGCTAGGGAAGGATTTCGGTATTTCATTACATTCACTGATGACTTATCTAGATATGGTTATGTCTATCTAATGAAGTCAAAGAGTGAATCATTTGAGATGTTTAGAACATTTCAAAATGAAGTACAAAATCAACTTGGCAAAACAATTAAAGCACTTCGATCCGATCGTGGTGGTGAGTATTTGAGCCAAGAGTTTGACAATCATCTCAAAAACTGTGGAATTGTTTCAGAGTTGACTCCACCCGGAATGCCACAATGGAATGGTGTTTCTGAGAGGAGGAAAAGAACCCTATTAGATATGGTTCGTTTGATGATGAGTCAAGTAGACCTTCCTATATCCTTTTGGGGACATGCATTAGAGACTGCTGCATTCACACTGAACATAGTCCCTACTAAATCGGCTCCTAAGACCCCACATGAGATGTGGTATGGAAGAAAACCTAGTTTGTCTTTCATGAGGATTTGGGGTTGCAAAGCTTATGTGAAGAGACTTGTCTCTGATAAGTTAGAACCTAAATCCGACAAGGTTATTTTTGTTGGTTATCCTAAGGAAACCAAAGGGTATTATTTTTATAACCGCAACGAGAACAAAGTGTTTGTTGCTCGATATGGTGCTTTTCTTGAGAAACAGTTTCTCCATAAAACATCTAGTGGGAGTAAAATTGATCTTGAAGAAGTTCAAGAACCCGAAAATAACATGGAACCGATAGTAGAGACTGAACCAACTCCACAAGAAGTTGTGGAACGGGTTCAAGATCCACAAGTTCATCGTAGATCGGATAGGTTACGATCCGCACCCGAGAGATATGGATTTCTCGTGTCGGAAAGTAATGAAGTGGAAGTCATTGAGAATGACGAACCTACTTCCTATCAAGAGGCGATGTCCGATCCCGATTCGGATAAATGGTTAGAAGCCATGAAATCCAAATTGCAATCCATGTCGGATAATCAAGTTTGGAATTTGATTGAGCCACCCGAAGGTGTAAAAACCATAGGGTGTAAGTGGGTCTTCAAGAAGAAGACTGACATGGATGGGAAGGTGCATACTTATAAGGCTAGGCTTGTAGCAAAGGGATATAGGCAAACTCATGGTGTAGACTATGATGAAACCTTCTCGCCTGTTGCCATGCTTAAGTCTGTTAGAATTTTGATTGCCATAGCCGCATATTATGACTATGAGATATGGCAAATGGATGTCAAAACCGATTTTCTTAATGGAAAACTGCTTGAGGATGCGTATATGACACAACCCTAAGGTTTTGTAGATCCACGAAATTTTAGTAAGGTGTACAAGTTGCAAAGATCCATTTATGGATTGAAGCAAGATTCTAGGAGTTGGAATCTTTGGTTCGATGAAAAAATCAATGAGTTTGGTTTTATCAAGAACAAAGATGAACCTTGTGTATACATGAAATTCAGTGGGAGCGTTGTGCTATTTCTTTTGTTGTATGTCGATGATATCTTACTAATTGGAAATGACATTCCTGCACTTGAGACTGTCAAGTCTTGGTTAGGGAAGTGTTTCTCAATGAAATATATGGGCGAAGCCGCTTATATCCTTGGTATCAAGATCTATAGAGATAGATCTAAGAGAATCATTGGTTTGAGTCAAAGTACCTACATTGACAAGGTTCTTAGAAGATTCAAGATGGAAAATTCTAAGAGAGAAAACTTGCCAATAGGTTATGGTGTTACTCTAAGTAAGACTCAGTGTCCTAAGACAATTGATGAACGAAAGAGGATGAATGATATTCCATACGCTTCGGCTATTGGTTCTATCATGTACTCTATGATTTGTACTAGACCCGACGTCTCGTATGCTTTGAGCATGACAAGTCGTTACCAATCTGATCTGGGTGAGAACCATTGGATGGTAGTCAAGACGACCCTAAAGTACTTAAAAAGGACTAAGGATGCGTTCTTGGTATTTGGAGGGATGGAAGAAGATCTTTTTGTAAAAGGTTACACAGATGCTAGCTTCCAAACCGACAAGGATGATTTCCGATCGCAGTCGGGATTTGTGTTTATGCTTAACGGAGGTGCGATATGTTGGAAGAGTTCCAAGTAGAGTACTATTGTCGATTCTACTACTGAGGCCGAATATATAGCGGCATCCGATGCAGCTAAGGAGGCGGTTTGGATCAAGAAGTTCATTAGTGACTTGGAAGTTGTTCCAAGTATCACTAATCCGGTGGAACTTTATTGTGACAACAATAGTGCCATTGCGCAAGCAAAGGAACCAAGGTCACACCAGAGATCCAAACATATACTTAGACGTTTCCATCTCATTCGAGAGTTCATTGATCGGGGAGACGTTAAGATATGCAAAATATCAACCGATGATAACATTGGGGATCCGCTTACAAAGCCCCTCGCATAGACGGAGCCTAGTGCAAGTGGGAGATTGTTGGTGTAGTGCCCTAGGCGTTTAGTTATGTTTGACTTATTATCTAAACCGCTATGTAATCGTCTTTTCATTTATTATAGAGAAAGTATTATTTGGTTCATTATATGTTTTGCATGTTTATTATATTGAACTGCGTCCATATTTATTAAGAACAACTAGTATAAGTTGGTAGTGGATAATCATGGAGATGATTATATACATATGATGCACATTACACTTATGGATACTTGCTAGAGAACAAGTATTGGACATGACCTACCGATGAGATTTATGACATGGTCAATAGTCATATATGTCATGAATAAATCTCATGATAGTCGTGTTATTGAATCCTTGTACCTGAGATTATCATCGTCTTCCACATGACGAAGATCGTGTTTGATATAGTCTAACCCTGTCTTTAATCGGATAGCAATAAGAGCTATGTTAGCACGATTGGAATCATATAGGGAAGAATGATAAGTCAAGATGGGATTTGTCCCTCTTATGAAGAGAGATGTTTATTTGGGCCCTTCGATGAATGATGTTGATGAAATGTGTGGCCACACTCAAGTGATTTGATAGAGATCAAATGCATTTGGATTATCAACATATTCGGAATTGAGAAAGCATTGAACGGAGTGAGTTTACATAGACCATGACTCATGTTCAATTGGACATCGTGGACAAAGGGATTGTAACATTGGATCTATTGAGGAATCAAGCTTTGATGTTATATTAATTGGGTGGACATAATGATTTGCTAGAAGTCACTTATGTCTTGTGAGGTCGATGTTTTGACTCACTACCAACATAATATAATTCCTTTTGGGTCACACACAAAGAACGAATTTGATTCGGGCTGAAATTATGGATTCTGGACACTTGGGCGACCGCTGAGGTTCACTATGGGCGACCGCCCACAAGTCAACCGTTGACTTGGGCGACCGCTCAGGTGGATTTTGAAAATAGTGTATAAAGGACTGTACAGGTGGGCGACCGCCCATGTCGATTTTCGAATAAGACAACAAGCGTTGTACAACTGGGCGACCGCCCAACCCTCGGTGGGCGACCGCCCATGTCCCATTTCAACAATCCGTTTTGGCTTCAGAAAAGGACTTTTCTCCCTAAAAGTTAGGGTTATTTATAAAGTATAAATATGTCCTTTTGCCCCAGCCATGACATACGAATTTAGGGCCTTTGGAAACACAAATTCCTTGATTTTGATTGAGAATCAAAATTTGTGGATATTGTAAATCTCCATCCAAGAATTTGTGGATATTGTAAATCTCCATCCAAGAAATGGTCCCTTCCTTAGCCTTCTCTCATTTCTCAAATTCTAATTGCCCAAAGAGTGAAAGCTGAAAAGGGTGAAACAAGAGTGAGTAAGTTTGATTTATTTAAAGAAACCAAAACCCTCCTGGATCCCAAGCAAAGATTTGTTGATCTCCCTTTAGGTATTGTTCCTGAAGCTCTCTCCAGGTCTCTTAATGAACAGCTTGTTGCCTCCCAATCTCATGCCAACTACCTAAAAGCAAGGCTCCCAAGATGGCAGACTAAACTTTCTAGTCAAAAAGGGGGAGAAGATGGAGAAGCTGCTGCCGAAGACAATACCAATCCTACTTTTGTATACTCTGCTACTGATCTGTCCTCATGGAGAAGCTGGGATCTGTGAATCTCAAGGGAAATTTAAAATAGTTTGATGTTTTGTGATGGTTCCATAAAATTTTTTTATTTTTGCTTTTAATCTTTGTTAATTTAAAAAGGGTCTATAATCCCTAAATACTCTACTGAATGGTTGCTTTAATTTATATTTGTTGAACTGCAATTTTAGTACTAACTTGTTCTATGTAGTTTTATGTGGATGTGTTGACACATCTGCACACACATCCATTCATGGGGAGTTTTCAAAACTGATAATGTTCGTCATTATAATCTAATCATAAACCTTTAGTTTTGATCAGAAAGTCCAAAATAGGGGGAGATTGAAAGAGTGAGATTTTAGGAAACATTTTGTTTCCTATTTCGAACCAAAGTGGGATATTTGGTAAGTTGATTTTGTGACTTTCATGGAAAGATTTATAATTGTCCTATTATGAAAATGACATTGTTAATATTGTAAATATCTTCTATTTATGTACATATATTTATATTAGGGCTAACCTACTAACAAAATCTATTTCCTTGTGAGTGTGCTTTATGTTTCCTTGTAGGAATTGAAAACTCACATATGGAAAGGTTTTGGATTCGTGAAGATCTTCTCAAGGTGCCTATAAATACAAGTGATCGGCCTGAGAAGACACAGCTTTAGAGAATCATTTTGGAAGACAAATACTTTTGTACTTCGCGGATTCTATATTGTCATTTAGGTTGTGAGTGAAGGTTGTGTCTTACATCCGAACTCACATCTAGTTTTTCATCAAGTTCTTTGTTTTACTTCTAATTAGAATAGGATCTACTTGGAAAAGGAAGATTGTTCTTATCGTAGAAGGTTATTAGAACATGTTTAAGTATTTTAATATTTTTGTTTTCACTTATTAGTGTTTTTGTAAGCAACACAGTTTTTAATAGTGAAAAGTTTTTGGGCGTAAACCTTGTTTGCTGGGATCAAAATCAGTAAACGTTTATAATTCTTGTGTTTTATTATTTTATTCCGCTACTTAATTGTGGATGTGTGGACAGTTGTATCTCACATCCGTACTCACATCTGTGAACTGTTGAGTTGATTAGGTTTCCTAGCTACATGAAATTTTCAATTGGTATCAGAGCCAACTCTCTAAATATTACTATTACTGAGTGTTGATCCAGAAAGTGTAGTCATAATGGAATGCCAAAATCATCAAAACATGCCTCATGTCTTGGATGACACAAATTATTCTATTTGGAAGTCTAAAATGCGTAATTACATCAAAGACATTAATGAAAGGGCATGGATGTGTATTCTTGTGGCCTGGCGGTTCTACTATGGAGAAAATCCCTGAATCTGGTGTTGGTGAATCTGTTTTTGAGAGAAAGCCTGAAGAAAGGTGGAATCTTGATGAAATACATGCTGCTAATTACAATTCTAAAGTCATGGGTGCTATTTCCAGCCATGTTTCTGGAAATATGTACAAGCTTATCACCAATGAAAGCATAGCAAAGAATGCTTGGGACATCTTACAAATGCAATGTGAGGGGATTCCGAGTGTTAAATCTACTAGACTTAGGATTTTAATGGATAGGTTTGAAATACTTATAATGGAAGAGACATACGATATAGTCTCTTACGCTGCAAAAATCCATGAAATTTCGAATGAGTGTACGAGTCTGGGAGAATCTATCTCTAATGCCAGACTTGTGAGTAAGATTTTGAGGACCTTACCTGAAAGGTTCAATATAAAAGTGGTTGTTATAGAGGAGACTAATGACACCAACACAGTAGGATTAGATAAAATTGTTGGAATTTTGACTGTGTTTGAGCTTAATCTCGAGTCTCAGAAAAAGAACAAGGCCATAAGCTTTGCCCTCAAAAGCTCAGCTGCTGTCCCAAAAGAGCTAGTTGAACTCTCATCAGAAATTGACAAGTCAAATCTTGAAGATGATGATGTAGCCCTTATCTCTAAAAAATTCAGTTCCATACTGAAAAACAAAAGGATGAACAAGGTTCCAAATAGGCCTACTCCCAGTGCTACTGAAAAACCAAAACCTAGCACTGAGAATGGGTTCAAAAGGCCAAACCTTGAGAATAAAAAATCCTCTGATTCTGTGCAATGCAGGGCATGTTGTGGCTTTGGTCACTATGTTAATGAGTGTGCTAACACACTTAAAAGGAAGGGAATGAGCTTAACTGCCTCTCTGAGTGATAGTGAGGATGAGGAAGAAGTGGCTAACATGTCTATAATAAATTTCCATTATGTGTTTAATGCTCATTTTGTAGAAATTGAAGAAGGAGTTTCTGAGGAAAATGTGGATGTGGTCCCAGATGTGTACACATTTGCTGACACATCTAACCTGATTTTTAATTGCTTCTCTGTAAAAGGAGATTCTGATGATGAGGATAGGGACATTCCCTATGAGGAACTCTTTGCAACCTACAAAGAACTGCATGCTGATCGGATAAAGAGGATGGACAAGATTGAGGTACTTGCTAAGGTAAATAAGTCTCTTTCTGATAAATTAGCTGTGTGTGAAGATGAAAAATCCATACTTTCAAAAGATAATGATGATAAAAAAGATACCATTGCCAAATTAGAAGTTCTAGTAACCAAAAGAGAAGTAGAGCTTGAAAATTTTAAAACTAAGTTTGAAAAAGATGAAAGTACGTTGACCAAGTTAAATACTGGTAAGATGAAACTTGATGAAGCTCTTGCTCTTGGTCAAACTGGAAAATCTTGCATTGGGCTTGAAAAACACAACTTTGTAAAGGAGGGATGTGAGACTTCTAAAGCTAATAAAAAGCCAATTTTTAGTACTAAAAGGCCAAGGAGAAGACACTATATCTGTCATTACTGCCTTGCTCCTGGGCACACTAGACCATTCTGTTACAAGCTAAAAGCTGACAAAAGGCTGGCTGTATGAATCAATCTCAGTTGTGTTCCAAATGTATACACATCCTGGTACACATCCTAGTACACATCAGCATGAGCACCACAAAAAGAAATTTGAAACTAAATGGGTGGCTAAACCAAGTGCTACATGCAATGTTGTCTACTCTTCCCTCAAGAGTAGTGTCTCTGGTTCATGGTATTTTGATAGTGGGTGCTCTAGGCACATGACTGGGAACCAAGATGTCCTAATAGACTATAAGCTAATCAATGGGGAAAAAAGTGAATTTTGGTGGTGGTGCACAAGATAAAATCATTGGGAAAGGAACCTTGGATGTTAAGGGTCTCCCAAAATTGCACAATGTATACCATGTGAAAGGCTTGAAAGCCAACCTGATTAGCATCGTCAGCTATGTGATGATGACCTTTATGTGAAGTTTGATAAATACTTGTGTGAGGTGTTTGATAATGAAAATAAGTGTGTGTTAACTGGTCCTAGGTCTGCTGATAATTTGGTGACAACTTTTCTTGCCTAAGCTCCAAAGCTAATGATGTCAATCTATGACACCAAAAACTAGGGCATGCTAGTAGAAGAAAATTGGAGGAACTTCAAAGGTTTGAAGCTGTAAAGGATTTTCCTAAGCTGAACTTCAAGAACACTGATCTTTGTGGTTCCTGTCAAAAAGGAAAACAAACAAAATTCTCACACAAAAAGGTCCAACAGTGCTCCACATCTAGGTGTTTGGAGTTGATACATACTAAGAGAGTTGGAAGTTCATCAATATTGGAATCATCCTCCCATTCATATTATTCCGGAGGGACCAAACTTGTATCTTGCCCCCAACCCCTTGCAACCTCTACAATCTTACTTATTTGTTCTTCGAGCCTATTTAAAGCTGCAGTTTTTTGCTGTCATTGTTGAAGATTTTCCTCCTGCATTCTTATCAAAGCCTCCTGCCATGGTTACATTTTAGGTTGCGGGGGATCATAAGAATGTGTCTCATAACTGTTCCATGCATGGTTTGAATGATTTCCCCACCCTTGTGTATCACAATTAGGGGAATAATTATATTGTTATTGCCATGGCTGAAACGAACTTATCTCTTGTACCTGTGGAGAATACTCAGGAAAATATGCCCTAGACAGACAATTAATAGTAGTATGATAATAATCACCACAATTAGCACAATGCACAATTATAGGTGTTCATTCCATACATCCTCAAAGAGTATCTCACACATTAGTTTTAAACAACTAAAAAAAAAGAAAATAATAAACGAAAATTATTTACAATACACTAACAAAATTAACTTATTATTCGCAACAAGTCCCCGGCAACGGTGCCAAAAACTTGATGGATAAAATCCTCTTGTAATAAAAACCTTGCAAGTGTACAAGTACCGAAGTAGCAGTGTATAAAAGTAAGGGTCGAACCACAGAGACTTGAGTGAATACAAGTTAATCTAATTAGTGTAAAAGTAACCAAGAGGTTTTTGATTTTGATTGATTAAAATAAACTAAATTGAAAAGCAAATAAATTAAACTAATGACAATAAAGCAAAAATTGAATTCAAGATTGACAACGGGATTCACGTATTGGGTTTCACAATACATTCACTTTATGTTAATTTATTACATAAAGAAGACATCAAGTTTATTCTAGGGTTCATTCACAAAATCATGAGTTAGGACGGTTTTGTGTGCGATTTGCAACTCAAATATTCTCTTTTTATTATACTTTCAGTTACGTTTAATATAATAATCCAAGAAAGCCTTAAGATCGAAAGAATATACGAACCTAAACCAATTGATTTCAGTTACGTCCTCAATTAGGTCTAAGTAGTAAAACTATGGTCAATATATCTTTGCCCGAGTTACCGTAGCAATGGATACCCACAAATTCTAGGGCCAAAAATATCTTAACATAAATCTGAAACCCTAAAACGAATTAAACATATTTTACCACTCTAGAAAGAAATTGAATTATTAATGAAAAATTATAGCATAAAGATCATGTAATGTTATTCCCAATCCGCAAATCAAATATTTAGCTACTCATATTCACAATAAAATTACAAAATTAAAATAAATAAATAAAACCTGGACTTCGAATCGTAATAAAAATGGCAAACAATGGAACTCTCTTCCTGTTGCTGTGCCTCGGAATAGTATTCTCCTCCTTCAAAAACCATGCTTGAATTTATATACTAACCTAGGTTGCAAAGGTAGCAAAAGCCGTGTAATTCAGGCCCAAATCCAAGCCCAGATTGCCAAGCTGACTTGTGATCATGAGTCGTGCCAAACAGCCCAACTCGTTCTAAACCTTGATTCTTCATCTTCAGCTGTAGCCCATGTCCTAAGTCACAGCCCAGCCTCGGCCAGCCTCCTGCTTCTCTCGGCCAGCTGCTTGTTCCCTTGGTCAACAAATGCCTTGGCCGGCCACTGTATTCTTCTTGGCCCAGCACTTGGCCAACCTTTTCTTGACCTTGGCCCCCATTTTGGATTTGTTTCGCATCGCAAGTGTACCATTGCACTTTGGTCACTATACTTTACTCTGTTGCACTTTGATCCCTGAGCATTTCAGAGTTTCACTTTGGCCCATGAACTTTCATATTATCAAATTCCTCCCAATTTTCCATAATTCCAGTTTGGTTCCTGAATTTCCAAGATTTACATTTTGGACCTTGAACTTCATAATTTCATTTTAGTCCCACATTTTCCAGAATTGCAATTTGGTCTCAAAATTTTTGAAGTAGGCTCAAATCCTCTATTTTCAGCATTGTTGCACATCAACCCCTGAACTATCAAAATTCCCAAGGTTTTGAGCATAAAATAAGCTAGGAACATAGGACAATCCTTTCTGAAATGCCCCATCTCTCCACAACTCATACACTTTCCCTGCTTACTCCAATAACTGTCTTCTAAGTGTCCCACTTTCTTACACCAATTACAAACAGTGCCAAATTTGCTTGATACAGGTCGAGTAGAAACTGTAACTGTTCCTCCCTTAGCCACTCCAGAAGTTGAGGATTTAGGCTGATTCTTGCTCTGACCTGAACTCTGGCCTGAAAACTTAGCTTCCACTACCCTCAAATTTACCTCAATGTTCCTCAATATCATTCTCAATTCTGTATGCCATATTAACTACCGCCTGGTAATTAGGAAAATCGTGAGTCAACAACTGTTTTCTGAACTCCAACCTGAGTCCCTTGACAAACCTGTAAACCCTCCTGCTCTCATCTGGTACAAGATGTGGACAATACCTGACTAACTCTGTAAATTTTGCAGAATATTGGGCCACTGACATTACCCCTGCTCAAACTTCAGGAACTCTACCTCTTTCTTGTCTTTGGTAATCACAGGAATGAAGTGCTCCTTGAATTTCCCAATAAAGTTATCCAAAGTCTGGGGCGTATGATCCCGCTCCCAGCTTTCCTTCAGGATTTGCCACCAATGCTCAGTAGGACCCTCCAACTTGAACGCTGCACATCTGACTTTTTCTTCATCTGTACTCTCCATTGCCACAAAAATCTTAGTCATGGCTTTCAACCACCTCTCTGCTATCAATGGATCTGGATTCCCGTTGAAACTTGGTGGAGATAACTTGATAAACTTTTCTAATCCCTGTGTCGGCCTTACCTCAGGTTGCTGCTGTGCTCTACCCTGAGCTGCCATATTCTGGAGGAATACTCGAAATATAGCCATCATCTCTGCATTCTGGTCTCCTCCAGCACCCTGATCACCAATGTTCCCCTGTTCCCTCTGTTGGTCATCCCCAGTTCCAGCCATTACAATAATCCCTGCATTAAACACTCGGCGTCAGATATCACACACTCCCCCTTAGACTAGACATCTACCCTTGACTTCTAGCCAAAGCTCTGATACCAACTGTGGGCTACTCCCAACTCCCGAGACCTATAAACTCGTGTCCCAGGATGGAGAATCCCAAAACATACCATTTCAAAAAAAAAACTTTTCTTTACTTTAACTTGAAAAGTATACAACCCTTTTTGAAAATCATTTCAAAATAACCTCTTTACTCGGAGGCGATATATACACCTGTTTGAAACCAAACACAACCTGTTTTTACAAACTATACAACTGGTAAGTCTTACACAAGCCAACCATAAAACAAACCAATCCCAAACTGAATTATAACATAACTCAACTGAAACATGTTTATGAAAGTTTTATATACAAAACCTTTCCCCAAAAGAATAACAACCATGACAATCCCAAATCCCCAAGACAATACATATCATAACAACCAAAAGATGTCCAAACACCTTCCCCGGCCTCACTAGTCCGGTCTTCCTGTCCCAGCGGGATCTAAAACAATAAAGGGAGAAGGGTGAGATAAAATCTCAGAAAGCTATTATGTATGCAACAAGATGCCATACAATATGCAACACTTAAACAGGTTGCTCAACAAATATGCAACACCAATTAGGTTGCTCAATAACCACATTGGAAAAACAGTAAACACTTTACGTTACCTTTCCCTTTACCTTGTTCCATCTGAATCATAAGTAGTACTACGGCGGGAGTTATACTCCTCTCATTTTGTGAACTGCTAGTGCACATCCACATCTTATACGACCCCTTACAGAGATCCATATAAGCTAACTCGCTATCTTGTGAACGGTCGAGCCTATCCACAGAAGCTGAACCCCCTCTCCGTGGCCACAGAAGGGAGTGAACGGTTCAAGTATAAGGCAATCCAAACACCTTATAAAATATTTTCTCATAAGTGATGGTATCCCCTATACTCCCGAATCTCAGCTGATACAACTATATTCAAGCACATAACAGATACTTGAAATTAAGTCCACCCAATGGGACATGAACACATATATAAATAACATGGTACTGCAACTCATGTTCAACAATTGAAACAGTGCAACACGTATTTAAACACTATGTGCACAACCAACTATGAACATGTAAACACTTATGGCACAAAGTATATCACATAAGTCCTACATATTCGTTACACAATATGTAAACCAGTAACAGGGTATTACCACTCCTGTCCAAACCAAGTAAATAGTGCACTACACATTTTAGGCACTATAAGAACAAATAACACTATACAGGTTATCACGTAAGGATACAACATCATATAAGTAACCCTACGCGTTCATTATACAACACTAAACACCTTCTCTTAAGGTTCCAAGTTCACATACCAAGTTTTTTTTAACTTTGGTTCAAGTTTCACATTTGCCTCTCAAGCATTTTCAAGACATTATTTAAAGTCTTTCCCCTTATCCATTTGGACTATTTCAAGTTCCATTGGGAAGTACTAAAGTTGTACTAGAATCAGGGGGGTTGAAAAGTGTTCCATTATATGTTGGTTAGACTAGGTGTTCAAGGCCTAGAAAAAGGTTCAAGGCCTAGAAAAAGGTTCAAGGCTGCAGACTGCTCCCAGTTAGGCATGAAGTGTCGCACTACACAACCCTCCATTCTGGGTTGACAACATCAGCACCATCATTAATACTACCAGTTCTCAGTCCAGCTACTGCAAGGTTATTCCACTTCACTATACATGTATTATAGCACATAAATATACACTCTTCAAGCCATACAACATATATACAACCACTTTCCAATTATCAAACCTTCTTTAATCAATAATCAACCCCTAAGCTATCTCCTCTCATTTTACTTCTGTTCAGTTCATGGCTTCTTCAATTACAAGCCATAAACTTATCAAAATTCATCAGAGATACATCACATACTCAGCATATCATCTTTAAACCAAGCATGAACAGGTAGAGAAAGAAAACATAACAACTTACCAACTTTTACCGAAATAAAAGAAAGATATAATCGGCTCTACGCGCTCTAAACACCTTCCTTAGCAATAATTTGAAGTTGGAATCGACAACCAAGCAAACTCTGAATTTCTGGGATTTTTGGAAGTTAAACTAGGGTTTGGCTCTTTCTAGAACATAAAAACCATGGAGAGAAACTGAGGAGGTGAAGAATGGCTTCATGAAGAAGTGAAATTACCCGGGATTTCGCGCGGACGCGAAACGCGGTTGTCTTTCGCGGGGGGTTGGTGTCTGAGACCTCGCTTCATGGGAAGGAAAATGAGGAGTCGCCACGCGGTTTTTTGTATTTTGAGCCCAAACGTTGAGAAACGGCTATTGTGAAAAGGTGTCGTTTTTATTGGTAGCAAAAACTTAGGAAAAGGCTTTGAAAACAGGGGATCATTTTTATTGGTAGCAAAAATGAGTAAAAAGCTTTGAGTACCAGAGATTGTTAGGTTCGAAGGTCACGTTATGTTTCGGGAAGAGTATTACGAGATCACCCGAAACGCCTCGCATGACGAGTCTTTCTACCTTTCTCGAAAACGTGTGTGTGTGTATGTGTTTTAAAATGGGGGCTTGAATGACAAGCTTAATCTTGGTTTGAATGTCAAACGTTGATTAGGTGACCTTGTTTGAAAAGACGAGCGTTTGAATGACAAACGTCGGTTTTGAGTTTGAAATGAGCGTTTGCGTGGCAAACGTCGATTTTGAGCTTTTGAAAGAGAGTTTGAAGGACGAATTCCGGTTTTGAACCGGGCGAGTCATTGTTAACGATTTTTACGGGAAAAATCGTATTAAATGATTTTATGTGTCAAATGGCGGCTTTTAGTTTGAAGATGAGCGTTTGGAGGCCAAACGTCATTTCCCCCATTTTGAAAGAGAGTTCGAAGGACGAACTCCAATTTTGAACCGGGCATTACATTGTTAATGATTTTTACGGGAAAAACGCGTATTAAATGACATGCAATCAACGAATCGGGTTGCGACTCGGACTTTGAAAAGTAAATACTATCACGATCCAAACGGGTCGGACTTTGTAAATGACAGTATTTAAAGCAGTATCAACGGAATCAAACGATCCGAAATTGTAAATGACGATCAACGAGCCAAAACGGCTCGGAATTGTAAATGACGATCGATGAGCCAAAACGGCTCGGAATTGTAAATGACGATCAACGAGCCAAAACGGCTCGGAATTGTAAATGACGAAAAGTAAGTGACGATCGACGGATCGATCGATCCGGAATGGTAAATGACATAAAAAGTAAACGGAACGGGGTCGGAACACCGTTTTAACCCGTGATTACTTCTCTTACGGGAAGAGAAGAGGATCGAGGGGCTAAAACGTATCGGACCCCGTTAGACGGAGGCGTCTACATTTTAATAACGTTGTTCGAAACGATTATAGCGACTGGCGCGTAAACCGAGACGAAACGAGAGATTTAGAGAGAGGGAGTTATACCTATGGCTAGGGTCGACTCCTTTGGCTCGGGGGGTGTGTACGGGACACGGAAAGTAGTTTGAAACGGTGTTTCAGAGTGGTGAGGGGTGTATTTGATCGAAATACGGAAGTTTCACGCGAATCGAGACAAAACGGGAGCTCGGGAGGGGTGAAACTGCTTAGGGCCGAGGGGTAGAGTGATTTTGGGAGTAAAAATCTTCCTCTCTTGGCTTTGACAGCAACTTCTATTTATAGGTGAAAAATGCAGTAAGAGTCCGGACGGACTTAGGCATTTTCCCAGTGTTTTTGGTATTTTGGAATTTTGAGGGCTTCTTGGCAATTTGAAGAAAATTTGCAGGGAGTCGGTCGGACTTTGGACGAAATCCGGGGTATTTTGGTCTTTTGGCCTTGATTTGTGATTAAAAGGTGACTAGAGGGAGGTGGCATGGCTGCCACGTGCCCTGTGAGTCACCAAAGGTGTGGGAGTTCGTTCCCCGGTCCCGGTTTTGTCCGTTTTTTAAAATAACAGTCCGAAAAATGTCCGAAATGCCCCCGGAAAGTCTTGCGGAAAGTGCGTTTTCAGGGGAAAGCCGTACTTTTACGTGTGATGACACGTGTTAAGTACGCTTCGACGTCGGGATGCACGAGGCAGTCCGGGACGTCTCGTTGGCATGGCAACGGGGAGTTTAACGAGTTCCGGTTAACCTGGAGCGAGCCAGTTAACGGATTTCGGTTAACTTTCTGACGGATTTTGACGATCCGGATTTGGGTACTTACAGTTAGCCCCTCAGCGACGTCTCCTCCGAAGGAGGTGGGGTCGTTGAAAAAGATAAGGATCCAAATCGGGATGCCTTACTTTGAAAGACCTGGGCGGTCAACTGGCTGGACCCTTAGCGAAAGGATTCCTACGTATCCCGAGCGGGAATCAAGCCGATCGTAGTTCGTAGGTACAAGGGCCGCGCGTGGGGACCTTGACCTGAGCGAGACTGTTTGGAGGCGTCTGAACCTGAATGAGACCATTGCGAGGTACCGGAACCTGAATGGAGACTATTGTGAGGTACCGGAACCTGAATGGAGACTATTGTGAGGCGTCTGGACCTGGGATCCCTGAAACCTTCGAGGGCGTGTGGTGCCTCAGACCGGAGTGGCTGGAGCTTACGAGGGCGTGTGGCGCCTCAAATCGGAGTTGCTGATACTGACGAGGGCGTGTGGTGCCTCAAACCGGAGTGAACGAGGGTACGCTTATCCTGGGACGAAGGCGTTCGTGCCTTGGGTGCTGGGCTTACGATGACTGCCGGAGTTTATCTGCGGGGATACGGTAACAATAATGGGAACGGTTGTGTTAAACTGGCGTTATTAACAACTCAGAAGGATCAACGTTTCTTCTTTAGAATCCTGCTGGGGATGAGCATTCGGGCTTACCTTAATGGCCGAAGAGGGATTGTTGTGCGGGCTTACCTTGATGGCCGCTGCAGTGAGACGATCGGGCTTACGAATGGCGGCCGGGGAAGTGAACGATGGTGAAAACTACTAGAAATTTTAACGTCGGGAGACGGAGATGCAATTGGAATGTCCGGAGACATGATTGAGCGTTTGAACGTCAAACGTCAACTAGGGATTGAATTTAACGTCAGGAGACGGAATTGTAACTGGAAAGTCCGAAGACATGATTGAGCGTTTGAATGTCAAACGTCAACTGGGGATAAAATTTAACGTCTGGAGACGGAATTGTAACTGGAATGTCCGGAGACATGATTGAGCGTTTGAATGTCAAACGTCAACTGGGGATAAAATTTAACGTCTGGAGACGGGATTGTAACTGGAATGTCCGGAGACATGATTGAGCGTTTGAATGTCAAACGTCAACTGGGGATTGAATTTAACGTCAGGAGACGGGCGTTAGTGAAAACTAACTGGGAATTTAACGTCTGGAGACGAGCGTTAGTGAAAACTAACTGGGAATTTAACGTCTGGAGACGAAGCGTTAGTGAAAACTAACTGGGAATTTAATGTCTGGAGACGAAGCGTTAGTGAGAACTAACGGGAACTTTAACGTCTGGAGACGATCGTTAGTGAAAACTAACTGAGAATTTAACGTCTGGAGACGAAGCGTTAGTGAAAAAACGTCTGGAGACGAGCGTTAGTGAAAACTAACTGGGAATTTAACGTCTGGAGACGAAGCGTTAGTGAAAACTAATTGGGAATTTATCCTCAGGGGATAGGGTGTTAGAAATGTCTAACTGGCGGGAAATTTTACACTTTTGGGGGCCAAAAGGAGTAAAATTGGAACTGCCAAAAATTGAGGGACTGAAATGGAAGGAATCTTTTTAAATTGCAGCAGGAGTCCGGCCGGACTTGGACTGAATTTGACCAGGTTCAAATCAGCTCCAAGTCCGATGCAAACCATCCCTTTTCCCCCATTATTTCCGACGAGATAGAGAGAGAGGAGAGAAAAATTTCCACCCCAAATTGCAAGATTTGCTCAAATTTGTGAAGGAAAATTGCTATGAAAGGTGATTGGGAACCAATGGCTCGTCATGGAAGGACCGATGACGAAAGAACGCGGTTGATTCGGACCATTCGAACCATCATTCATCCATTGAATCCGGCGGAGTTTTACCCGGCTAGGGATAGACACAACTCCAAGGGAGGGATCAAAAGACAAGTAAGCTTCCTTCAAATTCCATTAATTTTAAGAATGTGCATTCTTTAAATGTTAGAAATTTGATTAGGAATGAACTAGGGATTTTGGTGCCCGGATTGGGGCTTTTGACCTTGCTATGAACCTTTGTCGAAATTGACTAGGATGTAGTTCAATTGACGTTATGGGTAAATGACATAAAAATTTTGGTTGCAAAATTCCATGTCTAGATGCATTTTCTAAAATTAAAGTAGCTTTAATTCGGGACAGAGTAAATTTTTGAAATGTTCGAAAAGATTTGAAAGTTCCGGTTTCGACGGAGTTTTCGAAATGTTTTGAAAGTTCCGGATTCGACGGAGTTTTCGAAATGTTTTGAAAGTTCCGGATTCGACGGAGTCTTCGAAATGTTTTGAAATCTTGGACCGTCAATACTCCAACCGGGATGGAAATATTTTAGGAAAGGAATAAGAACTGACATTGCATTGCATCATTCTGACATGCGTCGTGCATTCTGTTGATGTTGCTATTGTCTTGTTCACCTGCAGGGGCGAGGGACGGTTGATACCCACAACCAGAAGAGTCGGGGTGCCTTTGAGGCAGTGCGAGCGTTGTGGGAGGCCTTCCCGGACGTGGCTCGAGAGGGAGAGAGGAGTCAGCAGCAGCTGGTGCTTGACTCTGGGTTGGTTGGGTTTATCAGTGCGGTTGCTGCGATAGCTGCGACGCCGAGGGCCAGGTCCATGTATGTAGCTCTGAGCGAGTATTGGTGGGATACGACCCATACTTTCCATTTCAGGTGGGGGGAGGCGACGGTGACTCCCACGGATTTTGCTGCTATCACTGGGTTGTCGACCTATGGCAACACGCTGGTGTGTGTTGACAGTTACACCGGAAGCGGTTATGCGAGCCGCTTGGGTTTTGACATTACCGATGCCGGGGCTTAGGCATTCGGTACAGGCCGATGGAGAGGCATTTGGAGGCGGGTATCGCCGATTATTTGGATGGGTCTTTGAGGATGACCGCGGAGCGCCTGGCTCGAGGGTTCATTTGGTTCGCGTTGTCAGCGACTTTGTTCCCGACTTCTGACACATCCTGTCACTTCCCTCTGCTCGGGTCGTTGACGACTTAGATGCCGTGAGGGGGTTCGCATGGGGGGAGGCTGGACTGGCCGAGCTCTACCATTCCCTGGACAGATTCTCGCGAGGAGAGGAGAACTCCTTGAGCTGCTTCACACCCGTATTGGATGTAAATTCACGTCCTTTTCCTCTTCCTTGTCTCTTTTATGTACTCGTATGTATCTGCTCTGTAGCTGACATAACTTTCCATTTGCTTGACAGGTCTGGTGCTATGAGGTGTTCAGTCCGCAGGATTGGGACATCAAGGAGGCGTATCGACCCCTGTTCCCTGCCATGCTGGTTTGGCAGAAGAAAGCGAAGAGGGCGGTCTCGTCGAGAGTCGGCACTCGAGTGTCATACGAGGAGGTATCTCTGGCACTGAATCGGGAGTTCTCCGAGAGGATCCAACTGACCTGGTGGAGTCGGTTTCACTATGGCGTGGTTCAGGTTGCTAGCGAGGTGACGCGGCGGAGGAAGCTCCTGGTGGGACTTCATTGCGACTCTATGTATCTGGGGGAGCGGGTGACCCGTCAGCACGGCTCGGGGTCCATTCCGTTGGTGCCGGTGGATCCTCCTATGCACATGCAGCATCCTCGGGAGATGCCGATGGAGGAGTTGGAGAGGTATAGACAGGGCGCATTATATACCGAGTATATCATAGCGGGGGCTGCCTATGATACTTTCTTGAGGATGAGGCTGAGGAGCCCACAGGTGCAGCATAGGGAGGGCGATGGCCCTGGGTATCCCCAAGATCTCCCGCTCCCACGCGCTAGGCCGGGCGTATGAGGACTCGGGCCGGTTCGCGCGAGCGACTTGTGATCCCACTCCCGGATGAGCCGAGACCACGATACGGGGTGACCCCAATGCTTCGGTGAGCACTTTTGATTTTACGCATTTGATAGTAGTATTACGCAAATGTTGCATACGTACTTTACGTTCGTCTTCGATGACCTTCTGGTTCGCAGGTGTCTGGCCGTACGTACAACGACGCTATGAGGCTGGTGGACGGGTGGTCTGCCTATGCTAGGAGGCTCGTGGCGTTCATGCGGTGCAGTTCCCGGAGGAGCGTGGATGTCCGTGAGCCGAGGCCGTCTAGGCCGAGAGGTTCGCCTGCTCCCACGGCTGGTGGGGAGGACTTTGCACAGGGATTTGGCCAGTTCGCGGGTGGAACGGCTGGATTTGGAGCTCATTCTTCTTCGCACCCGGGGTGCGAGAGGGGAGAGTCCTCGAGTTCGCATACGCTGAGGAGGCCTTTTGCATATTCCCGCCTGGAGGAGTTTGGCGAATTCCTGCTTGCGACGGATCCGACAGCGGCGGAGCAGTGCGTCGAGTGCTCGGATGACGAGCAGGACTCGGAGTAGTCCTTTTTTACTGCTTTCTTTCTTTCTCTCTTTTTTTTATGTATCGTCTGGAACAATTTGATTTGAACTGTATTCGAAAAAGGGCGCCCGTGGGGCGGAACCTGTACTTCGCACATTTATTCTGTGATCACCTTCTGTTATTTTTGGCAAATAAGGAAGTAGGTTAATCAAAAATAAATAAAATGAGACATGCATTAAAAATTGAACGGGTGAAAAGTTAAGCCTACATGCACTGATTATTAATTATTTGCACTGTTGCACGAGCCCGGGGCGGAAGGGATATTGACTTTGGTTGAATGAAACTAGGGGCAACACGCAGGTTTCATAAAGGATGAACAGGGAGTTGTTTGGAATTGTTTCCAATTCAGGAGCAGCTGGCTGCAGAGTTGACCAAGTCAACTGCAGAGGGAGTCCGGCCGGACTAGGAGTGAATTTCCAGATTCTTTAAATTGCAGTTTCAGCTTTGCAATTTGTAAGAAACTGCGCATTGCTTTTGATCAGTTTAGCTGAATTCTCTCAAATTTCTTAGGCTTTCCTTCACTTTCGTCATGGCTCCCTTTCCCAAGCTATCGTCTCGGATGCAAGAGAGATACTTGGACAATTTTGATCGTGGGTGCGGAACCACACGAGGCGTAACAAGGTGTTTTTCGAAGGTACATTACGGGATTAAATCTGTTTGGGCTTTGAAGGAGCTCATGCGGATTGGGATCTTTTGAGAGCCGCGTCTCGCTTCTGGGACGTACGGAGGAATGTGTACAGCTTTTCGTACAACGAAGTCACTCCTACGTTTGAAGATTTCCGAGCCATTCTGGGAGGACCTGAGACGGAACAGCTAGTTCTTCCGTATGCTGGTGGCATGGCCACTGTTGAGAAGCTAGTGTCTTTGCTTGGTATCTCGGCTGGAGAAGCATATGGGATGCTGATACTGGATACTGATTATGTTGACATTTCGGGACTGCCTGAAAGGTTTGCCAGAGCTGAGGGGAGCGTCTTTTCGTGGGACGCATTTGCTCTGTGTGCGATCGCTACTCTGTTCACATTCACGTCTCTGGGTGTGTGCCATCAGGTGTCTTGGACTTGGTGAGCGATCTTAGGAGCGGGGAGACATCGTGCCATTGGTCTTGGGCGAGATGTTCACAGGCATAGGTAGGATGGCGGCCGGTAGCCAATACATGTGGGGAGGGAGTCCCGCTATGCTTACCATGTGGTTGAGGGAGAGGCTGCGAGATGATGCACGAGGTGCCAATGTCTGTGACGCTTGATCCTTCTCTCGACGTCCTCTCGGTGATAGGGGCGATCAGCCGGCTGGAGCTGCTGGATGGCCAGACTCCGCACGCATCACTTGCGATGGTGGGTTCCCCACTGGAAGTTACAGACTTGTCGGACCACTCAGGAAGGTCACTTGGTTGTTAGAGTGCCGGGGCTGTCTCAGACGTCTTTCTATATTTCATCGTTGGTTCTGCGATAGTACGGGCTGGAGCAGGTGCCATTGACGGGTTTGAGTTATGCTGCTACCTTTGAGGTGGGATCTCTGCTGATGGAAGATCCTTCGACGCTATTGCTGCTCACTCGGTGGTGGCAATACACGTCCTTTCTGCGGGGTTCTCCTTCACCGAAAGAGGGGAGCACTGCATGCTGTCGATATACGAAGCCCATTACGAAGAGTGTATAGGGGAGACACAGATGGCTATCTTATGGAGACGGGAAGAGTTGTTGGGTGGCTAGCAACTTGAGCTCGACTTTGAGGAGGACCGGCGAGAGCTAATCACGGGGATCGTACTGGGAATGCCATGGCTGACTATGAGGCCAATGCTGATCGGGAGGCCAATCAAAGCACTGTTATGATGGCTCGAAGCGAGGCAGCTCGAGTTAGAGCCAGAGAAAGGGCTGCGTTGATAGCTACAGGCTTGACGGAGGCGTCGGGAAGAGTCCCTGATCCAGGTAGAAGGACTACCGGAATATTTCCTGTGAAGGTGAAGAACACTCGTCGTGGGAAGGGGAAGGGGAAGAAGGATGAAGGACCAAGTACAGGAAACTAGGTTGACCTTCTTTGTCCCGGAGTATCCACCCATTGTCATTTGCAGACACATTAATTGATTAATGTTTTATTGTAGTTTTGCTAGCGTGTAGCGAGTCAAGAGTTGACCGTTCTTGAACTCATCAAAGATTGTTTTAACCGTAATGAATTTGTAGGTTAAATGAAAAGAGTTTTTCGAAACACAAGCAATTGATGCTTATTGTATTTTGTTTTTTAGACCGAACCAATGATGGCTGCCTACGTTCCCCTTTTACAATTGGACTAAGGGGCTCAGGTCACCGTAGTTCGACACTTTAGGTGAATTTGAGCAAAGCAAAGACAAAAGAAGTGTGACCTGTTTTTACACGGATCATTAGCGGGAATGTATCCGGTTGGGTATTACTCTTTTAGCACTTTTAATTTTCTTTTGAGATGGACGGTGTATGGGGAAGGAGAGTTGACTCGTGCTCTTCCTCAAACGAAGTATCTGCGGAGATTGCTTCCATTCACGGGGTTAACGAAAGGGTTTCCGTCCAAGTCTGCTAACTTCATGGCTCCTCCGGAGAAGATTCTTTGTACCACGAACGGTCCTATCCAGGTAGGCTCCCACTTTCCGAGGGGATTTGTTTGCGTAGGAGGCTTTTCCTTTAGCACCAAGTCGCCTTCTACGATGTCTCGGATCTTGACTTTCTTGTCGAATGCTCGTGCCATTACGCTCTGGTAGGCGCGAGTGTGTTCCATGGCTTTCAATCTGCGCTCGTCGAGTAGAGCAAGTTCGTCGTGACGGCTGCGTAGCCATTCGACTTCATTGATCCCGTTTTCCAAGAGGACTCGGAGGGATGGAATTTCCAATTCAACGGCAACATTGCTTCCATTCCGTAGGTAGCGCGAACGGAGTCTCCCTGTGGCGGTTCGGCGATGTTCGGTATCCCGAGAGGGCTAGATGTAGCTTTTCGGGCCGGTCCCGACCTCCGGTGGTCATCTTTCCGATTATCATGGCGAGAGTCTTGTTGGCCGCCTCTACCGCACCATTGGTTTTGGTACGTAAGGAGAAGATTTGTGACGTGTGACTACGGGTCGGTCGGTAGTTGATCACAATCTCCTTCGAAGTGGGTCCCATTATCGGATATGATCTCGTTGGGCACTCCGTATCGGCACATGATGTTCTCTCGGATGAACTCGGCCACCTTCTTAGAATTCAGTACCTTGTACGATCTGGCTTCTACCCATTTGGTGAAGTAGTCGACTGCGACTAAAATGAACTCGTGACCATTGCTCCCAGGAGGAGTGATCTTGCCGATGACGTCAATTCCCCATGTGGCGAAAGGCCATGGCGTAGTCATGCAATAGAGTTCATGTGGAGGGATGTGATTGAGGTTGGAGAACCGTTGACATTTGTCGCAGCTTCGGACGAACTGGATGCGATCCTGTTTCCATCGATATCCAATAGTATCCCATACGAGAGAATGATCTCGTGTCAATGCTCGGGCGTTCATGTGCGGACCGCGAGGTTCCGTTGTGAACTCGTTCATTAGCTCGCCGGCTTTTCTTTGTTTACACACCGAAGGAGTGGCCCTTGGTGGCGCTTCTTGTACAACATACCCTCCAGAATGACGAAATGGGATGCCAGGCATTTTAATGCCATCATGTTTTTGGCTTTGATCCCTTCTTTGTATTTTCCATCTTCATTTGTGAAGGAAGCTTCTCCGTTTTGGAGGTACTAGTAAATTTAATTGTACCAGGATTCGTCGATCGTTTCCTTTTTTATTTCGATCTCACAGCAATAGGCGGGTGTTTCCCGTCTGCCTATTCTGAGGGGTTTTACTGCTTTTCCATCGGGAATTTCGACAAGAGAGGCGAGGGTTGCCGGGGCATGCGCGAAGCGGTTCCTGTCTCTTGGCAAATAATGAAAAGAGATATCCTTGAACTGAGCAATGAGCTCCTCCATGTACGCGTGGTACTTCTGAAGGCCAGAATCTACCGTCTTCCACTTGTTGGACACTTGATTGATGATCAATGCTGAGTCTCCGTACACATCCAGTTCTGAAATGTTGCGCTCGAGGGCGGCTTCCCGGACTTCTTTGCATAGGCTTCATATTCTGCCGCATTGTTGGTTGTTTCAAAATTCGGCTTGATGGCTATGGGAGTGTGCTCGTCCTTGGGATCGACAAGGAGCATTCCAATACCATTCCCCTTCTTGTTGGCTGCCCCATCGAAGAAGAGTTGCCAGCGGTTTGCTGTCAAGTGAGAAAGATTCCGTCGTCCAGAAAATTGCGGATCGGGACCCTTAGGTTCGGTGCTCGGGAAGTACGCCGGTGATGCGCCATGACTACGCCCTTTGTTGATTTTCGACCATGTACTTGATGTCGAACTCGGCCCGGGAAGAATGACCACTTGGCTAGTGGCATTGGCAGGGATGGCTTGTCGAAAGAGATATCGGACGGGGTCCATTTTGGAGACCAGGAGCACCGAATGTGACTACATGTAGTGTTTCGGTTTCCCGACTACCCATACCAAGGCGGTACAAGTTTTCTCACGATCTTTGAGTATTTGAGTTCACTTCCTTGAAGCTTTCGGCTTACGAAGTATATTGCATGCTCAACCTTGGAATCTTTACGTTCTTGCACAGATATTGCTCCGATTGACGTGTACATTCTGTCGAGATACGGGAGTAGTGGCTTGTCTTCATGTGGCGGGCACGACTGGGGGATTCACCAAGTAGGTTTTGATTTTCTCGAAAGGCATGCGGCACTCGGAGTCCCGGTTGATGTCGGCATTCTTCTTCATCGAGTTTGAACATTGGCTCGCGAGAGAGATGTCAAGCGGTTGATGAAGCGGCCGATGTCTTGAAGTCTTCCCATGAAACTCTTCACTTCGTCGAGTCCGAGGCGGCTTCATGTCGATGATGGCCTTGATTTTCTTGGGATCGGCTTCGATACCCCTTTGCGTAACCATGTACCCCAGCACCTTGCCGCGTTTGACGCCGAAGGTGCACTTCGCAGGTTCAACCTCATGGAGTGTTTCGAGTCTGTTGAAGAACTTTCTCAGATCTGTCAAATGCTGCATGTCTGATCCTCTGGATTGGATAATCATGTCTTCGACATATACTTTGATTTCTTTGTGAATCATGTCATGGAAGAGGGCTGTTGCAGCCCGCTGGTAAGTAGCCCCAGCGTTCTTCAGACCGAACGGCATGACCGTGTAGCAGTATGTCCCCCACGGAGTGGTGAAGGCAGTTTTGGCTTGATCCTCCTCGGACATCTTGATCTGGTTGTATCCAGCGAACCCGTCCACGAAGGACTTTACTTCGAAATTTGCCGTGGTATCGACCAGCATGTCGATGTTAGGCAGTGGGAAATCATCTTTAGGGCTGGCCTTGTTGAGATCCCGGAAATCCACGCAGCATCTGACCTTTCCATTGGCCTTGGTGACCGTCACGATGTTGGAGAGCCAAGTCGGGTACTCAATCACTCTGATGAAACCGACTCGGAGCATTTTCTCAATTTCTTCTTTAACTTGCAAGGACCACTCTGGCTTGATCTTGCGCAGCTTTTGTTTGACAGGCTTGGATTCGGGATCCAGGGGAATTCTGTGCTCTACGATCGAGGGATCGAGTCCTGGCATGTCCTGGTATGACCAGGCGAACACGTCAACATACTCCCGGAGGAGGCTTATCAGGGCTTCTTTTCCTGCATCGACGAAGAAACCGGCCACTTGTGTCTCTTTAGGCTCTTGCGGCGACCCCGGTTCACTTTGGTCATAACCTCTTCGGCAGCTTGGGCCCGGTTGTCCTCTTGGTCAACTACACGCTCGAGAACTTCTCTAATGTATTATTCATTTAATGTGTCTGCTTCTTTATCAATTGAATTATTAACGTCTTTTAAGTTGTTTGTTAACTTATCAGTTGTTAAAGTGGCAATGAAGGGATACTCCGAAAGGTCAGACTTTTCATTAAGCAAGAACGGAAATACATGGTTGGCTACATTATCATGGTCCTCCGGCGTAAGGCTATTGGATGACTCAGAGGACTCGGGCTCGACAAGGACCGACTCGGAGGGTTTGAGACCGGGTTTAGAGAGATGGGTGCGAGGCCCGGCTTGTCTTCCGGTTACGCCCGGCTTGCCCTTGTCCGGTGAAGGTTACCCAATTCTTCGGTGGCATTCTTTGGATGCTTGATGAGGGTGCGGGGATCGAGAGGCTTGGCTTCGCTGTCCCAACCATGGCAATCATCTTTGTTTCGGAGCCCAAGTCAATCAAGTTCGGAACCTCCATGACTTCTTCAAAAGACTACGTAGAGCCGGTCCATTGAGAGCATCTTCTATGAATTACGGTTCCTTACGCTTTAGAGTTCTTGTCTCGAATGTGGCCTCGGCGGTTGATCCGAACGATCTGCTTTCCCGTGGAGAGTACCTTGAGTTGCTCTTCCGCATCTGGGATTCCCTTGAATGTGTACTCGTGCTGGACTGTGGTGGCAATTGGTCCAGGTAGAGCTATGATGTCGAGGAACGCTCTCCTTATCGGATTAGCTTTAAGTCCTCTGAAACGCTTGAGGTCTCGTGCTAGCTGTTCCATCCTTTTTGTAGTCTCGGTGCTGACTATCCCTACTTCTTTCTCATCTTCATCAGTTCCACTGTCGGTCCCCTCAGTTACAGCTTGTTGGTTCATTGTCGGTCCCCGATTCTAGCTCGGTTCGTGTCGGTCCCCTCGGTCTTTGTCGGTTCCCTTGTCGGTCCCCTCGGTTACGCTCTCGGTTTCCTTGTCGGTCCCCTCGGTTCTTGTTGGTTCCCTGTCGGTCCCCTCGATTTGTTGGTTCCCTTGGTGAAGTAATGAGCGAGGTCAAAACCGTAAGGTCGGAGGTCGGGTGTGCCGTCGGAGGTTCCCCTTTTGCGAGTGCTTGCCTTGGTGCGGGAGAGCCTTTTGTTCTCTACGATGTCGGCGGTGTTGGCACGTAGCCAAGCCCCTGGACCGTGGTGTGGTCCTTGACTTCGATGACTTGGTGTTGGCCTTGTAACCTTTTGCCAAGCCCTAGTCCTGGGATGAAGTTCATGAGTTTCATCATCTTCATGGCAGGAGGAATCTTGTCGTGAGACAGTGGAAGGTCCACGTTACATATTTGGATCTTGGAGGTCTCCAAAGTGAATCCAGTTAATGCCATGTCGTCACTATGCTTGATTTCTAACACTGGAATGTCGTTGGTGCTGGTCCCCTCGGTGGTGACGCTGTCGCCGTAGACTGTGGTGAGCTCGTTGCCTTGCATGAACTTGAGGCACTGATGAAGGGTGGATGCCACGCCATTGATTTGATGCAGCCAGGGATGCCCCAGGATGGCTGTGAAAGTGATTGGAATGTCCAACACTTGGAATTCGGTGGGAATCATCCGCTTGCCGAACCAAATATTAAGAGTAGCAACCCCGAGAACAGTACGGGAAGTAGAGTCATAGGCCTTGACAGTGTGGACTGAAGGCTTCAGATCTGTGGGCTTGATGTCAAGCAGGTCCATCATCTTGGCGGGCAAGACATTCATTCCAGAACCTCCGTCTACCAACACACGGGGAAGGCGACGCTCGTCCAGCTGGACTGTGATGTAGAGTGGCTCATTGTGATCAGCCCCAAATTTTGGAAGGTCCAAATCTGTGAAGGTGATAATGTTGCCATAGTGGATGTTGTCGATCATCTGAATAACTTCGTCTGGGGTTGCGTCCATGGGGACCATGGTACGGGCCAGGCTTTCCTCTAGCTTGAGCTTGTGAGGATATGAAGAGGTGAGCAGAGACATAAGGGAAATGTTCGCCTAGGTCTGCTTGAGCTGAGTGAGGATCGGGTCCTCTTTCACGGAACTTGTGTCTTCGGGCAGACTGGGTTGCAGTTCTGGCTCCGCAGGCTTTTTAGTGGCCTTAGGTGGTAATGCATGGATTTGACCCGATCGGGTTAGAACGCTGACATCAGGTTTGGTCCCTTCTGAACAGGCCGCTCTGAGTTGAGCCATAGTTAGAGGAGGATTCCTCGTGGCATAGGGCCATATGTCTTCCCTCAACTCATTGACTGTAGATGTATTCCCGGGAGCTTCGGCAGCTTGACGGATTCTGTCTCAGGATACTGGCTTGGGTGCCTCCGCGGGGAGGTAGTTTACGGATTTTCGCAGCTATTCGAACGTCAGTGCACAACAGTGGTTACTGAATCGAAGCGTGCGTTGCGACCCTCCGGGAGGTTGGAGAGTTCTCGGCTCAAGCGAACAGTCTCCTTGATCTCTTCACGGTATATCGCGTTCCTTTCCTTCTTGCCGAGCATACTCGAGGCATGCAGGAGTTGGGTGCAGCGATACTCATGGTTTGCCGCTTTTCCTCCGCTCTTGACCCAGATCAACTTTCTTGCGGCGGAACTGCGTCGAGAGTTAGTGCCTGCGTCTCTTCCCACGTGAGAATAGCCAGTGCTTCTTTGAACTGCGTGCGGCAGTCTAGATAAACCTCCATCGGGGAGAGTTTTCTCCTCTGTTTTATCTGAGTGGCGGGTATGTCAGAAGGTGAGTACACGGCTTCCCGAACATCTGCCCATGTGATTGGTTGCTGTCCCAGTTGATCGTTTCTGTAAACGAATGCCGCGATCTGTGGAATTTCCCTGAGTATTTGCTCGAGACGAATTTCCATCTTCCTCTTGTTTTTAAATAGACCTTCCTCTCTAAGTTGGCCTTTCAATTTGAGTGCAGAAATGATCCGTTCCCATCCTCCCAGGACCCTTGGGAGTCCGGTTTTGTTGACTTCATGCCCGGCTTGGAAGAGAATGGTTTCATCGTCTTCGTCGTCGCTTTCACAGAGAACTTGCTTTCCTCGAGGAGGTAAGCGCTGGGATTCGTTCTGCTGTGTCGTTCCATCTCCTAGGTCATCGGGACCATTGACCACCCTCGTGTGGCAGAGGGGGTTGGATGAGAACAGACGATAGTCGAGGAAGTTGACGTGAGCAAAACCCCTGAGGTCGAACTGGTCTAGAGTGGCCTCTAGCTTTCTGTCTGAAGCTGCCCGTGACACTCTACGGGCTCGGTCCCTGTCGGTCTTTTGAGCTTGGTTTTCGTCCCAGAGACGGCTTTCTTGAGCGGCTAGTTCCATGAGGGCTTTCCTTGCGAGAGCTAAACAGTCTCTGTAGGTGAGCGCCGTCTGACTAGTGTCCAGAACCTTGATCACATTCAAATCGCCGAATGGCGAAAACACTTGGATTACGTTAACGAAGGAAGTCGGGCTGGTACATTCCATGCGGCCTTCCTTGATCTCGATTACCAAGAAATTTGCCCATATCTGCTTGATTGACCCCACGGGGGTGTGTTAGTACCCGGCCCGAAAAAAGGCATTTCTAATGTCTGGCCCGGTTAAGAATAAAGAAACCCTAAAAAATTCATTAAATCGTCCGTACTGCGCCGTCATTGCTAGCGTGGGAGGTACGCCAGAAAGAAGTGCCGATCGGCCCTTTACCCGTGGTATGGCCGATCGACCCTTTTATATAGTGCCGATCGACCCTTCAGCCCTAGTGCCGATCGACCCTTCAGAGGCCCAGCCCAAGTTCCGAGGTATTATAAATAGGGGTGCCCGGCTCCCTACTTTCACACACAATTTCTCCGGGAGAAGCGAGACTACACTTGCTTTACCCATAGTTTTTCTTACTCTCTTCGAATCGCCCTAGATTCGACCCCAAAGTCTTGCTACAATTGGTAAGACCCTTTTTAATATTTTGTTCTTTATTATTATTGTCTTTATTATTATTGTTTGCATGCTTAGTATATTTTAATTACTTTATTTCTTGCTTATGTCATATATGCTAGATTTAGGGTTGTTTTAATATATATTTAATTATGCATAGCCGAGGATGATCTAAGGTTTCGCCCTAAGAAACCCAATGGATCTAGGAACTATTTCTTTCCTTCCACCTTAGTTATAATTATCCCATGATCAACAATCCCCCAAGGATGAACGTTGATTAGTGCACCTTCCGAGGGCCTAACTCAAAGGTTCTAGGGTGTGATCATCAATTAATTCTTTCTCTCCCCTCCTCCTTATGCATGATCCCGTTTCTTCTATCTATTCCTGTAAACACCGCACACAACCAACACCCCACATGCTAGAAAGACCGATCCGTCGGGCAATAGGAGTGATAGCGTTTCTTCTTCTGTTGTAACTTGACCCCCGAACCCAATTACATGTTTAGCTTTTTTTCAAAGCTTTGGGCTATATCAAAGTGGCGTGGCGACTCTCAAAATTAAACTAATATTTTAATATGGTTTAAAGCGAGTGTCACTAAATGAATATCCCATTTCGGTCCGACTTCCATAATTATTTATTTCAAACTTCCGAATGCGCGTTGCATCGGGACGGGGTATTCACAGTGGCGACTCTGCTGGGGACTGTTTTGAAATCTTTTCAAACTAAGTGGGTCAGACTTTCGTTTTTTTTTTAGTGGTGTTGTATTTTGCTTCCTTTTTATTTTATTTACTCTTAACTGTTGCATTGCATGCATGCATTTCATGTAAAAAAAAAAATCTTTCTCTTTTTTTCTCTAAAAAGAATTAGACTTCTCTACCTCACACTACCACTAGAGTCCGTGTCACACTGCACAGACACCCTTTTACCCTTCGGAGAAGCCAAAGTGCGGGAAGTGTGGTGATCATGTCGCCTCCCTTCCGAGTCTCACTTGGCCATCCACTCATCGCTGCGCCGGCCGCACGGTGGGAGCCTAAAACCTAACCCTTGCGTCACCCACTTTTCTAGGAATACACTCCATATGACCGGTTGGTTTGACTAGCTTTTTTATGTAGACAATTAATAAGGTCTTTATGTTAAGTCACCACGAACCAATGATAAGTCAAGATCCATCGAGATATTAAGAGCACTAAAAAAAAAAAATTTTTTTCCTCTCAAAGGACGTGCTATGTGAGGTCGAGTGATATATTGTTAAAGGATCTTGGCCTATCATTGGTTTGCAGTACTTTTCATAAAAATCATATTAACTGTCTATGTGAGAAGGTTAGTCGTTAGGATTCATCACTTTAGGATATTTAGTTAGTTGCGAAAAGGGGTATCCCTTCCAACCTTAGTAGGACTAAAATGTACAAAGCTTTTGTAAATAAAAAAGGTCAAGCTAGTACACTGCATTGAGTCAACCCTTGTCCTAAAACCGAGTCTTTTTTGATACTTCCGCAGAGCTAAGGTCGGGCCGCGTTCTTCATTCAACAATGACAACCTTGCCTCCATCAACTACTCCAAGCGCACTCCGCTCGCTCTCGCAACGGGCTCTACACCCGCTCACTTCAATGGAAGGTCCCGCCAACCCCAACTTCAATGACATTCCGCACGCTCTGCACGCCTACTTTGCCGGTTTAACCATGAGGGTTGAGAAACTTGAAGAGCAGAATCGCACTTTGAAGAACCACAATCAAGAGCTGAAGGATCATTTTGTTGAGGAACTCAGTAAAAGGGGACACAAGGTTGTCTTGATGGGGAATGAAGTGGTCGATGTTGAAGATGAAACTGTCAATGCTCCTAATCCCGCCAACCCCAATGCACCTACCTTCCCTCTACCCAACTACGTTCCAAGCAACTACAATAATGTTCCACCACCTGTCATGTATGGGAGCTCGAGCAAATCCAAAAGACCTTATCAACCTCCTGCCAACACACCCAAGGACCACTTTGCTAATCTACCCCCTCCCACTTTACCCTTCAATTATTCCGGCCATCATATCCCTACCTACTCCACCTCCCCTACCATCACTCAACCCCCACCCATGCGTAACTCCAACATTGCTACTGCACTGACCGTGTTAGCATTGATTGAACAAGTGAAGGCATTGACCGAGCAAATGGGAAAGCAAGGTGTGTCCCCCATCAAGATGCTTAATCCGAGCAAAGTTGCACCCCTACCTCAAGATTTCAAGATGCCCAAGATGGCCATGTTTGGAGGAGTTACTTGCCCAAAGACACATTTAGACAGTTATACGTTGGCGATGAGGGCTAAAGATTGTACACCCGAACAAATGGCAAGAATGTTCCATAGCACATTGGAAGGGGCCGCTCTCCGTTGGTTTCGAAGTTGAACGAGGAGGAAAGGGACACATGGGACAAGGTTAGTAGGGTGTTCTCTGAAAAGTATCAAGCAAACATGGATTGGCAAGTGAATCGAGCTGATTTGGAGCACACGCTTCAAAAGAATGGAGAGTCGATTTATGACTTCTACAAACGTTGGAATGATAAGTTGAGCGAAATTCAGTATCCGCCCAAGGAGAATGAACAGAAACAGATATTTTACAAGTGTTTGTTACCCGGACACAAGTTGGCAGTTGGTAATGGTTATTTTCCCAACCTTAGGGAAATGGTGGATTCAGGCGTACGTTACGAGAGTGGCATCACCGGAATTGCTCCACCAAAGGACACTGGGGCTGCTAATAATTCATTCCGCTATAGAACTCCCGCAAATACCGCAAAGAAAGAAAGAGCCCGTGGGGCAAGTAAATTATGTGCAAGGGGAAGCCTGCTTTGGATGTTCAAGCCGTAATGAGGGGGAATAACAAAGATTCACCGCGAGAGGGAAGTATTTGATGATTTTGGAATGCCAATGGGCAAGGTTTTCGAAGTGCTAGTAAAGAAGGGCTTGGTCAAGCCGCTGAGAATTATGAACCGATTAAACCCAAAAGAAGGCTTAGATGCTTCTAAGTATTGCCACTACCACAAGTACAAGGGTCACACTACCGACATCGCCTTCGCTCAAACGTTTAGTACAAGACTTGATTCGGCAAGGTAAGGTAGAGAAGCCGAAGTCTCCAAATGTTGTGGGGAATCCTCTCCCTAACAACAAGATCCACATGGTGGAAGGTAATTTTATCGCCTTGGTAGAGATGGAAGATGCTTTTGAGAAACCGGGTCGACGTAAGATGTATTCTCGCCTATTGTCGAAAGGGATTGTTCGCGCCGAAACTCTCCGAGTATGCTTTGGTTTTGCTTTGAAAAGAGCCGTGCGTAAGCTCATCATTGAAGGGAAGGTAGATAATCCTAGTAAGATAGTTGGTAGTGATGTTGCTATGGTAGAGAAAGACCTCACCGATCTCGCCGAGTCATGTGACTGACAAAGGAGGCGCTTGTGTCAGCTTTGTAATTTGAGTTCAATTTATAAAGAATTTTCTTATTATATGCCGTCTTTTGAGGAACCGTCCGCAGAAGTTGCCTCGTTAAATGATGATTATGTGGAAGAGAGTCCTAAACCTCTCTCGTTGGCTGAAATTCACGTGTAAGTATCCGATATGGAAAAGAATGGGGTTAGTCTACTCACGAGGTCCGGAAGGGTGTATCAACCGTAAGATAAAGGGGCGAAGAAAGTGTTTGGTCCGAAACCGAAGTAGTGAATCCCGATAAAGAAGACCCTATTCTCACTCAACCGAAGCTAACTCAAGCCAATATATCCTTATGGTCCTTGCTAACGTCCTCGTATGCCCACTGATGATGTTGGAATGTAATCTTGCTGCGACTTTGGTACCGTCCGATACAAAGCCAGAAGATGTAACGCAGATGATCGGCAACATACACTTTGGGAATATTATTACATTTTCAGAATTGGACATGCCGGAGTTTGGATCGGATCATAATGAACCACTGCACATTACTATTGAAATCAACGGAAAAAGGTTGCCACGTATTTTCATTGATAACTGCTTCGCGGTGAACATACCGCTTCCAGGATGATGGACGTCCTTGATCTAAGTCCCACGCATTTGAGACCTTCAGGGCTCATTCCGTGCGAGGATACGATTCTACTAGCCTGGCCAGTGTTGGGAATAATCGCTTGCCTCTTACTTGCGGGACCACTACTATGATTGCTGATTTTCAAGTCATAGACATACCTTCCACCTTCACCATGCCGGGCCGGGTAGGCCATGGTTGCATCGATGAATGGAGTCCCTTCCTCATTGCATCAATGTGTGAAATTCCGCCGGCGATCAAGTGACAGCCATTTACAGCGATCCGGTAACATCTCAAGGATCAAGCACTGGGAAAGCCGGTCCTACGTATTCAAAGACGAAGAGGGTAGTTCAATGTTCACGGTTTTCGCCTAATAGCACAGCACAAGTTTGCGCGGTAGACCTCACAAAGACATCGTACGAGTACGACCACTGTTAGGATGATGAGGAACATGGGATTTGTACCAGATCTGGGCCGGGTGAACATCTCCAGGGACCTACGCAAGCAATGGAAGCTACCGATCATCGCAACAGTACACGGTTTAGGCTATGTTATTACCCCCGAAGATCGGGCCGAAGAGAAAAGAATTGAGTTCCTCAAGAGGGCAAAGCTACCCTACGAGAAGCCGAGATGAGGCCATACCGCCTTTCCCTCAATAGTTACTTTGTCAAGGAGGGCGAAGAATTCTCTTGCATGGAGTTTAGCGAGCCTTGGTTTGATCACACAGCAAAGCCGCAGAAGGTTTCAAATCTTCAGGATACAGAGGTTGATAGGTCGAAGCCGAAGACGATTCTCATGGACCCACGTCAAAAGAGAGGCAAGGTTGTCACAGCCCAGAGCCGGTACATCATCAAGACCGAAGATGAGTTGGCCAATCGCCTAGGGCGTGTATCTTTGGATGAGCCGTTGGTTGAGAACATTGCAGCTCGAGAGGATGCGAAGAATGGGATGGTCGAACCCGTCGCAAGATTTGGGGAATCTAAATATAGAAGATGATATGGTTCATAGCATCATTGGGCAGAAAGGTGCGACGATACGGATCCAAGGACGTTGGTAACACCCATGGTTGGAAAGTCCCAGAAGAATTGGTGCATATTTGGCGGACCCGTAGCCACGAAGGAATACATGGCCGAAGAGCCGACCGATGCCTCCTCCCGTCGAGTCTCCCGTTGGTTCCCCAAGTCCTCTACTTCTTCGTAGTCATCTGCTTTGTTTGAGTCTCGATGTGTTTTCTTGAGTTTGAGTCTTCTTCCAAGTCTGATGACCTCACGTCAGAAGACTATGAATTAGTTGCAAATGTTGTTTTCCCTTTCGCTATGAATGAAAAACTAGATCTTTCTGAGTATCCCCTCATAGCCAATATTCTTAATGATAAATTAACTAAAAATAATGCTCAACTTAATCAAATTAACTTAGTTAATAATGACTCATTAGAAGAAGCGGACACACTAAACAATGAATACATTAAAGAAATTTCTGAGCAAGTTATTAATCAAAGGGAAGGTCGAGCCCAAGCTGCCGATGAGGTGTTATCGTGTATTAATTTGGGAACGGAAGAGGATCCGAGAGAGACGCAGATTGGAAGCTTCTTCGAAGGGACTGAAAGGGAAGCATTGATCGAGTTGCTTAAAGAATATTCGGATGTGTTCGCATGGTCATACAAGGATATGCCGGGGCTGGATAACTCGATGCTGGAGCAATGGGACACCGCTAACACCTGACGCCAAGCCTGTCTTCAGGGGCGTAAATTGCGCCGCATTAAGCCGAATGGTCTCGCAAGTTAAAGAAGAGATAGAGAAGCTCCTCCGGGTGGGCTTTATCGTAGTTACGAGTATCCGACGTGGTTATCTAATATTGTGACGGCCAAGAAATCGAATGGCAAGGTTAGAGTTTGACTTCCGAGATCTCAACAAGGCTAGCCCAAAGGATCTACTTCCCGTTGCCCAACATCGACATGCTAGTAGATGCCACCGCTAACTACGAGGTCAAGTCTTTTGTAGATGGTTTTGCAGGATATAATCAGATTAAGACGGCGGAGGCGCACTCAAGAGAAGATGGACCTCTACACCATGGGAACATACTGTTACATCGTAATGCCATTCGGATTGAAAAATGCAGGGCTACATACCGTAGAGCGGTCACTGCATTATTCCATGACATGATCCATAAGGAGATTGAGAGCGTGATGTCGACGATATGATCTGCTGCCTCATTCCAAGGCCAGGTCGACGGTCCGCTTATTTCATTGATTTGAGAAAGTTCTTTCGATGATCGGCGTGAGCCACGCACGGTGCGTCTAAATCCCGCCAAGTAGTACATTTGGGGTTATTCGAGGAAAAGGTCCCTGCAGGCTACATGGTCACCGAACGAGGGATTGAGGGATCAGAGTCCAAGGAAAGATTCAAGCCATCATCAGCGGAAAGAAGTGAGGCCACTCACGCACGTAAAAGAAGTTAAGGGATTCATGGGATTCGCTAAGAGTACATCGCCCGCTTCATTAATCAATTAACTACCATGCGTGGAACCGATTTTCAGGTGATGAAGAAGACTGCATAGTATAGATTGGGACGTAGGGGAAGTGTCAAGAAGCCTTTGAGGAAATCAAGAGATACCCAGTCAATCCCCTATCCTTCGCCCCCACATTCTGGAGAAACGATTGCTATGTGTACCTCAATCAGAATCGATGGCCACTGGTGGGGCATATGCAGGCACAAGAAGCCAAGGACTCTCGGGTGGAGAAGCGCCGTTTTATTTTGTTAGTCGAAAAGTTGCAAGGGAGCGAAGCTAAACTACTCAAAGATTGGAAAAACACCTCGTACCGACGGCTGGTTGGGTGGTTAATAAGCTCGAAGCATTACTTGTCACCGTGATCCGATTCTCGTTAGTAGCCAAAGATGGATCCCATTAAGTATTTGTTTGACAAACCTTTCCGTCATCAGCTGATGTGATTAGCCAAGTGCTGTCGAGTATTTCTCTGGGGGAATTCGATATCACCTGCATGTGCCGAAGAAAAGCAGCGTTAAAGGGAGAGCTACATGGCAAGGGATCATTTAGCTGAAGTTTCCAAGCCAATTTAAGAACAAGTGGCTTCAACCGGAATTTTATCGAGGGGATTTTCAACCTTGGATACTGAAGAGAGATGGCAATTATGCCGATGGAAGTCGTTGGGAACAAGAGAGGGCAACTGATTGGGAATCCTTTTGGTAGATCCCAAAGATGAGCACACCCCATCGCCAT